>OW119932.1:41637674-41957505 GCA_933210815.1 Meta bourneti
CAATATCAAGTAATAGACATAAACACACAACGAAAGTTTTTTTACTGAAACAGAAGAGAGAAATACATCTAGGTAGGAATGCACCTGACAGGAATCGAACCTGCGCCTTCTTAGGTTGGCAGCGCAGTGGGCATACCGATTGAGACACGACGTCCCCTATATGGTGGTGGAAAAATGACGAAATGGTACAAGATCTATCTTAATTTTAGAGACTGACTTTTATTCCGATAGCAGTTAAAATAGGAGTTATACTCTTTGAGTTATTACAAAATAAGAGTAATTGTTACAAAAATATTGTTATTGACCAATGTTTCATTGTCAGTGTAGCAATTTAAGTTGAGTTGAATTTTTTATTAGAAAATTGAAATTTATAAAAAAATAATTAAAAATAAATAAAATGTCGAATTATATGGTGGTGGAAAATGATGAAATGCTACAAGAGCCATTTTAATTATTAGAGACTGACTGTTATTCCGATAGCAGTGAAATAAAAGTGTTATCGACAGCATATCATTTTAAATTTTGAGTTAAATTTTAAATTAAAACAATTGAAATTTATAAAAAATACTTTAAAAAATAAAAAGTCGAATTATATAGTGGTGGAAAATGAAATGCTACAAGAGCCATCCTGATTTTTGAGACTGACTTTTATTCCGATAGCAGTTAAAATAAGTGTTATTACAAAATAAGAGGAATTGTTACAATATATTAAGTTATCGACCAATGTTCATTAACAGTGTAACAGTTTGGATTGAGTTGAATTTTAAATTTAAAAAACGAAATTTATAAAAAACAGTTCAAAATAAAAAGCCGAATAATATGGTGATGGAAAATGTTGAAATGGGGGAATTTCAATTAACGTCACACTGGAGCAACACAATGGGCTATTGGTGACGGTCCGGGATCAATCCCAAAGGGAAAGATCCGAGGACAACACCACGTAATTTTGAACCACGGTCAGATGACGAGGCAACACCTGAGCTGGCACCCCACTCTCCAAACTTCCACACCATACCAACGTGAGGACATTTGAGGCCACGACAGATTTAACGTGCACCAGCCCCCTTTGTACACGACGGTGTTTGGCTGGATTCGAACTCGCAACCCTTCGGTTGCAAGTCCGTTATTCTTCCAACCGGGCCACCGCGGCCCTTGTTGAAATGGTATAAGAGGCCATCTTAATTATTAGAGATTGACTGTTACTCCGATAGCAATTAAAATAAGTTTTACAAAATAAGAGCAATTGCTACGAAAATATTAAGTTATCAACCAATGTTTATTGGCAGTGAAGACAGCAATTTAAATTGAGTTAATTTTTTTGCAAAAACAAAAAAATATATACAGGGTGAGTCTAAATTGTTTTTACAAAATAAGAGGGGTGATAGTACCCATCCAGACGAGCAATAATTACCATGGAACATAGGGTCGCATTCCACTCTGAGAGGCAGAAAAGAGTAAAATTAGAATTTCAACATGAACTTACAACAGTGTTGGGAAAGCGAATGAACGATACCAAAAGTTGCACGATCTGATTTATTGATCAGAGAAAAACTCACAAGTGCTCAAAGTGGCGGCCACGCGTGTTGTTGCACAGCTCACACCGGCGAAGGAATGACTGGCGCACCCTCTCGAAGATTCCTGGTGTTGTGTTAATTTTGTCTGCGGCAACACCGATTCTAGCTTCAGCCGAGTCCACAGGTGTCTGGTACACTAAAGATTTCATGTGCCCCAGACCATGCCATCTTGCTTAGGAGATATGCTACGTAGGCAGGTTCAAAACGACGTCAGAGGCGATGACTTGTTCATGCTCGACGCGTTTCGACTTTACTCTTTTCTGCCTCTCAGAGTGAAATGCGACCCTATGTTCCATGGTAATTATTGCTCGTCTGGATGGGTACTATCACCCCTCTCATTTTGTAAAGACAATTTAGATTCACCTGTATTTTACAAAAATGAAAAGTTGAAATTACTATTTAAAAAAAATTACTTAATGGCAACAACAAAATCACAGTTCCCCTAATAAAGCATCCTGCAAGAATCCCCAACAGTGATTCTGCGATTAAGAAACTAATACACTCAAGGAGACTACTAAACCAGTGAATTCTTATAAGGATAGACCAAGGGTTTCCCCTGCCGTAATGTCACATTGCCCAGAAAACGATAGGTAGGTAAGTATTTTAATTAACGTCGCACTGGAGCAACACAATGGGCTATTGGCGACGGTCCGGGATGAACCCCAAAGGGAAAGATCCGACAACAGCGCGTAATTTTGAGCCACGGTCAGATGACGAGGTAACACCTGAGCTGGCACCCCACTCTCCAAAACTACACCACGCCAACGTGAGGACATTTGAGACCACGAAAGATTTAACGTGCACCAGCCCCCTTTGTACACGACGGTCTTTTGTTGCATTCGACCTCACAACCCTCCGGTTGCTAATCCACAAAACGATTGCAAAAAAATGGAATTGGACGAGAAGGAAAATGCTCTGCAATCTACCTTTAAAGTTCTTTCCATTCTTCCTGGCTGTGTCGCAGTCCGGCTTGTATCCCTGCGTCGTCGTCCCCTTGATGGGTTTGCCCGTTCTAGGGTGGACGCACCAGCAGTACTGGGGCGATCGATGGCACTGCGCCCTCATGTACTGCCCCTCGGGCGTGCAGTCCGGGATGTAGATGCCTGCGGCGGGGTGCTGGCGATGGTTGTCCATGGCGATGCGCTTGGCCGTTTTGCAGTCCTGCAGATCTGGAAGCAGTAAAAGAGGTTATACAGTGGTTGTACCTGTTTGGAACTAATTCTGAAATTATTTTAGAAGTGTAAATCGATCATTGCTGCTTCGTTGAGCCTGTAGGGGGAGGGCACAACCCTCACTTTAATCCTCAAGCGAAGATGTCCTCATGCGAATTTCCCTTACACCACGTGTGATCTTCATATGCACATGTCCAAACGTTCAGAGTAATACTGAATTCGTATCAAGCAAAATCACCCGATCTCAATCCAATAGAGCAAGCTTGGGATGTTCTCTGACGTTGCACTGCAGCCTACGGAACACCACCAAGAACCGCACGAGAACAAACACGTGCTCTAGTGCACAAATGACACTTTGCCAGTGACGTAGCTAAGGTGCAGCGGTCCCAAGTGCCCAGTGTCTACGGAGGTCGGCATATTAGAAATATTTATTACAAGGTTGTGTGTTTTCCCTTTGTAAAAAGCTTCATCATTTTAAGCGCAATTTTGCCCTTGTTACTGAAGTATTTTCTGAAGTATGTGTGAATGAATGCTTTGATGCCTTCATCTTTAGAATACAAATCAATTCTTTCTTTCATGCAGCCTCTGCAATCGTATTACTATTCAGAAAAGAGAAAGCTATAAAGTTTTTTTCTTACAACCGTCTAGGGAATACAAAGCAAGATAGGGGTGTCTTTACTTTAGTCCTTAGACCCTAACAGGAGTCAGTAACAAAACCCCATTTTTTGCTGCTTCACAAGTGTTGACTATAGTTAATTGCAATAAAAATTAGTCCTGAAAGATAAGTATTAATAAAATTTAATGTGGGGAATTAGTATATATTTATCCAAATGATTTGAATAATTATACTTTATCTTCATTTGAAATACATTTAAATACATTTTTCTTTGGACAGATGTCGGTATCAGTCGTAATAGTCTTTGAAAACATGTCTGCACGTTGGAGACCTGTTTTAGAATCAGAGGTCAGCACATTTCCCTATTGGGTTTCTTTTAACTAAGCAAGAAATGTTTATTGCAATAAATGAAGCATACAACGTGTTTATCTAAGCATTTTATTTTGATTTCTTCAATTCCCAGTAGCAGCACGAGGCATGTGGGTGTTCTTTTATTTATTTCTTATGTGGGGTTATTTTATTTCACACATAGCCTGTAGAATATTCATTTGTCATTTCACGTACTCCAATGCAGGTACTTGGCACAAGATCCATCTCGAATTGCATTATCCTTAATTTTAGGACATATATTTGGCGCATGCCAATAGAGGATTGTCGTTTACAAAATTGTTGGTGAAAAGTTCGACCGTGAAACCTTTGATGACTGCCATCTAGGAATTCTAGGAATCCTGTTGCTGGTTCTATAAGCACAATTATCCCCACATCGCTGATCTAGATGTATTTCCTATCTGATTTCCCTAATCTGAGTTCAGACCAGACTTGAAATATAAGTAGACTGAACTTTGCTATTGAGAAGTGCTTCAAAAAGTGCGACCAACATGTTGACTGGTAGTCACGTGACTGCTCTGAGAAAAATTGACGTGGTTGGCCGATTTAGTATCTTATCGCCTTGTTTGGCGATGTAACATCTTATAGACTTGTAATATCTTCTACAGAGTGGCGAGAAAAATAACGATACCGCCAAAGTACTATTATCAGATGATCAATCAATGAACCAGATTATGAACCAATAGATGAGGGTCTTCTCCCGTCCCGTGGACCAATCAGCTGATGAATTGTTAGGTTCCATCCAGCAGACAAAAGCAATCTAAAGGTTACGTTACTACTAGTGTTGATCACATGATCCTGGGCACATAAAAAGGTTACCATTGCTCACACTACTTTTATATTTCCTCAGTGGTCCAGACTAGACCAGCATCCTAGCAAGTAGCCTCTGCAGCATGATATCGAGTAGTTGATTGCCTACCTTTCCCAGGAGCTAAACCGGCAGTAATAAAAGGTTGTTGGTTGGATTATTATGGTGCAAGGGCCATATTTGGCCAAGCTCCACCAAGCACAACATCAAGTAAATGAACATACACGCACAAGAAAAGTTTTTACTGGCATAGAAGAAAGAGAAATACACCCAGGGAGGAATCGAACCTGCGCCGTCTAGAACTCGCAGGTTACAAGCACAGTGGACAAACCTACTGAGCCACGGCGGCCCCACAAGTGGTATTAGAAGATAGCACGAATTTGAATGCAGGACTAATTGACGGGCATGTTGAAAATCATTAGTTTTCTCTTCAATTCATGGAAGGTCAATGGAATCATTGGAAGATCAATGTTTGAATCTTATTCAGTCAGCCACTGGAAGGTCAATGTTTGAATCTTATTCAGAGGCCATTGCAAGGAAAACATCACTGTCTAGAGAGGCGAGGTGGTCATTTTGAATAAATATAAATTTATTAAAAAGTTAACATATTTTCCTTTTCACTCTGGAAGTGACATAACCAATTTAAGCTTATTTATTCAGAAAATTATGGCTTTTATAGTTATTGCAATTAATTTGAATTTTACACATTACCTATCATTTCTTGCATTTATATGTGAAAAGCTGTTATTTATAAAACACAGCACATTATAAAAATATTCATACCTTCTTTGGAATCCTCATCCGAGGTGTCTTCTTTGATCGACGAGTGACCATCGTGTCTCAGGCGTGGCATTTGATCCTCTCTATCCCATTCATCAGGCTTTACCGGTAGTGTCGCAGGCGTAGATTCCTCTTCCACTGAACGCGAAAATATGTTAAAGTGATATTTTAAAGACAGATTATAATGAGAAACTTATATTTTTATCATTGAGATGAATATTAATGTGCTGTTCTGATATATCTTCAGAGTAAAAAGCAAACCAGAAGGAAGACAGGGATTTTATTTCCTATGAGAGGCACTTTCTGTCAAGCTAAATGTAGGTGGTGGTAGTGTTTTTGTGACTAGACTGGACTGGACGTATCACTTACGAAGCACCCGCTGCGAAACAGCACATCTCATCATAAAAAGGGTAGTGTTGGAGCTTGATGTCTATGGTTGACTTGGGGAGCTGCATGCTCGCCAATGAGGCGATAGCTTCACCAAAGTATTTCCTGTCATGTGTTCAGACGCTAGATAGCATTCGATCTCAGCGGACGCACTACTTGTTCCCAACATCTTTGTTGTTAACTACTTAATTATAGGAAAAAGGGCGTTTGCTTTTTTCCAATTTATCGTGTACATATTTATAATTTATAAATACATTTTATGGTTATATCTAATATCTCATACAGTCCACTATTTGAAACCAAAAGAATTTTCCAGCGACCAGGTCCCCAATCACGTAGGCGGGACTTAGTCAACGGGTAATTTGGCCCCTTAGGTAGGTAGGCATTTAATAAACGTCGCACTGGAGCAACACAACGGGTTATTGGCGACGGTCCAAACCCGAAGGGAAATATCCGAGGACAACACCACGTAATTTTCAACCACGGTCAGATGACGAGGTCACACCTGAGCTGGCATCCCACTCTCCAAACTTCAACACCACGCCAACATGAGGACATTTGAGGCTACGACAGATTTAAATGCACCATACCCCTTTGTACACGATGTTTCTGGTCGGATTGAAACTCGAAACCCTACGATTGCTAATCCGTTACCTTTCCAACCACCCGGTTGGAAAAGTAACTATCATCCGCGCGGCCCATGATAAAAAGGGATAAAGTCAGAAAAATAATGAGCTCAAATGAAAATTTTTTAAATAAAATATAGATGGAAGGGGCTAGATAGCTTAATTATTCAGCGCAGTCAAAATTTTCAAAGCACCTACGAGTTGAGATAGCACTCAAGTGGTCACCCTCCCAAGTACTGGTCACTATCGAGGGTGCTTAACTTTGGTGGTCAAATGGGCGGGCGATCCGCCGTGCAGACGTAGCTTCCTTTGAGCAAGTTATAAATAGAATATTAGGGGTAGGGGCAAGTAGAAGTTGGGCTGAATCCAGAAAACAGGCTATCTGTGATACAATTAATGGTCCAGTCGAGTCCTATCCCAAGTTACAGGTGAGAAAACGAGATCCTATAATTGGATTTGCAAATGCTTAGGTGGAAGGAGGTTGGTAGGTAGGTATTTTAATTAACGTTGCACTGGAGCAACACAACGAGCTATTGGTGACGGTCCGGAATCAAACCCGAAGGGAAGGATCCCCCGAAAGACAACACCACGTAATTTGAACCACGGTCAGACGAGACCAGCCTCCTTTGTACGATGGTCTTTGGTTGGATTCTCTTCAACTTTTTCAATCCATCACGGCCCCTTGAAGGGGGTTGATTAGAGGAATTGAAGTCGTAAACACCAGGATCCAAACGAAACACAATGAATGCAACGGCGTTTGGGCCGCTGTGCGAAAGTGTGAAACTGTTGATGCAAAATAGCTCTGGGTCTTTTCTGTTAGTGACCTAAGTGCTTCCATTGTGTTTCTGTGGCAATTTGTGTTTATTATATTATTCTAAACGTGACGTCACTTGGCTTGTTTCTCGAATATGATTGCAACACGTCACCAATAAAAATTCCAAAAATAAATCCGGAAATGGTACGTCGTAGTTGATTGGTCAACGCCAATTAGATCAAACGCTAAACGTTGCAAAAATGGCGATAAATTACATTTTAAGTTAACCTCGATACGTATCATGCAAGAGCATTCCAGGTAGCCGGAAGTAAAATCTTCACTTTTCGTCTGATTTATTTGTTTACACTTCTCATACCCAAATGCTCTGCCGTTTTTGCGACGTTTGGCCTTTAATCGGAGTTGACCAATCAACTATAATAAATCAATACGGAATTCATTCTTTGGAATTTTTACTTGCAAAGTTCGAAAAACAAACCAAGTGACGACCCGTACGGAATACGCACAGGAAGCCCGTTACATTATAAAAAACTCTACCATCACTTACAGTTAGCTTAACTGTAAAAGCCTCTTATACATGTCAACATCATAATGTTTCTATAACATCTTCCATTTGGGTTCGGGTGCAACACATACTTCTAATGGAATTAAATAATTAAGTGTACAGTAGACTGGAAAAGATAAAAATGACTTGCTCAAAATTTTTATTTTCTCTTCTACACATATTTAATTTAATTACCTTGAGTCAGTGTGAGACTATCAGGCCTAATTAACCCTCATGTAGCAAAAAGAGATCGTAGAGAGCGCGTGACAAGCCAAACCTGATTTTATCAACAGCTTAACTTCCATTATCACAACGTTCAAAGTTCTCCACGACATAAATTCCGACAATGGTTTTCAACCTTGCATAACTAAGCATCTCCACTCAAGTTTCTTAACTAGACAAACCAAACCTCAACTTTTTCATAATCAGTTTTTATTTGAGTCTTTTTTTTTTCGTGATCTTTTTACATTTCTAAAGTTACCCGACTTTGGTGAGCAGGCATTTGAGTCCCGTGGTTTTGAATGTCTTTTCTTAAAATACACCTGCAATGCTAAAACAACCGATATTTTTTTAAGCTTTTTTAAATCTTTATTAGTTCCTTGTTTTGAAGTTTTGTATATTTTTACTGATACTCATTCCAAGTTATGTGGTTTTGAATGAATCTATTCGTTAAATTGTACCTAGAATTGCAAAAAAACCCGATGTTTTCGAGTCTTTTTTTTTCGTGATCTTCTTACATTTCTAAAGTTACCCGACTTTGGTGAGTAGGCATTTGAGTCCCGTGGTTTTGAATGTCTTTTCTTACAATACACCTACAATGGTAAAACAACCGATATTTTCTAAGCTTTTTTAGATTTTTACTAGTCCTTGCTTGAAGTTTTGTATATTTTTACAAATACTCACTCAAGGTTTTGAACGAGTCTGTTCATTAAATTACTGTGCAGGTTAAACGTAAACAACACGTTTTCTCTAAGATCGTCTTTAGCCGGATTCAGACTCCGAGTTTATCATTCGGTGCTGAAGCTGCAACAGTAATTACGAGTTGAGGAAACAAATGAATAATCACTAATGGTGGACGTCATGCATGATTTTGCGCAAGGCAGCCTTTACCCCTGACAAGCTTACTATCTTTCTAGAGCTAAAATTCTCACCTCCTTTCTCATCAGAGCCACACTATATTTCCTATCCATATTCTAATTCAAGCTAGAAAAGCGTGGTTTTGGTAAGATTGATGATCGTGGAGAAGTCCATTCCTACAAAGGTAGGGCGGATCGCAAGGGGAAAGATAGCCATATGCAAAATCATGTATGGAGATTGAAATAAGTGATTATTTGTTTCGCCAACTATCAATCACTGCCGTCACTTCCAGCTCCGAAAGATATGCCGGAGTCAGAATCTGAACTGAGGACGCCAATTGTGAAAATGCTTTGTTTCCATTTAACCTTCCCCTAACTTAACAAAGACTCGTTCAAAACCACGTCACTTGAATGGGTATTGGTAAAAATATACAAAACTTCAAACCAAGAACAGATTAAAAAAGAACTTGGAAAATATCTGTTTTGTCTTTATTAGTCGTTGTTTTGAAGTTTTGCATTTTTACTATCAATCTAGCTAAGGTTTCCTTCTGTGTGTCTACAATGAGTATATCTTCCATTTTCAATATTTCTCCTGCGATTTTACCACTGCAGGTGTAATTCTTTTCTGGCGATGCTTTTAATCTGGGAGGGGATAAGTTTTCCTATGATATCGATGTATATTTTTAATGATTCTTTGGATTCTTGGCGAATGTTGTTTTAAAGTCCGATCCCTGACCTCTTCAGAGATCGACACTACAAGGGGCGAACTGGCTGCTATTTGTGAGGGAGTACCCAGTGAGAAGCAGCCACTACTCCTAAACAGGGACAATCTATAGACGTGAAATACAAGTAGACTGAGCTATTGAAAGAAGCTTCAAAAAGTGAGACCAACATGTCGACTAGTAGTCATGTAGTCACATGACTACTGCTCTGTGGAAAATTGGCTTGGTTAGCAGATTTGGTATCTTATCACTTCGTTTGGCGTTGTAACGTCTTATGTAAGGGTAAGCGTGTGAATCCGCATTTCTATAGAGTGGCGACAAAAGTGATGAAATGACCGAAGTCTACTACTATCAGATGATCAATCAATGGACCAATCAGATGATGAATCAATTTATGGGCGTCTTCTGTCGTCCTTTAGACCAATCAGATGATGAATGTTAGGTTCCACCCAGCAGCCAAAATCAGTCTAAAGGTCACGTTACTACTAGTTTAGGTCACATGATCCTGGGAACATAAAAAGGTTATCATTGCTCATTCTACTTTGATAAGTAGAATGAACAATGATACAATCGACCTCTCTGGTACAATCGACCATCTGGAATTCGAACCTACAGAGAGGTGGACAAACGCTATGACCATTATACAGTTAGGTGGCAAGAGAAGAGAAAAATATAAACACGGGCAAGAGCTGAACATTGAGTAGGATTGGATTGGATTTGGGGTTTCATGGCGCATATTCCGAAAACGGACAAGCTGCGCCACTAAACATTGAGTAACTCGAACATATTTTTGTATTTCATCAGGGGAATGTCATATACTCTGATAGAGTACAGATGCTGGGGCTGTGATGTTTCATACATTTAACCCTCCTCGGGGTTGAATCGACTACGTATCTTGTCGTTCGCAAAATCTAGCAGATCTTGATGAGATGATATCTCATCCATCAAGTATGAAACAACTGACCAAATCTTGATCTCGTCATCATAAAAAGAAATCGGCAATATCTTGCTGACGAGATGTCTCGCCATAGCACAATTGGTCAGGATTGGATTGGATGTTGGGGTTTTATGGCGCAAGGTCTGAGAGTGGACAAGCTGCGCCAAACACAAGACAGAATGTAACCTAATAAAAGTATAAAAGATTTAAAAAATCAGTAGTCTAAGATAAAGATAAAAGCGTAACATATGTAAGAAGATAATTTAAATTTGAACGAGGGAGAAAGGAAAAAGAAAAAGTGTAGGGGAGGGTAAAAATGAAAGAGAGAAAAGACCACGCAGGTAACCCGGGGTTGTGAAGTCCTTGAGGGCACACCATTTGTCAGATCCTGATATATAAGATATCTCGTCGAAAGCATTCGGAACGTAACTTAAGAGGCAACGAATTGATTTGGTTGAATTTTGGGTATTATGGCGCATGAAAATGGACAAGCTGTACCACTAAACGTTGAGTAATTCGAAAACATTTTTATATTTCATTAGGTTAATGTCATCTACTCAGAGTACAGATGAGGTCGGTTGTGAAGTCTTGTGCCCAGGTTGTGACGTCTCATACATCAACATAGGAAGGCAACGACCGGCAAACCCTCGAAATATTCCCCACGACCCAATTTCGCGGAGAAGCATCAGCACAAGTTGAATACCCCTGCCTGCAAAGTTAATAGCAACTCGCAACAGCGCACGTTTGTCATTTAAAAATCCATTAATCCTCTCTAATCCCGTCTGCCTTCCCCCAAATCCCTGATAGATTTAACTTTCGGGTCCTTGCGTGCTTTAATTTTTCTCAGACTAAATTAAAACCACCGCAGAGAATGAACTTAAAATTAAGTCACGCACACTTCCCAAGTCGTGAGGAAAAGGGAAGGAAGGGTGAAAGGGGTGGCATGAAAAGACACCTGCGGATGCTTTGTGAGCGTTTCCAATGTGGGGAAAGAAGATAGTCAGGGACATATTCAGAGGGGGACTCGACGCCCCCGAAATGTTATTCATGTCACAAAAATAAATGAAGTTAGTTTAATCGATGTGAATCGAAGTTTGGTAAAATCCATAAGTGGAAAAATACTGTCTTGTACTCTTTTGTCTCGGGCAGGACTAAAAATATTCGAACGTATTGGTCCTTAAGTCACTTTCTAATTTAAAAATTTTATAACTAAAATTTTTTTTGTAATTTTTAATGCACGATATTGGAAATTAGACGCAGGTTATTTCCCATGGAGAAATGCACCACCGAGTAACTTATCAAAATAGTCGAATTTTGCTTCGAGTATCGACATTCCTTGTGTTAATTTGAGAGCATACAGTCGTCATTATGGAGTCGGGAAACTGCCATCCAAACCAACTTCACTAAATTTATACCAACGTTTATAATATAAGGATCTGCGACTGACCTCCGGAAAGTATCATTATTATTTGTCTTATTTGTTTTAAGACCTTATGGATACAGTTACTGTTACTGGTTAGAGATATCAAGACACGCTGGAGCATTTCGTACGTCCTTCAATTGAGGACATGCCTGTGCAATGAATATAGCAATATTGGGTCACTGCCATACAGCTTGAGCGACAATCCTACTTGTTGGAGATTTTCGGGAAAACGAATCATCTCCCTAAATACAAGATTCAACAGGTCTTCATGCTATGACGGATGCAGACCTTTATCTGTGGGGTTACCTTAAAGATAGAGTATACACCAACAAGCCTCAGATCATCCAGATTGAAATTTAAAATTGTATTCTTCCAACAGAAATATATTTTTTAAATTGAGGAACATCATTGAGTCATAAACAAAAATTTCATAAGAGAATAACTTTTACTTTGGCTTAAGAACTATATAAAGAGTAATCGCTTTTATCAAGTTTCAGAAACTTTTGAAAATTGAAATAGAAAAGTAGAATACAACCATATAAATATTAAAAAATCATTCCCAATATATGAACCCTATCGTCTAGCAACGGTACGTTTAAGCACCTTCCGATTTAAAATCCTAGTGATCACTACACAGATTTCTTCTGAAACTTTATAGAATTAATAAAGAGTACTTCGCAATTGCCAGCAGTTTTTATTAGTTAAAAAATTATATTATTGTAATGAGGTTTCGGGGAAAAGGCAGATGGCTTTGGGAGTACACTTCTAGAAAGGTAGGGGAAAGGGCTGCCATAAGCAAACTCATCAGTGACGATTACCATAAGTGATTATTTGTTTCGACAACTCATAATTACTGCTCTCGCTGCGGGAGTGAACGTAAACTCGGAATTAGAATCCGCGGTAAAGATTTCAGTGTGAGAACGCATTGCTAAAGTTTAACTTACCCCTTAATTGAATGAATGGAATCGTTCAAAACGTGACTCAAATACCAACTTGCCAGAGACGGGACCTTACATGAGCATACAACTTTTGGAACGGTTGAAATATTTGTCGAATTTCAGAAAAAAAACAGAAAAAGGATTCGTGCTATTTTTGTTAGGTACTACATCAAAAATAGATTAAATTTAACATTCTGAATTAGAGATATGTCACCTTGCCCCCGAAAAATTACGCATCGCAGAAAAGTAAAATTTACAGAATTCTAAAAGATTGAAAACTTTAATAAGTCCATTTTACTTTTCACTTTAAAATTTGGAGAATTCATTCATGTCGTCGGCGCTTAGAGCAGAAACTCATTATCTGACATTTTATCCGATACTCTAAATGCTCATTTTCATGATGATAAATACATTGCATATTGTAATGGGTTTAAAAAATGTACAACTATCGAAATGGCTTACAATTTTTATTTTTTAACCTTAAAACTAATAGTTAATCTTTAAATACCTGTACAAATAAATAAATGTTTTCGTCAGTTCGTGACTTTCTGCTCCATGCCGATAATATTTTTATTAAAAATCTATAACATATTCTTCTATTTCTCATGATTTCTATACATTCGAGTTTAATTGAATGACACTAATTAGTGACACTGAATTGTTCATTAATTGAAAATAAAGCCTTCTAGTTGCGTTACTTATATAGAGAAGAAGCGATGTTAATATCCAAAATATAAGGAGATATATTCAGATTGATACATTTAAAAATTACCATTGAATTGAATAGCTACTGTTTAAAGTATTAATAGACAATTGATTTCTTATTGTTTTATCCTATGACCTTTTATGTTATCAAGTCTAACTCAATTATTAGGAGACAATATTACAGTAGAAACCCAATAATCCGAAAATCAACTTGACCTTCATTTGTTAGGGTTCACAATCCTCACACAAAACAAAAATTGGAGTCTTTTTAAAGCCTTTTCAAGGTTATTTTTCATTTTTAAAGACTACACTTTATATAGATTGTAATGTTAAGTGACCACCATTGTAACCGTGAGTACAATGGTGAAGAAACTTTTCACAAATGCTAGTGTTGGGTTTCATAGACCCAATTTTGAAAACATTGTTAGTTAATCTACTTAAATTGACACTTGACCTTAAGACAAGCAATATTGATCTTGGTTTTTTAATGCAAGTAAATAAAATATGCAGTGTTTTTCCAAAATTAAATCTTTTAAAGAATTTTAAGGACTTGGGAAAATATTAAGACTTTCTTGGGGCCATAAAATTTCTATGAAAAATCGGACTTTTTTAAGGCCTTTAGAAACCCTGTTTTCTAGAGGTAAAGTATAGCTAACAAGCATTGTTGATAAAACATATAAATGATAAATTTATAATGTACGTTCTACAAAATAATATGCATAAAAACAATAATCGAAAAACTTTAGCCCCATATGCATTTGAATTAAATCTTAGAATTTTACTGTTCATAAAGTCTTAAATTGCGAGTCATATGGTGCCTTGGTTAAACTTGAACTGCTTCGGTTGCTTTGCGGAAAATCGGAATTCTACTGTATTATTATATCATCGATTTAGAGCAGAAACTCATTAACTGACATTTTTCTGACACACTAAATGCTTATTTTCATGATGACACGAAATACATTTTCATATCGTAATCTGTTCAAAAGATAACTGTCAAAATGCTTATAATTTATACTTTTTGACCTAAAAGCTAATTATTCTTTAAACATCTGTACAGTAAAGAATTCTTGTTGTCAGTTAATAAGTTTCTGCTCTAAGCCAATGATATAAATATGAATTAACTCTAAAATTTTATGATTAATACATTTCTGAAGTTTGGACTTCGTATAAATTAAAACGCTTCGGTCCCGTGCTTTTCAGAATATCGGGGTTCTACCAAATTCCGCTAAACATTCGAATAAAATCCAAAATTTTTAGAAACCAAACTCAAATCAATAAGTTTAACAAATAACTATTATAACTATTCAGATTTAGAGTGAAAAGTAAAGAAACACTCACGTTTTGGAGAATCGTCCAGGAATCCTGCCACCGCATTCACCTGTTCATCTGAGTTCAGAGACATAAACAATCGGAAAGAAACTGCTTGTCACATGAGTAAATACCATTCTATTGGACGCAGAGGTCCAAGAATATTGCACAGTGTCCCGGCCAAGCCGGTTGTTGGGACGGCACAGTTGCATTCACACCACTCACATTCACTTCGGCCTTTATTATGACCCATTCACTCCGAGAGCGAGTTATAGGAGGATTACTATGCGTTTATTTGTACGTACAGCAGCAGGAAAAAATTCAGCCCACCCCTTTCTATTAACGCTTCGTTCACAGCAGAGCAATTTCAAAGGTACCATTCATTAGGGAATAACGTCTACTATGAACTCAAATGCATAAAATTTACATGAGATCGTCTTTTATCGATTCCTATGCATCAATTTACATAAAGGTTCGTCTTCCATCAATTCATATGCATAAAATTTGCATAAGGGGTTGTCTTCTATCAATTCATATGTATTAAATTTGTATAAGGGGTTGTCTTCTATCTAGGGTAATTCATATGCATAAAATGTACATGAGTGGTCGTCTTCTACCAATTCCGAAGCATAAAATTTAAATGAGATCTCATCATATTAAATTGATCATCAACTTCAAAATTTTCAGACAACATGATTTCGAATCTATATCAAAATTAAATCTCAAGTACCACATTTCAAGTCATTTGGGAGATCCATTTATGGACTATAAGTATGTAAAATTTGGGGCATCTAATATCGAATTACCCATACTTTTAATCATATTTTTCAAGATAATCTTCCTATCAGACTGAAGTTTTTAATTACCGCTTCCATTAAAAAAACCTAAACAAAATCCATGGAATGTTTCTTAAGTTAATTTTTAGAGTGCAATATTAATTATGAAATTAATTTTATAAAGAATTTATGATCAACTTTAATATATTTTGACTGAAACCGATAAGGACTTATTATACTATGATGCAAAACTCCAGCTCTTTCCACCAAGTAAAAGTAAGTCATTTCTTTTTTATCAAAAATGATTAAAAGTGGGAAATATATTTAATTTATCACAGTGATAAAAATTATCGAGAAGAATTACTTGAAACTTTGTATCCAAGGTTAAATTTTGATGTATGTATATTCGAAATTTATCTTATCGAATATCAAATAATTGAAATTTTTAATTTTTGCATTTATTGCTTTTTGATGTTCAGCAGAATGTATCGCTATTAACCCGAGAAACATGAGTTAAATAATTTTGTACTTACTAAATTCCCAAGTTTTACTAAATAAATAAGCCAGGTTTTAAAAATGAAGCACTATTTTATTCTATTTAAATTTAAGGATAGATGATAATAATAAACATTGAATTCGAAATAGATAAAAATTTCAGAATCATTGTTTTAGCATCACTTGTTACGATTGAATAAATTGTGATAAACTTCATTTATAGCATAAATTTATAAGTTTAGTGGGAATTAAGAAATAAAATTTTACAAACAAGTCTTCAAATGTCTGATATACATTTTGTTAACAGTTTGGTATGCCTATGTGTTCATATAACACTTATTTCATACGTGTAGTCTTTGGTGGTATAAATAAAAAGAAACTTTTAAGTGTTGAGTTTAATTCAGATCAAACTTACTCGCATTGCCTATAATATTCTCTTTTCAACATAAACTTCAATGATCACACCCAGGATATCAACCTGGAGAGGGATTATGGGATCTATTAATTTTTTGTGGATAAATACTATTTTTGGAGGGGAATGCAATTTCAAATGATTAAAACGCCGAGTCAAGTAAATCATAAATATGTCGCGATATTTTAATGCATTTTGTTGAAATATTATTTGTTATATAGTTTATAGAACAGTTAGATCATGCTCCCAAAAAGTTTTAGGTTGACTTTATTCCAAGAGGAAGATAAACGATGTATTGAAGGCAAAAGGTGACCCAACTTTAATCAATAAGAAATATGAAATATTTTCAAAATGCTTATATTATTTCGTCTAATCCTATAAATAAGTGATAGGGCACTTTTGTAGACGGCATAAAAATAATATATATTTATTGATTGAAGCTACTTGGAAATTGTGTTGGACTCTAATACTGTCAACCTTACCTAATTTTTGTACTGATACTTCCTGTTCGAGAGCGTTGCCTTGCATAGCAACTGCGCATGCGCGTCAACAGAGGCCTTTTTAACTTGCTTGTTATGTGGCTCAGTGTATTTTTGCTTATCTGTGCCATGGATGTAATGTCTCTCAATCAAATATCAAAAGCGTCTTTACACATTATTTTTAAAGAACAAATCAACTAATTAAATAAGGATATTTTTATTGTTTACAAGCCTTAAGCTACTCTATAGGTGTGACCTTGAACCTTACATTGAACGTACTATCTGAAAGAAACGCAGATCGTAACATCAATAGTGTTCAAATATAATTTTGTGTTTAGATTTAATATGTACACTTTAACTTTGAGGGAAAATGAGGGAGAGGTTAGAGTTACAACAACGAATCGTTTTTCTTCACGAGGAATCTATCGTTTCCCCTCTATATAGATGGACTAAAGCTCTCAACAAGCAAATACACAAGCAACTCTCATTTTCTCTGACATAAAAACACAAACAGTAGCATACAACACTCAGTGTTTACTCACATTCTTACATTAAATAAGGTTTAAAAAAGCAGTCAGAATTTTAAATTTAAAAATTAAATTTTACTCTGCATAATAAGCAGCATTATGTTTGAAAACTGAGAGTTTAAATGAAATTAATAAATTTCAATAATACTTAATCGAAATCCTCAACTTTGCGGATTCATATCTGAAACCATAAAGCGAAATTAAGGGAATAGAAATTTTCATTTCTTTAAAAGTTTAATAATCAAATGTCATATGCATTTATTGACTTTTATTAATTAGAAATTTCCAGAGAACTAGATTTACTGACCACTTAGAAGTGATTAATTTCGAATAATTAGAAAACTTTATTATATTGAACTAGTTTTGTAAATTTTTTAATTTTTACGTATTTAAACACAAATTATAAATTACGGTTCTCATTGTAATTTATTCAAGTTTCAAATAAAAAATATTGTTTGAATAGGGTTTCGATAGTTTTTGAAACCATCAATAGAAAATCAAATGAAAGATTCGTTAATGAAGAAAACAGGATTCTTTTAAATTTAGAAGTAATTTACATTCATACTTGCACACGTCACCATTCACAAACTGAACAAACAAGACGAAACACAGGACAAAAACAAACAACACAAGACAAAGGACATATAACGGACAAACATAAATGACATATATAACACTACATATAGACAGCACAAGACAAAGACGATTATTTAAAACATCACAAACATAGAAACATGTTATGCACTCTAATGATTGAAATATTTTTATGCATTAAATATAATAAATAGTTATAAATCATTTGAAGATTTTGATTGCTATATATTGCATAGTAGTAAACTATTTAAATACCAAATATTGAATTAATTTTTTTTGAAATTAACGATTGCATACGGATCATTTCATGTGGATACGACATATTGGTATTGATAACCGATAATATTTCGGCTGATAATTTGTGTCACAACCAGATGTACAAATATGGCATTAAAAACTTCCGATAAAATTTTAAATTAAAATGTTTAAAAATTTTTAATAACCAACTTCTTTTTTCCTTGAGTCGAAGAGGAAAAATGCACGTAATCTTATTATTAGGTCTAGAATTTTGATGTCTTAAAATTATTTTTGTACACGCCCTCTAATTAAAATTATCAACTAATAAAATTCCCGCTTCACTGAATTAAACACCAAACTTAAACAAAAGTCTGAATAAAGCACATTAAAATTGTTTGACTCAATATTTATTTCAAAGTTTTTAATAATCTATTTGAATGTAAGTTGATAACTTTTGAAAAACTGAAAATTTGCACCGTCAAGAAAACAAAAAGATCAATTTCATATGAAATGAATAATATTAATATTTTTTATACAAATAATTAAATTTCCACAATAATATTACTTAATTCGGTGTTTAATAGGATAACTAAAGTTTAGTAGTTGATATATTCCATTTTGTTCTTCAGTTCAATTAGTTAAATTATTTTTATGAATCATATTTTGTACATTGTTAATTTCGGTATTATTCAATCAATTTTTTAAGTAGGCGATTCTTTTCAGAATATCAAAATTGAAAATAAAAAACCTAATTTGATCAATCGTGAAACGAATCAAAAGAGATAGCGTAATTTTTATCTGATTTCAAATAAAACCATTACGCGTCTATAAAGTTTCAAGGAAAGGACTGAAATGAAAGAAAATCAATCCAGTTTAAACTCCTAAAAAGAACACAATGCGTTTTATTTTTAATTGAATTGCTAAAGTTATCTTTCGAATTTGCGGATTTAAATAAAAACAAACGAAATGGAATCAGAAATCCGAGGAAAAAGGGACGGAAAACGAAGAAAGGAAAATCGTTTAGAAGAGTTGAGTTGAGATATCCTATTCCCATTGTTCATCATCCTATCGCACCATTCTTAATGCTGTTTGATTAGGAAATGGCATATTAAATATCTAAAAAGGAAAGTAAAAAGTGTGTTCTCTTTAAAACAGGAAAGAGTTTTAAATTGGCTCGTTTCTTGCTCTGAGCTCTTTTTTTTCTCATTTCGCCATTTTGCGTGGCGAGTCGTGTAAATGCCATCGTTTGACGTTTTTCAGATATTTTGCCTCTGATGAATGGCAACATTTATACTCCTTCATCGGCCGAATTGAATCTTTTATGACGGAAAAAATGTTTCGAAGTGTCACTTCAGTGAAGATAAAGATAAGAGGAGTTAATCAATTTTGTAAGTTCAGCGTGTAAGTTTTAGAAAACGCATTGTTGTTTCATAAATAGTTGAGGATATTTATAAAAAAACGTCAAAAGCGTCCTTATCAGTAACTCTAATGCCAAATAAAAGCATAAAGGTTTTGTCCTTTAGCTATTACAAACTATGTTTTACTGAAAAAGTTTTCCGAGATATGCTGATACAAAGAACTAAATAAAAATACTTATCGTTTTCTATTTGTTTTAGAAAAATGTTTATGAAAGATTTTACAAAGCTTCTTTTAAAAATTTCTCTTTTCAATTATTTTCAAAAAAAATTTATTCCCTTTTCTTCAAATTTCTAAAACACTGTTTTTCTTTAAAGGGAATTTCAGATAAAAAAATGAAAAACAGAGGCTTCATTTTGAAAATTTTAACTATGATCAAAATAAAAATGTTCAACATATTAATACAACGCTAAAAGCGTTCTCATTGACAAGTTCTCTTTCCTTAAATAATCAGGAAAAGTGAAAAGGGTGACAAAAAAGTCAAATATAGTTTAGAAAATTTATTATCTTAACTGAATGCACGTTACATTTCAACGCTACCGAATGTTTTTTAAATCTGGAAAGTACGTCCTTTTATTCTAGTTAATCAAAACATTTATTTAAGAGTTACCTAATTGTAAATTTATTAACACCAAGTCTTAAATTTAATGCTTTAAAATGTATCTATTAGTAAGTTTAAAGGTACATGAAAGGTTACTAGAACATAAAGGGGTGGTTGTTATTAATCTATAATTAATATCCTCTTAAATTAACTGAAATAATTTTTACTGGGGAATGAACAATCAGAATATTAAGCGCTAACTCATAATTGATCAAATAAATATGCTCTATTTCTGAACAGCATTTCATTTTATTGTTTTCATTAAAAGTTATAGGTTTCGATTGTTTCATAAAAATTTTGTATCGTTGAGTTGTAAAAAGTAGACGTTGGCATTCTTGTTTCACTAATATTTTAGAGGATAAAAAACGCCAGTAGAGATCTTGCCACTATTCTAATGCATATTAAAAGATAAAAGTGTTATTTCAATTATATTAAAGCTTAAAAGCATGATGAAGATACTCATAAATTCCTCTATTACAAGGATTTTATTAACATTTAAACTCGCACTATAGCTCAGATATAGCTAATAGATTAGGTGGAATTTTACAACCATCATTTTCAATACATTTTAGTACGCAAATACAAAATTGTAAGTTCTAAATGAGAGAAAGTTTGAATTCTTTTCGCTTTAGATTCGTACTTCAAAATTAATTTATTTAAATTCGAATAGTTTTTCTATTAATTCCATATTTTTTTGCATTAGAACAATTTTAGTATGGAAAAAAAGAATTGCAAGTTCTTCTAAATGAGAGAAAATTGTAATTGTTTCCGCATTAGTTTCGTATTTCGAAATAAATTTTCATTTTAATTTCAAATATTTTCTCTACTCTTACGACCTCCATTCTTTAATGCATTAGAACAGTTTCCTTGCTGTGAAACCAATGCAAAAATTAAAGAAAAACCATTTGCTTATTTTTTACTTAATTTTTTTATAATTATTTACGAAATATGCGAGAGAAAGTGCTCGAAAACTTACTGTTAATATCCACCCCAACACAAACTGACCACTCAGATCTGGATATCTTCTTGTCCTGGTCCAGGTCACAGAATTTGGCGAAGGTCTTGGCGCACATTTTTGGCTTGACTATTTTCTTGGCCATGCGTCTGAGGTCACGGAGTTCCTTCTTCTTCAAGTAGGAATCTTGGTTCCCATCCAGTTGATCGAACTTCCACTGGATGACTTGCTTCTCGTGCGTATCTCGTAGTGGGTCGTTCTCGACAGGTGCTTTGAAACAAGTGATTGAATCATCATAAGAACTTTTGAGTAACAATTAACCCTCCTGGTGGTTGTCTTGACGAGGTATCTTGTCATTAGCAGAAAACTGAGCAGATCTTGATGGATGAGATATCTCGTCATTAGAAGGAAACTGCCTCAATCTTGATATCTCATCGTCAAAAAATCGACAATATCTGGATGGCGAGGAATATCGTCATAAGCGAAATCGGTCGTATCTTGATGGACAAGATATCTCGTCAAAACCAGCATTTGGAGGGTTAAAAACTCTGTCGACTAAAAAGTTGTGTCGAAAGAATCTTCAGAGAAAGTATTGTTTATGAAAGGGTTTTTCTCGGTGTAAACAAAATAAGAAATAATACTTCGAGTTAACCCTCCTGGTGGTTGTCTCGAAGAGGTAACGTGTGATTAGCAAACCTGATCAGATCTTGATGACCGAGATATCTCGTCATTAGAAGCAAACTGACAAGATCTTGATCTCATCATCATCATCAAAAAATCTTCAATATCTTAATGACGAAGTATCTCGTCATTAGCAAAATTGATCAGATCTATATGGACGAGATATCTCGTCGAAACCACTTGGAGGTAAATTAATCGATGACCACAAGAGGGGAATTCAAAATGTTAAATTTTTCAATATCTCACCTTAAACAGTATAATTTTCTTCCTTATTTTTTAACTATCTAAAGTATTGTGTGACTGGTAGATATCTTAAATTCCTTAAACCTTCCACTCCGAAGACATAGAGTTGAGAGTATGCCTTGTATTTCTAGTGTATTCTTCTCATACAGTGACAGCTTACCAACTGGAAACATCCTGCTAACATCGGACACCGTCCTCCTAGAGCCAGCTACTGATAAATCGAGTACGTGCAAAAGCTTAAACACGTACTCGGCAAAGAATGCTCTCACCATAAAAGGATTACCCCCCGCCTGTCCGACTTCCAAATCCCAATTATACTCTAAAAGGAATTTCTGTAAAGACTTTCCTGTTTACTCCAAAGTACTTGATCTGGAGACGGAGGACTTACGGCCAGTGTGCTCGGCACGAACACATCACACATGCCAAAATTACACTTCTAACATTTACAAGCATGCAGCTTAAAACCACGAATTAGTTTTGCTTCGATAAACAGAATGCTGATACAAATTACAACTACATATTAAAAGGTAATGGGAGGAAAGACACAAAAATTGAGAAACTTACTTGCTGTCGTAGTGTGAGGCACCCTGTTGTATTCAGATTGGAAAATGTCGATCAGGTTCGCATTGAAACTGGCTCGATCGTTGGTTGCACAACCTGTGAAAATGAAAACAACTGTTAATTCTTCATTGAAATGAATGAAAAAGGCAATCTTCATAAATAATCAGGCTTAAATCAGTCCGTTAAAATTTTTTTAAAAATGTATACATTCCGATTCAGATAGTGGCTAGAAGTCCATTGCGAGATATCTTCCCTTCATTGATCAGAAATGCTGTGAGTCTCTTTTAACTTAACTCTTAAGTATTAAGGGGCCCCCTGTAGCCCACATTCAGAAAATTAATGGATTAGCAACCGGAGGGTTGCGAGTTCGAAACTCAGTCCAACCAAAAGACCGTCGTGTACACGGGGGCTCGTGCGCGTTAAATCTGTCGTGGCCTCAAATATCCTCACGTTGGCTTGGTGTGGAAGTTTGGAGAGTGGGGAGCAGCTCAAGTGTTGAACTCTTCATCTGACCGTGGTTTAAAATAATAGGGGGTTGTCCTCGAATCTTTCAATTCGGGATTGATACCAAACCATCGTCAATAGGACGTTGTGTTGCTCCAGTGAGACGTTATTTAACTACCTACCTTAAGTGTTAAGAATATCTTTAAATCAGAAGTCCGTCTCAAATGGTGGCTTAAAGTCTGATACGGCGTTTTCTTAATTAATTTTGAAATTATACCCTGAATACATGCAATTAAATCGCGAAGGGGGCTTTGGGGACACTTAAAGAACGTTATGTTTGTAGACACACATCACAAACTTGGGGAATTGAAAGCAAGCATTCTGCACCATATTCACAGCATCCCGATAGAAGCACTAATATCTGTTATTGAATATGCTATGTTGAGATTTCTGTTCGTGCCACAAAACGAGGGACAGCATATTGAACATCTTTTGGGTTGGTTGTTGTGGGGTTTTATGGCGCAAAGGCCATATGTGGCCAAACTGCGGCACACACAAGAGACAACTTCAAGTAAAAAATGTGAGGAAAGGGAAAAAAGGGGATTGGTAAATAGAATAATGGGATGAAAGCAAAAAAGATCGTTTGGGTATCCCGGGGGAGCGATACCCCTGTTTACTAAAGACAGTAAATCCCATGGGAAAAGAAAAGATCATTAGAGTACCTTGGGTCGATGAAGGCCGTACGCACTTAAGGATCTACCCCTGAGAGCAACATCTCTTGAGTAATTCGAAAGTGTTTTTGATTTATTGCATTGCTCTTCACTGTAATAAAGCGCCATTTGTTCCCCCTAGTGGCAAATTCGATCTATTTTTCCTTTGCCAAAAACATTGGATTGCTTGAAGAATATTAATGCAGCTTTAAGACAAGAGTATTCATTGATTTGCTGGCGCATGAGGTTGTGAGAGCAAAGGGTTGTACAAGGGGTAGATATTTTTTATCAGAAAGATTCGTGTGGGATAGTTTTTCTTCATTTCATGAATTAACTTAAATCTTCCATTACATGAAATAATATTATGTTATACAGAATGCTTATTTAACTCGCTTTCTTATCAAGGAGATCATTTCTCCCACATCGAGTTCCCACTCTTCAAACAAAAGAAACTTTAGATCCTTTTTAAAATTTTAGACCTTGTTAAAGCTATCTTCTAAAACTTTTTGCGTTCACAATTCATATCGATCGCAATGGATGTGAATACACGGGTAAAGTAACATTCAATAGTGCTAGATTTGGATCTCAGACCCAGGCTTAGAAAAATTGTAGCTTAGCTATGGATATTATGCTTTCGATTCTAGATGAAAACTTTACCTTAGACAACTGCCATTGATTTTTATTTTTGAATGCAGGTGGAATAAAATAGTGTTCCTTGTGAAAACTAAAGCTTTTTAAAATTTTGTAAAGATTTTCATAAAAAGTTAAGGCTATTTAACCTTTCTGGTGGTTGTTTCGTAAGGTATCTCATTATTAGCAAAACTGACCAGATCTTTATGGACAAGATATCTCGTCATTAGAAAAACTGACCATATCTTATCTTGTTATAAAAACACTGCGATATCTAGATGATGAGACCGTGTTCTTAGTAAAATTGGTCAGAACCTTGATGAAGGAGGTATTTCATTGAAACCACTTGGAGGATTAAGGGCTCTTAAAAAACCAAAATGAAAAAAGGAAACAGGCCTTTTTGATGCTTTTAAAAGGCTGTTGCAATTATATATTTCCTCTGTATGATGTTGATCTTCTGAATTACAGCAGTCTTTAATAATGCGGTAATTTAGAGGATCAGCATGCATTCGACTGATCCAGAAAATATTTTTACACCACGTATTTGAAAAAAAATATTAACTGTAAAACTTTGAAATAAAATTTTTTTTCTGTTAATATGAGTCTAATTGTTAATGTTAAATTCGAGCATTCATTCAGTAAATATGATGAGTAATAGCAATTGGGAATTATAATTCAGGAGATTTATAAATTTTTTCACAGCTACCCATTGCAAATCTCAGATAAAATTTGCAGAATGTACCTTTCTTGTTCTTTCGTCCTCTGGAAGAACGTCGTCTGTTAGTTCTTCGTCCTGAAAAGATGAATAGTTAAAAATATAATACATGTACGGTAGGATCAAGATGGGCCTTACACTCATTGTTTGCAGATTCAGGAAGTAAAAAACTGCACCAATGAAGAAAAGAGAAAGGAGTAAATAAAGATGGTTCGTAAAATAAATTTGCGTAGATTGTGTATACGGTGTTTGTACAAACATTAAGGCTGTATGGAGAGAGAGAAAGACGAAGTTAAAACCGTATACATATTGGAATATATGTCTGTAAGGGACATCCGGATGACTGAAGGGCGCTGTTCATCATTGGCTAGTTTGTACGGCAATCCGTGAGTAGACATTGTCATACGTGCATTACTGTTGGTGAACGCAATATAGAGCACTTACTATAAAACTAAAAGCATACAACAAAGTCAATTTATAAAGTTAGAGCTAACAAAAATGTTGTTCATATCTTGTTGCCTTCCATTTTTGCATCTCAGTATACCCTCTACATGGTTATCACTCTTCAAGCAAAAGAAAAATTATTAGCTTTTTAAGACCTTTCTAAGACTATTTTTAATTTATAGGTTACATTTCATAGGTCACATTTGGACCGCAGTCGCCCGGTTGGAAGAATAACGGATTAGCAACCGGAGGGTTGCGAGTACGAAACTCGATTCAATCAACTCGTCACTAACAAAGCTGACTAGATCTTGATGGACGAGATATGTCGTCGAAACCATTTGGACAATCTTGATCTCGTCATCATAAAAAATTGGCAATATCTTGATGACGAGATATCTTGTCATTAACAAAATTGCTCAGATCTTGATGGACGAAATATCTCGTCGAAACCATTTGAAGGATTAAAGCCTGTAGGAACCCAGCTCTTGCACATCTCTGCGGTGTTTATGGTATATATCGCCTATCAGAACTGTTCCAGGTTCAAAGTCAAGTCGGGCCGCTGTAACCCGGTTGGAAGAATAACAGATTAGCTATTGGAAGGTTGCGAGTTCGAATCTAACCAAAGACCGTCGTGTACAAAGAGGGCTGGTGCACCTTAAATCTGTCGAGGCCTCAAATGTCCTCACGTTGGCGTGGTGTGGAAGTTTGGAGAGTGGGGTGCCAGCTCAGGTTTGACCTCGTCATCTGACCGTGGTTCAAAATTACGTGGTGTTCTCGGGTCTTTCCCTTCGGTTTGATCCCAGACCGTCGCCAATAGCCCGTTGTGTTACTCGAGTGCGACGTTAATGAAATGCCTACCAGGTTCAAAGTCAAGGTACTAGCGGTCACTATAAAAAGAGGGATGAGACGGATAGGTTTTGGCTATTTTGTCGATGGGATGTTTGGCGTACGGCTTGAATGTTACCCTTTGTAATCGTTTCTCTTTTTATCTCACAAACTCTTAGAGACAATCGTCGCAAAGTGCCCCAATGTGACAAATTCAAATGCTTCAACAGTTCCCCTCTAGAATATGAGCGGTCCCTTTTCTATGGCAACAGACAGCCGCAGACTTTCTGTATGGAGTCGTTCTCGAGGTAGACAGACAGTATCTATGCGATTACGATCTTATTTTGTGTTCTCAGCCACCTCTTAAAGTTTGAACAGCCAATGTGACAAATTCAAATGCTTCAACAGTTCCCCTCTAGAATATGAGCGGTCCCTTTTCTATGGCAACAGACAGCCGCAGACTTTCTGTATGGAGTCGTTCTCGAGGTAGACAGACAGTATCTATGCGATTACGATCTTATTTTGTGTTCTCAGCCACCTCTTAAAGTTTGAACAGGAAATTTTGAAACACCTTATATTCATACCAATCATGCGAGTTGGATTTATCAAAGGTTGTAATTTATGGATCCATTTTTTCCAAAAGTGATAAATAATTGCTGTAACTGCGTGAAACATTTCGCAGGCAGACATTTCTGTTACCCTCTAGTGGTGTCACCCCATGGGGTCCGCACTCCAGACACGCCCATAGTGTCGTTACTTCCCCATGGAATTCACTGAGTCTCAAAAGGAGAAACATTAACCCTTTCATGGACTGTGGGACATCTCACTGTCATGTCCACCGTCTCATGTCTCAGGAAGGGTTAAGGCCCAGCGTTTACGAAAATGTAAGACGGATACATAAATATTCTTTTTCGTGTTCTGGTGTCAAGGAGTGTTTTAGATGGGCGTGGTCAAAAAGGGGCCCACTACCTATTAAAAACTAACTTTGGGTTAAGTGCAAGTACACATAAAAAAGTGATATTTTTGCACCCCATTCAGGTTTTTTTATTTCACAAAAAACCCACTTTTACCACAGTGCTTTTAAGGGTCAACATTTTCAATAGAGATGGCAGTATTCGAATACAAAAGTACCCAGTGGAGGCTTTTCAGGAAGTGCCAGTTCCCCAACATTTTTCATCAAATTACATTTTTCAAATTAGTCTTTTTTTCAGCATTTCATATATATATATATATATGCATTTTCAATATTTCTACGTAAAATTTCTATTTTTTTCTTCAACGATTTATAAATTACTAAAGTACTTACAAATATGAACGAATTTAATTCCGCAGAGCGCGTTATTCATATCTTACCATGCTTACGACTGTAGACAGCGAAAGCTTAGCACGGAAGTTTTTGCTGAAAAATAGCTGCGCATATTCCGTAAGCCAGATGGTTGCTATGACAACACCGTCATTCGCAGCCAAAAAATATTTAGACTGTCGGCTCCGAAGGAAGGAAAAAGCTAGAAACGCGATTCCCCTTCCTCTATAGGGTTGCCGGTTGAAATCTAAAACTAGATGTCTCTCGTTTCCCGTTGCGAGCAGCGAACACAAAAAATTAATAGAGGGAGCTTTAGCGCCAAAGTCTAGCCAATCGCACCGAAACTGCCGAATATCATTACATGAAATAGAGCAATGATTTTGCTGACCATTTTGTTTTAGATTTTTCAGCGAAATGAATCCAATTAATGATATTGTGTGTAATTTACTGGAAACTCCGTTTAGCTGGTGGAAAGACGAAGGCAAAAGGGACGTATTACATCAAGCGAGGATTTATTAGCGACTATGGCCACAAAAGAAATTAAAGAGCGGTAGGTCGTACAATATTAGTTTTGAAGAGTGTGTGTTTACTCAGTATAAATGGTTATGCAGTAATTAACCTAAAAAGATTACTTTGTTGGCCGTGTGCTTGCTTTTTAGTAATAAACATTTTGTTTGGAATAAAGACGAATTCGCAGACTTATTAAACATAACAGGAGCACTCCATAGGCCCGATTATTCTGCTGAACAACTGAAGTGTGAATTAAAGTTAAGAAATTTTTTTTTAATCAGAACACGATTGAAGATGCCCTGAGGGAGAATGCTAGGCTTTTTAAAGTCATTTCAATGAAAACGTTCGTTTGAATAGACTGTTTCCACAAACAGTGATTGATGTAGTAATATATTTGAGCAAACAAGAAATGGCATTCCGGGGCCATGATGAAAGCAGTGACTCCATAAATCGCGGAAATTTCAAGGAATTACTAGGATTGTTTATATCAAAAGTCCTTTAGAAATTCAAAATCATTACAAAAAGATTAAAACGTCTTCACTGGTGACTCCAAAACTATTCAAAATGAAATATTGAATGTATTTCCGATTATATAAACGATTACGTCAAAGATGAAATAAATGGGGCTAAATTCTTTTCTATTCAAGTGGACGACACCACTGACATAAATCAAACTTCCCAGTGCTCCTTAATATTAAGATTTGTGAAGGCGTATTAGTTGAACGATTTTTTTAGGTTTCCATGATGTGAGTGAAGACAGAAACGTCAGAAATACAGAATGCAGAACGTTAGAAATATAAAATGTTGGATTTGTTTAATTATTAACATAAATTAATAGTAAAATGTTATGATGGGGCCAGTGTAATGTCTGGACACCTGAATGGACTCCAGAAAAGGTCAAGGATAAAGCTCCTCAAGCCGTTTTTGTCCATTGTCTAGCACATCGTTTAAATCAGCAGTTCAATTCATTGCAGCAGTTTTTCCAAAATTTCTAAGCGTCGAATTTATTTTTCAAGCTTCAGAGGCATTCTTTCCTTTTTTCATCACTCGGCGAAGCGATCTTATGCTCTTACATCAAATTCCGCAAAACGCATACCAACCATAACAAACTCGATGGTCGTCTAATTTGAAATTAGTGAATGTGATTGTTGAAGATTGGGATAAAGAAATATTCGAATTTATGACAAACAGTGAACATGCAGACAAAATAACAATTCAACTTGCAAAGGGAATTTTTAAATGATATGAACGATCTTGAATTTACATTTTTGGCAGTAGTGTTCAGCGAAATTTTTGGCTTCACTGATATATATTATTCAAAATTCTCCAGAAAAAAATCCCTAGATTTAAACTATTGTGTAATCAAATAAAATACACTCGTGAGCTATTGAGCTGTAAAAGGGGCGATGATGTTTTTAAAACACTGTTTGAAAACAAGCGTAAAATCACGGAAATAGTCCAATCTAAAAGGCAATCTGCCGCTCTTTCACTAGAAACAATATCTCAAAATTATAAACAGCGATATTTTGAAATTTTAGACCACATTCTTATGGAAATAAACACAAGATTTCAAGATTGTGAAAAACTTCCAATTTATTTGTCTTGCTGATACAACGAAATTCGAACAATTTAATTTACATTCCCCCATCTCAGGCACTTGAAAATCTTCAACAGTTTTACGGCGACGTGTTTAAAAAACCCAGCTCTTTAAAAATAAACTCTTATATATGCCAATGGAAAATTCAGGAATATATCGACGCAAGAACTTCGAATGCTTTATGATGACAAAGAAATTTTCACAGCTTATAATTTGTTTTCTCTCGTCTTAACAATTCCATCTACAAGTGTATCAGTGGAAAGGAGTTTTTCTTGCCTTAAAAGAATAAAAATTTACTCAAGAAATACTATTTTGCAAGAGAGACTCTTCTTTACCGAATATTTCTATTCAAAAAGACGTATTAGTGGCGCTTATGAAGAAACAGCCATTTTACGATGACATATATCAAACAGATTTGCAGCATTAAAGAACAGGAGAACTGATTTAATTTACAGAAAATAGGTAAATCCCTTATTGGCTAATTTTCGGAACTGCTATCTTTTCATATCACTGGCATAGCCAGGATTTAATTTCGGGAGGGGGGATTTCGGGGAGGCCCTTCCCCTATTTTTTCAACCACGAGCCGCCGCTGCTCTACCCATAAAAGTATTCGTTGCACTCGATCATTTCTTGCATTCGAATCAGTAGTATCAATTCAAAACATTCGAATACTAAAGTATTCACTCAAAGTATTGGGCCGAGGTAGCCTATTTGGTAGAGTCGCGGATTACCAAGCATAAGGTTGCGATTCAAAATATCGATTAATTATTTTTTGTATGGTATTTGCATACTTATTCGAAACTTGAAAGCATTCATTCAATAAAGAACCGATTCAAATCACTGGAATCGATGTTTGTCTTTCACGGTTGGTACGGTTTGGTGACAAGCCTTCGAAATTTGTGTGATTTAAAAATTTCTTCCCTGAGTTAAATCGGGAAAATGTTTCTTCTGTCTGGAAGACAGGAAAACCAAGTGTTTTTTCCCGAAGACTTCCGGAAAATCTGGAAAAGTTTGCAGGTATGATAGTACCATCGAAGAGTTAACAAGAACATAATCTCCATAGACACATGTACAACAAATTAAATACGTCACAAATTAAACACAAAAAGATAAACTAAGTCAACAATCCAATATAACAACAAAATAAATATTAGAAAAAGAAAACAAATCAAATCGAGGTTTTTCGATACATTCTCGTTACATGAGTTTTCGTATGCAATTGACTCGCAGATGCAGAAAGAAAACGCCACCAACTCTTCCAGAAACAGAAAGGAGAAAAATAAGTCCATAAATAAAAGAGCTCCACAAAGTGATTATAGGATGATTGACTTGGGCGCCAAAATAATGAAGCATTTCGCCACTTCAATTCCTACTTTATCAATCATAATGAATCAAGAAAGTGATCGCTCTTACTTGAAGGCAAGTGAGATAAATGCCCTCTCAGATAAGCTCATTTTCTCTCGACTTACCTGTGAGCTTTTGAGACCGACTGCGGTTTTTTTATAATTTTTTTACTTCCATTTGATTCGTTTTATCGTATTCGGCTCAATGAAAATTGAAGAAAGGAAACACTAATTCGAACAGCTCTTTTGGTTTTGATGTGACTTCCGCCCACCCCTAAGACGGTTTGGAACAGTGTTGCTAGATTGGGCGCAATTGCATTTATTGGTTTACTTTTTACCTTTTTGGGCGCCAAAATTATGCATTGAGCAAAAAATGGTAAGCCATGTTTGGACTTAACATTGGTAAACTGCATAGAAATTCTTGTTTTACGAATCATTTCCTTTGCGAATATATTTTTTACTTGTTATCTATTCTTTTCATAGGGGCCGCGGTAGCCCGGCTAGAAGAGTAATGGATTAACAATCGGAGGGTTGCGAGTTCGAAGCTGGATCTAACCAAAGACTGTCGTGTACGTGGGGGTTGGTGAACGTCAAATTGGTCATGGTCTCAAATGTTCACAGGTTGGCGTAGTGTGGAAGTTTGGAGAGAGGAGTACTAGCTCAGGTGTGACATCTGACCGTGGTTCAAACTTACGAGGTGTTCCCTTCGGGATTGATCCCTGAACTTCACCAATAGCCCGTTGAGTTGCCACAGTGCAACGTTTATTCAACTACCTACCTACCTTGTTGGGTGCCGACTTAGACAAAAAATGACATGCCATGTTTTGTGGACTTCTCATACGCAAACTGCATAGAAATACTTGTTTTGCGAATCATATTCTTCATGAATAAATTTTTTCAGTTGTTATTTTGAGCCGTGGTAGGAGGGCCTGGTGGAAGAGTAGAGGATTGGCAACCGGAGGGTTGAGAGTTCGAAACTAGGTCCAATCAAAGACAATCATGTACGTGGGGGCTGGTGCACCGTTTATCTGTTGTGGCCTTAAATATCCTCAGGTTGGTGTGGTATGGAAGTTTGGAGAGTGGAGTACCAGCTCAGGTGTGACTTCGTCACCTGAACGTGATTCAAAATTACGAGGTGTTGTCCTCGAATCTTTCCCTTCGAGATTGATCCCCGACCGTCGCCAATAGCCCGTTGTGTTGCTGCACTGCGACGTTAATTCAACTACCTACCTTGCTTTGCGTCGAAATTTTGCATTGGGTGCATGTATCGGACTAAAAATGATATTGCATGTTTTATGGCCTTCTCATTCGTAAACTGCATAGTAATACTGTATTTTGCATATAATATCCTTCATGAATGTATTTTTTTACATAATATCAATATTATCAATAAAAAACTTGCATAATACTCCTCTATTGGTTATCAGGGTGTTTCCTGCAAAGCTAAATACACATGGAACTAGGGTTTTCGAGGTCCCACTTCATTTCGGAAGTGACGTCACTGCTTGCTTTTGAATGCGATTGTAGCACGTCGCAAATAGAATTAATTGATCTTTCCCCCAATGACCGAAGGGGCCACGGTGGTTCAGTTCGAAGAGTAACGGATTAGCAACCGGAGTATTGGAAGTTTGAAACTCGATATAACCAAAGACCGTCGTATACGCTAGGGCTGATGCATGCTAAATCTGTCGTGGCCTCAAATGTCCTCACGTTGGGGTGGTGCGGAGGTTTGGAGAGTAGGGTGCCGGCTCAGGTGTTGACCTCGTCATCTGACCGTGATTCAAAATTACCAGGAGTAGTACTCGAATCATTCTCATCGCGATTGAGCCATAGACGTGAAACATTTGTAGACTGAGCATTGCAATAGAGGAGCTTCAAAAAGTTTGACCAACATGTCGACTAATAGTTACGTGACTGCTCTGTGAAACCTTGACTTTGTTTGTCGATTTGGCATCTTACCACCTCGTTTGGCGATATAGCATCTTTTGACAAGGTAGTTGTGAATGCGCATTTCTATAGAGTGGCAGCAAAAGTGATAAAATCGTCCAAAGTCTACTTCTATGTCGCGCGGACCAATCAGATGATGAATCAATTTTTAGGCGTCTTCTCCCGTCCCGTGGACCAATCAGATGACGAATGCTAGATTCCACCTAACAGACAAAAGTAGTCTGGGTCACGTTACTACTAGTTTTGATCATGCAATCCTAGGCACATTTTAAGATTACCATTGCTCACTTTTCTCTTATAATTTATCTATGGACTGATCCCCGACCATCGAAAATAGCCCGTTGTGTTGCTCCAGTGGGACGTTAGTTCAACTATCTACCTTCAGACATTTACGTTAGGGGCCACCGTCTTTATTGACTCCCCTTTGCTCCAGTATATGGACGGGCTAGCCCCGAGACTAAGAATGTGACTTGACATGAAATCTCCAAGAACATCTATGTCCGAAACTTAATTTATTCTCTCTCGAAAAAAAAGGGTTGAGATAGCCCTGTTGGAAGAGTAGCGGATTGACAACTGGAGGCCTTAAATGTCCTCACGTTGGCGTGGTGTGGAGAGTGGGGTGCGCGCTCAGACGTTGATCGCGTCACCTGACCGTGGTTCTAAATTAAGAGGTGTTGTCCTCGGACCTTTCTCTCCGGGGTTGATCCCGGACCATCACCAATTACCCGCTGTGTTGATCCCCAGTGTGACGCTAATTCAAATACCTGCCTACCTAAAAAAAAGTAGGAAGGAGAAGCACAATGGATTTCCGGTCTACGTCATTCCACTGAGTCATCGCAGCGGGGGACAAAGTACAATTGTAAATTCCCAACCGATCCCGTAATCCTATTTAGCTGACCTGTTTAGCTCCCATACCTGTTTCCGATTCAATAGATGCCTACCAGCTATAAGAGAATTGATTTATCGGGTCTCTTAAGTCCTAAGACACCGAAAGCGTGGGTTTGAGTTGACAAGCCGATGTCTATTAACCCCGGTGTCAGGCATTAAGTTTATTGGCTATTAAAACTGTTGAAAGGGCAGCGTCATGGGCCGCCTATGGGTGAAAACGGGACGGTCAGACTTTATTTACCTTAGAGTACCTTTAAGAGCTTTGTGTGAGGGATCCCACGCAGCAATTCGAGTTACAGAGGTGTGCTCTTAGAGTTTGTCTAAGATCAAGAACACGGACTCATAGCGATGATGGACATTTGTGGTTTCCGTAATGCCTTTAAAGTGAATTTGAAAGATTAAAAAGAGAGCTTTGAGGAAAGAAGCGCATGCTTATAACTCGGTTTTTATTGTTCCCTTCAAACAGTTCTTCGTTTCAACAGCAAAGCTAATTTACTATTGCATCCTACATAGATTTTAATCTGTTGACCAATTGTGCAAAGGAGGTAGTTTAATTAACGTCGCAGTGAAGCAACTCAACCGGCTATTGGGAATAGTCTGGAATCAATCTCAAAGGGAAATATCCAAGGACGCCTCATAATTTTGAAAGTTTGGAGAGTGGGGTGTCAGCTGAGGTGGGGCCTCGTCATTTGACCGTGGTTCAAAATTATGTGGTATTGTCCTCGGATATTTCCCTTTGGGGGTTGATCCCGGACCGTCGCAAATAGCCTGTTGTGTTACTCCAGTGCAACGTTAATTAAAATACATGCGTAATTTTGAACCACGGTCAGATGACGAGGTCAACACCTGAGCTGGCATCTCACTCTTCCAACTTCCACACCATGCCAACGTGAAGACATTTGAGGCCCCAATTGTGCAACTAATAGTAATCTCTTAAACTACTGTGGCATTGGATCATATATGCTAGCATGTACGCTACAGTATCTCGTAGTAACATAGTGTCTCGAAGTACACAGTAATAGTGATTTTGCTACATAAAGTATTGTTTCTCAATCACACAACTGCAGTTTTAGCATCATTTGTAATGAAAACCATAAGTTATGTGCCGTCGACAATGGAACAAAATTTGGTGATATAAATAGTTTCCTTAATGCGAGATATGATAAAAAAATATCCGCCATCATTTTCAATTGCGTTAACTATCTACAACCGTGACTTAGACACATACAACTTAACCCTCCAAGTGGTTTAGGCGAGATTTCTCGTCCATCAAGATCTGGCCAATTTTGTTAATGACGTGATACCTCCTCATCAAAAAATTTCCAATTTTTATGGTGACTCGGTCAAGATCCGTCCAGTTTTCTTCTAATGAGATATCTCGTCCATCAAAATCTGGTCAATTTTGCTACTGACGAGAAACCACATCGAGACAACTACTGCTCATGTCTAATTTTTTTTCTAGTCCTTCAGTTTGAAGAAATTTATAGTTAAATAAGTATTCTGTATTATCATTTTTGCCTTGCCTGTTAAAATGGCCATTGTACAAGCAGGGCTACCACAATCCAAAGCACTTATGAAAAAGCAATAATATTAGTAGCATAATTTATTTAAATAGTAGCAAAAGTCTTCTCTTAAACCTTATTTTAGTAGCAGTTTTAATTGCTCAGATGTAAAATGAATCGGTTAAAACATAAAATTTGCTAATTAAGAGTGATACAAACATTGAATATCTCGCTAAGAAATTTAAATTTTAAATTTAAAAAATTAAAAGTATTCTTAATAAGATTTTCAATACAAGATTTAACTCACAGATTCCGATGTTTTATTTTCAAGATTGCCAGAACTTGGCGCCAGAACTTTGAAATTGGACTACTTTGGGAAATTTTGCTCCCTAAAGAAATATCCGTGAAGTATTTTTTCTGTCCGTTATTAGTTTTAAAAAGGGTCTAAATTTTCGTTAGCCATTTGTGAATTTTCATAAAAGCCAAAATTTTGAAAACAAGAGCTTATAGGGGATTTTGCTTTTAAAGATACCCTAGTCGCCAAGGTTGAAAAATAGTAGCAAAAAGACGCTTTTTAGTCGCCTATGGCAGCTCTGCACAAGAGATGCTGGAATGCTCCAATGTTGATCCAGATAACATGAAAAAATCATGATAAAAATGAGTCTTGGTATACGGATTTCACTTCTGGTTACCCAATACTTATTTGCACAGGAAGCCTTTCTACCTCAAAAACACTAGCGCCCTCTAAATTTAGCTTAACAAAAAATACTCGCATAATAAAGTTTAAATATTTTGAGGTGTTTTGTTCTACAATTTTAGGTAGGAGCGAGATAACAAAAGAAACGAATTGTGAGAGGAATAATTGTGAGTCCTTAACTAAATGCTTGAAATTAACTTGATTAAAATTATATAAAATGAGAAATGCATCACCAATTAACAAATTGTCCATGAGATTGCTTTCTGCAACCCACAGACCAAGAAATCTACTCAAGTAGATCTTTGAACAGAAACACTTCATGTTAAGATGAACCTTACAACTCCTAATATCACTTACTCTTGGGAAAGAATTTGAAAAACTGACTTTCAATACTTCATAGCTGTTAATGAAACAGACATTTTCTCATGTTTCACCAAACTTGTTTCTTAGAATGATACATGTAATCATCTTTGTCAACTACTCTCCTAAAACAGTTGGCGATAACATGGGAAAATACCGATGATATAAAATGAGAAATGCATCACAAAATAACTAATTGTTGCGAATGGGATTTCATCCTGGAATCCATAGACCAAGAAACCAGTCCAAGATCTTTGAACAGAAACACTTTTTGTTCAGATAAACAGTTTTACAACTCTCCTAATTTCATGCCCTTCCAAAGAATTTGAAAAATCTGAAAATAAAGAATTTCGTAGTTGTTACTGTAACAGACATTTTTGCAAGTTTCGCCAATTTGTTTCTCCAAATGATACTTGCAATCATCTTTGTCAACTTTATCTTAGAATAGTTGGTGCCATTTCCCAAAAATTTGGTGGCGTAACTTACCAGTTTCGGCACGTGCTTGTCGTGTGTATTGACAATGATGGAAGGGGTGTCAAGGAATGATTTATTGGTGAGTCACGAATCAATTTCGAGCTCCCATGACAGGAAATGAAAGTTGTCCAGCATGGATTTCAGAAAAACCTCGCGTTCTTCTGAAGTTGGCAATTGACTTTCCTGCCTCCAGCATAAATTTGATAAGTTATTTCATTCTCTCTTCATTACTTTATTGTAGTGCAGTGTTCTTTCCTAATTCATATCAATAGCGATGCATGATTCTGTCCACTACTGCATATGAATATTAACTTCTCTTAAGTCTTTTAAGCACTGACTGAATTTTAAAAACCGGGTACGCTAATATACACTATATGGACAAAAGTATTTGGACACTGCATGTTTTTCAGAAAAGGTGCTTTATTATTCTATTTAGCAATGCAGGCCCTCCTTTTGCTTGTATTACAGCTGCAACACGTCGAGGCATACTTTCCACAAGTTCTCTAAGTCTGGGCAGGAATAGCTCTCCATGCCATCATGCTGTGAAAAGAGATTGTTGTGAAGATGGGCGTGCGTGGCGGTGTCATACCCGTCGCTCCAGTTCCTCCCACAAGTGCTCGATCGGATTGAGATCGGGGCTCTGAGCAGGCCAGTCAAGCAAACTCATCTTATTTTCAGGAAACCAGTCCAGCACACGTTTTGCAGTATGACATGGAGCTCGATCCGGTTGGAAGAAACAACCATCATCGCCGTAGTATTGCCATAGGATAGGCAAGGCCGAATTATCCAGAACGTCGAGGTACACGTCAGCATTCGCGGTACCAAATACATAAAGCAATAGGCCAAGTCTTAACTAGGAAAAACAACCTGATTTTCTGCAGTGTCCAAATACTTTTGTACATATAGTGTATATTCAGACATTTTCAGATGTCCCATTTGTTATCAAGCGAATGAGATTAATGATTTTTGACTGCTTTTAACCCTCCAAGTGGTTTTGAAGAAATATCTCGTTCAATGTCTGACCTATTTTGCTAATGACGAGATATCTCGTCTATCAAGGTCTAGTCAGTTTTGCTAATGACCAGATACCTCGTCGAGCCAAATAGCAGGAGGGAAAAACATATAGCAGTGGCGTAGCGCTCATGAAAGTCTAGAAGCCCGGCATCCCCGAATTTAAAAACATTTTTTATCAATAAATAATAAAACCCCTGAAGCAAAAACTATTTTAACGTAAATCTGGGAGAGATGTCAGCTTCCATTTTAAAATCCTTTATTTTCACCGCAAGAAGCCAACCAGGGACCACAGATGCCCCATCCTTTCAGCCTCAAATGGTTTCTTACTATAATTGGTTAAAGATGTTCGTCAAGCGCAATGGATACCTACCTATCTACCTACTTCTCGCATTCCTCCCGTTTCCAACTGAGTCTGACATTCAGTCCAGATAATATGTGCAGTGGGACCTTGTGCATGGTCAATCATTCTCTCTCATTACCCCGTCTTTGTAAAAGACAGTCTTAACCTCTGAGGCATCGATTGGATCATCCACAGAGTTGCCAGGACTGATCGCAATTACACCTCTAGGATTCCCTTTAATCCTCCTGGTGGTTATCTCGAAGAGCTATCTCGTCATTAGCAATACTGACCAGATTCTGATGGACGAGATATCTCGTCATTAGAAGAAAACTGATCGGATCTTGATTTCGTCATCATAAAAAAATTCGGCAATATCTTGGTCCAAGATATCTCGTCATTAACAAAATTGGTCAGATCTCTTGATGGACGAGATATCCCGTCGAAACCACTTGGAGGGCTAACTTAGGACTAAAATTATTTGTATTTTATTATGTTTGAAGAAAAGAAACAAAAGGACGAATCTAGGTGACTTATATTGTTGTCCAAAGCTAAGTATTAGATTTTTTGCTTTGGAAGTGCTGAAATAGTATTTAAAAAACAAAACAAGTGACGCCGCATTTGGAATACGTACCGCCACAGAAACCTACCATTTAGTTTCAGAGAAAAAATTTTCAAACATTCTTGTACTTTTAGAACCTCACAATAATAATTACCTAGAGACCATCAAAATACTTCTGTTGTAAAAACCTGGCCTCTTCCCCAAAAGTCCTCAAATGAGTTCTTAATGTTGCCAGATTTCTCGCTTAAGATTGAAGGAAAGGTTCGAATTCGTCTCTCTCGTGACTTTCGCGTTCTTCTCGTGATGGGCAGAAGTCATTTTTCAAGGATAATGAAATATAACGTGACAAGCAGTGAAACTTTCCCTCCAGAAGGTGGCAACCATCAACAAAATTAACGATTCTTCTTGAGGGCGTTTCGGGGAGTTTTCGGGTACGAACTGTAAATTAATTTAATTAAAGCGACTCGGAAAGTATGTGCGTAACCTTGAGTGAACTCCAAAGCGAAAGGTGAGAACCTTTCCTTTGAAAGAACCAAGAAGGAATCAAGTTTACGACTCGAGGCAAGAGTAATGATTTGTAAAATTGAAGCCTTTTAGCCGGAGAAATTTCAAGCTAACGCCCCTGAAGAAAGAGTGGATGTTTGTTTAGCGAGACGTTTAATGAATGATGGTAACTTGACGAATGAACGAACTGAGTGATGGGATGAGGAATGTAAACTGTTTTGTGAGGTTCGGAGAGAGCTTATTAACAATAAATTCATTTGTGAACTGTTTGTTAATTTGTAAACACTTTTTTGACGTAATCCTGCTCAAAATCATGCTAAAACATAAGCGTATCAAACATAACCCACTGTTTTCCGCTACAAATATTGAGACCAAGTTTGTCGCTCTAAGGCCACTTTTTGCTACTCTAGGGAATAGCTGCGGTAGTCCAGTTGGAAGAGTTAATGGAATACGATAGACCAAGTTCGAAACTTTGTCTAACCAAAGACCGTCGTGTACGCGGGGACTGGTGCACGTTAAATCTGTCGTCGGTTCAAATGTCCTCAATTTGGCGTGATGTGGAAGTTTGGAGTGGGGTTCCAGCTCAAGTGTTGACCTCGTCATCTGACCGTGGTTCAAAATTACGCGATGTTGTCCTCGGCTCTTTCCATTCGGAATTGTTCCAGACCTTCGACAATAATCAATTGTGTTGCTTCAGTGCGACAACTACCTACCTAGGTACACTAGGGCTAATTAGACCGGTACTACAAATATTCAGAATGAAATAGAAATTTATGCACAAGCTCCTACACATGAGCGAAGCAAGACGTTTTGCGACCTGGGGTAAATAAGGCTGATGTCACCCTGTCGAAAGCAAAATTTACGTATTTGGTATGAAGATAATCAGTATAAAAATATACAAATTAGTACAATACTAATTTATTTCATTAATTAGTGCTCCAAATGTTAGTTTCTTACAATTAATTATTGACAAGATTGGCATAATTATTATTGATGTCTTCTGTTAGTGGGTCGCCTGGACAAAGTAAGAAACGGTCACCCTGTTTTGCTTTGGGATCGCCAAACATTTTTGAATAGAGATTTTTAATAATCTGTCTCTTCTTTTTTCTAAACAGCAATAAGATTTTTTGGAGGAGTGTTAGAAAATTGATTTCAACCCTCCTAGTGGGTTTCGACGAGATATTTCATCCATCAAGTTCTGACCAATTTTGCTAATGACGAGATATCTCGTCATTAGCTACCGTCATTAGGATTGCCAAGATTTTGATGATGCCGAGATCAATATCTGGTCAGTTTTGCTAATGCACCTGGTCGAGACAATCACAAGGAGGATTAAGTGTTGTTTTCTGTAGATGCAGAAGCGACGAGTTCCCCAGTTTGAGTCGCACAGTAGTAACTGGTGGGTTGCAGGTTCTAAACTCACTCCAACGAAAAGATCGTCGTATACTTGGCTGTGGGGGTGCACGTCAAATCTGTCGAGGCCTCAAATGTCCTCACGTTGGCGTGGTGTGGAAGTTTGGAGAGTGGAATGCCAGCTCAAGTGTTGACCTCATCATCTGACCATGGTTTGAAATTACAAGGGGATGTCCTCGAATCTTCCCTAAGGTATTAATCCAGGACCGTCGCCAATAGACCCTTTCTATTATTCAAGTGTGACTTAAATTCAACGACTGTTAATGTTGCAAGTAGTTTCGACGAAATATCTCGTCCATCAAGATCTGGCCAATTTTGCCAATTACGAGATATCTCGTCATCAAGATATCGCCAATTTTTTAATGATGATTAGTTAAAGATGCGGTCATGCGAAAAATACCAAACAAACTATACTTTTGCAGTCTCTGATTGGCTGTACCTTTGAGAAAATCTAGGCTTAAGTACGAAAACAAAGCATCATATAGATAGAAAAATGCCAATGTGTGCGCGAACTATCAATTGTAGGTAGGTATCTTCAGAATGACACGTCCAATCTACGAATACTCTTTTGGGTTGGTTTTCGGCAAGGAATCGCGGGGTATGATTGTTGTGCGTTGGATTCTGACCATCCTGCATCGGATTCCTGTCGCAGTGAATCTATGTACCCCTTGGTCTTAACTAGTCTGTGCATCCCTGCATAAAAGCAATGCGCAAATATCGGGAAAAGGAAAATGAAAAAACATTCTTAAACATTCACGAAAAAAAATCATTCTTAAAATAAAATAATAATTTAAAGCGTCAAATTTGGAACAATTGAGCCAAATTGGGGTTCATGAAGCAGAAAGAATGGGACTGCAACCTTCTACTGTTATACGCTTCGTGGAAGTTTTGGCGTTGTTGCTTTGGCGATATTTTACACAAAATGGCGCCAAATATATGCAAAAATCAGCAAATAAACTTTGATTATTTCAGAGTATATATACATATTTTGTTCTTGGAAATTAGGTAGGTAGACATTTCAAATAACGTCGCACTGGAGCAACACATTGGACTATTGGCAACGGTCTGAGATCAAACCTGAAGGGAAAGATACGAGGACAACACCGCGTAATTTTAAATCACGGTCAGATGACGAAGTCACACCTGAGCTGGCATCCCACTCTCCAAACTTTCACACCACGCCAACGTGAGGACATTTGAGGTCACGACAGATTTAAAGTGCACCAGCCTCCGACGGAAGTTGGTTAGATTCGAACTCGCAACCCTCGGGTTGCTAATCCACTACTCTACCAACCGCGCTACCGCAACCCCTAGGAAATTAAGATTAAAGAAGTGTTATGATAATCTAGCAATAATTTATTTCGGTGTTTTTCTTTCACGTTTTATTCTGCTTGGCACCAAAACTTCGAAAATGGCATCACTTGAAAATTTTCTCCCCAAAGAAAAATCCGAAAAATATATTTTCCTTCCCGAAGTCCTGAAAAGTTGAAATATTCATAGTCACCATAGCCAAAGCACTTGCGAAATAGTAGTATACTTTTTAAAAATAGTTTCACGGTTGGAAGAATAACGGATTAGCAACCGGAGGGTTGCGAGTTCGAACTCAACCAAAGACCGTTGAATTCGAACCGTATTTTTCCCGTCTGGAAGACCAAAAAATCCGGAAAAGTTGACAGGTATGATATAATTGAGTGTACAATTCTCACCTTTCTGAGCGCAGTTGGGTCGGGCGTTCTGCATAGAGGATCCTCGGATGGGTTTACCGGCTTCGTCCACACACCAGCAGTAGCCTGTGGAGGCGTGACACTGGATTTCCGCATAGCTACCGTCCTCCTTGCAATCCGGCACGAAGAGACCCATCTTGTTCCCTTGCTCCAGCATGAGTGTTCTTTGAGCTTCGCAACGAGCCTTTTCTGCAAGTGAATACAAAAGGGTGACTTAGTTGTTATAAAAAATACCTTGTACTTAACTACCCATGTACACCGCTAGAGATGAGATTCTGTACCCATTGTTCGTCCAATTGCAGTTCATGACAGTTATTCTGCAAGCCTGTAATTCCATTCTACACACGCCTTTGACAGCAGTACCTTTAAAAATGAGGCTATCGTTTGTATGGATTGGTCAACCCAATCTCCCAACCCGAATCCTATTGAGCTTGTATGGGACGTTCAATACCATACAAAAGTCTTGCTATGGAGGCAAGCTCTGGTATCAGGTAAACCCCCACCATGGTGGGTGGGGCGACAAAGGTAGGTACTCAATGGATGCAGACTTTCCGAAGGAGGAGCGATAGATCCTAACCGAGCAGATTTTTTCTGCTGCTGACCTAAACCCACTTCCCTGAACATTACAGGTGCTTCGATATATGTTGCGGGAACAATGGTAGTTGCAGCCAACAGCCCTCATGAAAAATCTCATTAAGAGCATGGAACATTTTTGTCGTTCATGTGTTGGTATGCGATGAAACACCCCATTTGTGAGTTGTTTTTCTTTTGGTGTATGTGTATTTATGACTTTTGTTCTTTGTACGTCTCAAACAAAATATGCATTCTTGTTATTTTCTGTAGCATAGCTGTGACGGATTTTCACCAGACTTCATTCAAATCAGTTGAACAGTTATTGTGTTATTCCAATTTCCCCATTTGTCTTTAGTTTTTGGAAGCTGACTCAACAATCGCAGCATATAGTCCACACCTACTCCATACGGTTGGTTGGTTTGAGTTTTACTGTGCAATGGCCAAACTCCACCAAACTATGTCAAGTAAATGGACATATAGGCACAAGGAAAGCTTTGCTGACACAGAAGAGAGAAATATAACGAGGGAGGAATCGAATCAGCACCGCCTACAGCTCGCAGGTTTTTATACTTAGTATACTCTAGCATTTGTAATTAGTTTATTTTAAAAATCGAAATGTATTATTTTACTATTTGAGTAAGTAGAGAGAGGGAAGGAAGTCGACAATGACGCACTGGAACGACACAGCGGGCTATTGGCGACGATCCGAGATCAATCCCGATGGGAAGGGACTCGTAATTTTAAACCACGGTCAGATGACAAGGTCAACACCTGAGCTGCAATCCCACTCTCCAACTTCTACACCACGCCAAAGTGAGGACATTTGAGGCCAAGTCAAATGTGACGTGCACCAACCCTCACGTACAGGACGGTCTTTCGTTGGATCAAGTTTCGAACTCGCAACTTGCTAATCCCCATTACCAATTGGGCTACCGCTCTCCCACTATATGAATCATCGTCAGTGTTTCAAAGCTAGCCTCGATTCCCGCCTCGAAAAATCCCGACAGTGATAAACGACATAAGTATCACAGCTAAATATAGTTATTTTTGTAAATTATTTTCGTTTTTTTTCCGTATTTTATACACAACAGAACACCTAATATCACATAGCAGAATACTCTGCATGAGTATAGTCAGAAGTCCGCAGGTGGTGAAATACCACACCTCCCTTAAGTGCCACGACGCCCACTTAGAAAACCCCCGATTCGGACTTTAATCAAGTACCACACATAGGCAGTCCAGAAAGTCAAGATACCCCGACCCTTCCGACAGAAAGGGAAACGTTTCGTTTAATTCCTGTTCGCAGTCTTGATCATTGTTGCAATCCACTTGAGCGAGTTACGTGAAGAGCATACACGAAATCCCTTTCTAACATCTGATACGAAGGGAAGGAATGAATGAATGCCAGTCACAGCGGGACAAGGCGTCAAGAATCTTGCTCAGTAAACAGGAAATTGTCTCACTTTTAAAAGCTCTACCGTGTAGGCAAGATAAAAAAAACATTTCAGCAGAGGAAAAAGTACGCACACAGTGCCCTAGGTCAGATTTATACACTAGAATTCAAAACAATATTATTTTTCATGGGAAAAGTGCAAGAGCATATTTTTTTGGTCTTGGGAAAATAATTTCCTACTGCTTATGTTCACTCTCACTTTTAAAGCTCTACCGCAGTGATTCTCAACCACTGTGCCGCGGCACTTTAGTGTGCCGCGAGATTCTTGAAACGTGCCGCCACTGCGAACATTTTGAAGAATCAATTAATTCGTTTTGGATTAATTTTAGGTACGATTATCCCACAATATCTCAAAAAGCCTTAAGTGTGTTAATACAATTTTCCACATCTTATTTGTGCGAATTCGGATTTTCGGCTTTGACCGACATAAAAACGAAAAAAAGATCCAGACTTTAAATCTGGATCACGAAATGAGAGTAGCATTATCCTTTTTACGCCCAAATATAAATGAAGTTGTTAAAAAACACAAAGCTCAAATTTCGCATTAAATGTAATTTGTAATTTATCATTAAATAAACATTTTGTTTACTTTGTAGTGGAATTTCATTTTATATTTCATTTTAAATTATTATCGTATGCTATTTTTACAAAATATATTTTAAGTACATCAATCAATTAACCAAGTAAAATTCTTTTAAATTTATCTTATTGTTAGTGTACCGCCAAATTTTTAAATTATTAAAAGTGTACCGTGCCAAAATAAGGTTGAGAATCACTGCTCTACCGTGTAGGCAAGACAAAAAATAATTCAGGCAGAGGAAAAAGTACGCACACACTATCCTAAGTCAGATTTATATACTAGAATTCAAAACAATGTTATTTTTTATAGAAAAAATACCAAAGCATATTTTTTTGTCTTTGGAAAATAAATTGCTTCTCATGTTCATATTTAAATATATATTAGGTTCATTCAAATAAGGGGTGTATTGGCATCCAAATATAGAATGGAAACTTTTAAGTATAGGATTTTAATCCAAAATTGTTATGCAGGATTTAAAATACATGAAAGGCGGGTTTATTTCAGAGATTGCGAAATAATTATTATTTAATTTGAAACTAGGAGTGCAAATATATCGTTGCTCCGGGATTTAAATACTCTCCGGAGTAAAACTATTCTTCAGTTATTGTTGGGAAAATAGAATTCTGAAAGTAAACATCGAAGAAAAGAAGACAAAAATCAATACTTCTATCGTTTCTGATTATATCTATATATTTCACTAACTTACGTGGCACTGAAATTGACGTTATTTGTTTAGTCTCGAATGGCAACAGCGGATATAAGCGATATAAAACCGATCGTATAGTGGAATTCATAAGTCAATATTAACGCTGAATTTTTAAATATGCTTGATTCGAACTATGGAGCCTGCATAGTTCGAATCAAACATATTTAATATAGTTAACTGCTTTATCAAATATGCTTGATACAGCTATATTAAAGTTTAGTAATGCAGCTAAACTAACTATAAACGATCATATACTAAGTATATATAACTATATGATAAGTTATATAAAATAATAGCTATATAAAATCTTAGTAATATAGCTAAATTAAAGCCCGAAAGCTCGAAATTTTTCAGTTGCCTGATAATAGAAGACAATTTGAAATCTGAAAGATAGAAATCAACGCAGAATGGAAAATGTGAGTAAACGAGAAAATATGTTTAAATGTCAAAAATCAACAAATAGCATTTGAATAAGAGAATGGGATGTAATTAAAGCGGGTGTTCAGAAGCCAATTGTCGGAAGACAATTGAAGAGGTCCAGTTTTTGCTATCCACTTTATTGGAAAATAAGAACTTAACAACACACGAAGCACACACATAATGCTGTTTTGTTTTTAATTTTTGATCAATTTTTATTTCTTTTAAGGTATGAAAGGTACATATCAATACTTAGATTCATAAAAAACGAGGTTCGAAATGTGAGTACTAACACTGTCATTAATATATAAGAAATTGAAGAAATTTAACGCAGATACTCTGCGCGTGTTTGGGTCACGGTAGTCCGGTTGGAAGAGTAACCGATTAGCAACAGGGGTTGCGAGTTCGAATCCAACCAAAGACCGTCGTATACAAAGGGGGCTGGTGGGCATTAAATCTGTCGTGGTTCAAGATTACGTGGTGTTGTCTTCGGATTTTTCCCTTCGGGGGGTCTGATTCCGGATCGTCGCCAATAGCCCGTTATTTTGCTCCATTGCGGTGTTAATTAAAACACCTACTTGCTTGTGTCTTGTATCATACATACGTTTACTACCGTTCGTGTCACAGAAACCGACATTATTTGTGAATTGTCGAATGGAGAAAGCGAATATAAACAATATAAAATGGACTGTTACGCGATTCATTTGCGAATTTCACTGTTTAGTTTAAATAGGCTTGATTTGAGCTCTGGAGCTACGTAATATTGATAAAACTACATTGAAGGGCTCGCCACTCTAAAGAAGTTCTTCAGCAGTCTGATTACTGAAAGCAGTGAGTAATCTGAAAGGGATAAAGGCTAGAAAAAATGTAAGCGAAAATAGTGTAGTTAGGTTTAGGTTTTAATAGGACGAAAAATTGAAGTAGCTGTTCAGAATATTGTTGTGGTAGCATGCCTGAGGTGCTTTTTGCCAATTATTTTATTGGAAATAAGAATTAACATCAGACAAAGTAAATGCTTTTATATATTTTTTGATAATTTTGTTTCATTTAGAGGTATGAAATCCATTCGTAGAATATGAATGCTATATTCAATCAAATGGATTGAAATAAAACATGAAATATGAGCGCGGGTCATTAAAATTTACACTAGTGTTTTACATAAAATGTTCTTTTGCCGGTTCATAAAATCAATAATTACTTTATTTAGTAATTGTGACTATTATACTGCATTTAAAATTCTTAAATTTTATTTAATCGGTTTTTATTTTATTTCATAAAATAATTTTTTTACATTATAAAATAAATAATCGAAAAAATGATAAGGCGTTTTGAACGTTTTTTAGTTTTGTGATATGTGTCCTAAATAATTACCCTAACCTGACTCCCAGTATAGTCTTTTTCGGGTTTAAGAGAGATCACCGAAAATCCTTTTTATCCACAAAAGACATGAGATAAATAGAGATCCATGAGAGATCCAGAGTAACAAATTAAACCCTTGCAACCAATTCACGAAAGGTGAATATTCACTCTTAAGATTTCACTCTTAAAGAATCAGAGAGCCGTTCACGAGACTTTCATCCTATCTATAGGGTATTCTACATGATCATGTTAACCTGGCCCAGAGTTCAGTTTTCCGTTGCACACTGAAAAAATCTGTGACTTCTTTGGTTTAACCCTCTGACCGTCACGAGATTTACGAGTACTGTGGTATTGCTTTCACCCCACGACACGCAACTTCAATTGGTTGAAAGAATCCTAGGAATGATTCTATTGGCCAAGAAATTCGTCAAAACTGGTTATAAATCATGCAGGTTGCGACGTGGAATTATGCGTTTGAACCTCTCAGAGGGTTGAGACACCCAAAATTTCTTCAAACCCCCAAAAGACTAACTCTTAATTCGATAAATGTATCCATAATATTAAATTGACGCTGTTTGAGCGAATATTCATCGTTTCCACGACAAATCGATTCTCGGCAAGGCACGAATAGTAGTATATTTCTGCTCGCCACTTGGCAAAACCTTTCGATTCAATACCCCTACCAAATGCAAATATTAGACGATAAACTGCATGTGTGGCGACGCCTTTACGTGATTTCACTCAGCAAATCAGAACGCCTCATTTACGCTCGCGAGATTTCCCCCTATCTATAAGGTATTCCCAACAATCAAGTTAACCTTACCCCGAGTACAGTTCTCGCATTCTGAAAAAGTCCGATACTCTTTTTCGGGGCTTAAGAGACCACCGAAGCTTCTTTAAAACCCAAAAGAGACTCCTCGTACGATAAATGTATCCAGAATAACAAATTAAACCCTTGCAACCAATTCCAAACAGCGTGCACAAAAACCGAAACGAAAGAAAAACCGGCTTAGTTTCGCCCCAGCTTAACTTCTTTCGGGAGCTTCCAAAACACTCATTGTTTGAACAGTGTTAAAGCCCCGCTCTATCGAAAGCTGTAACTCAAGAGAAGGAAATTCGGCCTTTTGTAAAGTAAGTGGTAATCCGCGTGAGAGAAGCCTTCCTTCTTTCACATTCCACTCAAGAGTCCGTAATGGCGCATGCCGTGAATGCAGCAGTAAGTGAATGTAAATTAGCCTCGGAAAAGGGATAGTTCTGTGCGCGAGGTGCTAGTGGCGTAAGTCGGGAATATCAGATTCTAAATATTTGTGTCTCGTAGAAGACTTATTTTTATGGCTTTTAGCTTTTCCACTTGCTCTGTATTTTAATTTTTTTTTGCTGAGAATCCATTTGTAATATTAAATTTTCGGCACAACTTCTTCGAGCAGTGATTACTTTTTTTTCCACCGATCTAACATAGAAAGCCGCTATCTTTCCAATTATGGCGATTTAGAAATCAGAATAGCAAAAATTTCTTAAGTGTGTTGTTAGTTTCAGATTACGGTGTTCGGGTAGTGTTGTTAGTTTGCTGTATTCTGTATTTTTTGTTGTGCCTTCTGTTGGGTATTGAGGCTAAGGATGCTTGTAATTTCTGCTGGTATTGGATTGGAAACAGTAGGCGGACACTGAGGAAATATAAAAGTAGAGTGGTAACCTTTTTATGTGCCCAGGATCATGTGACCAAAACTAGTAGTAACGTGACCTTTAGACTACTTTGGTCTGCCAGATGGAAACAAACATTCATTATATGATCGATCCACGGGATGGGAGAAGACGCCCACCCATTGATTCATCATCTGATTGGTCTGCGGCATAGTAGTAGACTTTGGCGATTTCACTATTTTTGTCGTCATTCTTAATGAAATGCTCTTTCACACATCTACCCTGTCATAATGTTACATCTCCAAATGAGGCGATAAGATACAAAAAGTACAAGGGTTTAACAAAAACGCAAAAATTAATGTCTATAAATTTTTTTGCATTTTGGCCTGCATTTTAGATTGTGTTTTACCTAAATATCATTGTTTGTCAGTCTGGAACCAATTTCATTTTACTCTGCTTGAAGACAGATTGCCTACGTATTTCCCTATCTTATGACAAAAAAAATGCTTGATTTCTTCATAATTCTTTATAAAGGTAATAATAGAATATAAATCTTCAGACTAAAGTCAGATTTTGGTTCGTGTAGATCTTTTATATACCAACCACACGTATTTAAAACAATGCGTTTCGGATTACTCTCATGGTTGACCAAAATCTGTACCATAATTCAAAATTAACTCCAAAAAGTTTCACATTTCTTTCAAAGATCAATTTATGCAATGAAGTCAAGTGTATCTACTCCATCTACCGATACACACACTTATATCATTAACCAATATGCTATGCATTTGACAGTGGTTTTTGACCAAACTTTTATTTGAGCTTCTTTCAAATTAAAAAAAAGTGATGTTCAATGATGGATTATGTGTGAAGCATTGAAAGTCAATTTTCAACGCTTAATTAATGTTCTTGGAAATTTATGCAAACAAGAAAATTGTGTGAAAGAAGCTCAAATTAGAATTCAGTATAATATCCACTGAAGCAGAACACATTCTGCAATATTCTAGGTGCGAGTGTATCGGGCAGCTAGAATAGATAAACATGAATTTATTGCTAGTAGCTACTAAGGTTCAATATCCATGTATTGATATTTTGAAAAGAAAATTTTGTCGGTAAATTTGAACTAAATACAATTTTTTATCTGCAATGTCAGTGATACAAAAAGTAATGATTTGCATAGAAAGGTCTGGTGAAGGCCCCAAAACGACTTAAACTCTGGCTTTATTTTAAAGATTGGTATCCTATCAATCGTTCTTTATAAAGAAATCTAAAACAAAAAGCAAATTCTTTTATACCATAAAGTAGATAAATCCAATGAAAATCTACCTTGAAGCAGAAGAAAATGAAATTGGTTTCAAATAGACCAAATACTTGGAAATACCTAATTAAAATCATGATATTTAGACTTAAAACAATCTAAGGTGTAAGATAAATGTAAAAAAAATCTTATATACATTTATTTCACGTTTTTATTTGATATTTGTACTTTTTACGGTAGGTGGCCGAATACTTTTGCATGCCTGATTTCATGGGGGTTACATTACAAATTTTAAATATTAGAAAAACTTTTAATAATTGTTAGATTATTTTAATGGGAGGGTAAAATAGAACAACGGAGCTTTCATATGGTAAAATTTTAAATCGTAATTTTAACTATATCCTTATAAAATTCATGAAAATAATGATATAATGTATTTGAATTAACGTCACATGGGACCACCACAACGGGCTATTTGCGACAGTCTGGGATCAACCCCGAAGAGCAAGATCCGACGACAACACCTCGTTATTTCGAATCACGGTCAGATGACGAGGTCCCACCTGAGCTGGCACCCCACTATCTAAACTTCCACACCACACCACACCAACTTGAGGACATTTGGGTTGGTTGATTGTTTCGGGGTTTTATGGAGCAAGGGCCGTATTTGGCCATGCTGCGCCAGAAACAAAACGTAAAATATCAAGTAATAGACATAACCACACAGAGAAAGTTTTACTGACACAGAAGAGAGAAATTCACCCAGAGTGGAATGCACCTGACAGGGGGACCACGACAGATTTAACGTGCCCCAGTCCCCACATACACGACGGTCTTTGGTTGGATCGAATTTCGAACATGCAACCTTCCTGTTGCGGATCCGCTACTCTTCCAACCGAGCTACCGGGGCTCTCACTATTTGAAAACCTGTTCTCGATTTTCCTACTTAAAAGGTTATAAGTAAAATTTCGATTTACAGATAAGCTAAGTTTAGGTTTTATTTTTGTAACATCAAGAACATTTCGGTGGTGAGGGGGTCAGGACTCGCTTTATGTTATTTTCCTAACCTTCCAAGTGGTTTCGACGAGATATCTCGTCCTTTAAGATCTGATCAATTTTAATAATGACATGATATCTCGTTGCTAAAATATTGGCAATTTTATGTGATATTTTCTTCCAATGACGAGATATCTGGTTCATCAAGATTTTCATCAAGGTCATCATCATTTCATGAAGGTCTCGTTCATCAAGGTCATTTTTGCTAATGACGAGATACCTCGTCGAGACAACGAATAGAAACTTTAAGATTCAAAATAATTTATAAAAATGTATTCAATGTAAATTGATGCATAAACACATTAGCTAAGCTTCTTCAAAGGATATTGGAAGGTTGAGAGGAATAGTTGAATTTCTTGTATAAATCGGTTTACATGGAAATGGTAGTCAGTTTCAGAATCTATTTAACCACTTAACGCATTTACCCGTGTTTGACACGGGCGAAAGTTACCGGCAAATTTACACATGCCCGTGTCTCACACGGGCGCTCTTCCGCTCTAGTAAAAATAGATAGGCTAGATTAAACTTATACCAAATATGGCATAAACTTATTTATCATAGATGATTTACCACTTATTTATAGATGGATATTAAACTTATTTACCGTAGATGGCACCACTATGCACCATTTTTCTTGTGTAAACCAAGTGGTGCATTTTGATGATTAGCTATAAGTTTGTTAGGAATTCTTTGTTATAAAGCAGTTGTTAGGTGTCTAAAAGGTAATATATCCATTTTTATTACGTTAAATATCATAAAAGTAAACAGTTAACCATAAATTAATTTTTACTAAGTGTTTTTGTAACTTGTTTAGAAAAAGTTATCTGATAATGAGCGACTGTGACGATTTTGAATATGCCAATTTATCAGAAAGTTTCAGCGATGAAAGGGATGATCTCTTGAGTGATGGAAGTGAATCTGAAGTTAATATTTTATTATTAATATTTTGAAATTCAAAATAAACATGTAATCAAATCGTTTACACTTTGTTTGTATAATAATTTTTTTATAACTTTTACCCCACCCCAGCAACTGAAATCGCAAAAAATAACTTACACTATACCTTTATATATATATTAATTTTCTGTCAAAAAAAAACTCGATCATTTTTTACCAGTTTTTCCGAAAAAAACTCGTGCTTTAAGTGGTTAAGGGGTTTATCCTCCTGGTGGTTGTCTCGACAATATATCTCGTCATTAGAAAAACTGCCCAGATCTCGATGGGCTAGATATCTCGTCATTAGAAGAAAACTGAACAGATCTGGATATCGTCATCATAAAAAATCGGCAATATCTTGATGAACGAGATACCACGTCATCAAGATAACGTCATCGGCAGCAAAATTGGTCTGATCTTGATGGATGAGTTATCTTGCCGAAACCATTTGGAAGGTTAAAGTTACGATGTGGATGTAGAACACAATTTTAGAGGATAGAGAAATAGAAACTAAAGAAAGAAATTGAAGCTATCATTGCTGTTTCGAAGTTGAGTTTTTAGTACCGGTTTAATTTTAAAACAGAAGTCTTTATTGCAATGAATGTCACTTAAATAATGAGAAACAACCTACAAACCGAGTGGTGAGACATTTTAATGGATGGTTTATCATTAATTAACCTAGTTTTAAAGTAATATTTTAACGATCATTTAGTAGCATTTTAAATTTACGACCATTCGCCATTAAGATAAAAGTTGCATCGTTAGTGTAATTGACAATACATTACTTTTTCAGTTTTGTAGTATTCTTTATTGACTTTCCGTTTTAATGTGAGGTTGAGCAAAATAAGTTAACTCTTCTGAGAAATAAGGTCAAAATAATGAAATGTGAGAGAAAAACTTATCTAAAAGGACGACCCTTTTACTTCCATTAAAACTGTGATAGTTTTGCACAATTTTTCTTATTTATTCATATATTCTTAAACAGAGCACTTCAGTTACTAACTTTACGAGTGGTACATTTGGATGCTAATAACTTTAACGTCTTATAAAATTAATTTTATTCATGCATTTACTATGGAGCCTAAGATTCATTTTTATTATGCCAGAATACTTAGCTGAATTTTCACTAGTCTGACAACGATTTTCAATCGCTGTGCCTTACAGATGGTGAAGGTTGATTAAATTGTGCAAGATTTATTTCATTTCAAATGTTTAGTTTTAAACTTCTGACAATAATTTCATGTATTTTTACTACCCATATAAATAATTTTGAGTAATATGTTTTTAATACAAATTATAATAAATAAATTGTTTCAAAAATATTTTTAAGTTACTTTGGATCAAAAAGGGTAGGTAATTACTTCTAATTATTTATTTCGCAAATCAATCCAAATTATACCTATTTTTGTCATATCGGTAAAAAATATATTTTTGTGTGTCCCGTAGAATTTTAGTATTTAGCTTATGTTCCACGTATATAGCTTATAGTTAGTATTAGCTTTTAAGCTTATTATTAGCTTTTATACTTTTAAGCATTATTATTAGCTTTTTCTTAGCTTAGCTTAGCTTATTATTAGCTTTTATACTTTTAAGCATTGTTATTAGCTTTTTCTTAGCTTAGCTTAGCTTAGTATTAGCTTTTATGTTCCATGAGATGAAAAGGTTGAAAATCACTGGTCTAAAAAACTCAAAACAACCTATTTTTGTTCCCTTCTTTATCGAATAGCACGTTGCATTGCTCCAGTGCTACGTTAATTAATTACCTACCTTCTTTATAGAAGTTTTTCCCTTGTAATAAAAATGTTTTAATATAAAAGATCACTTCTTAAATATCAGCAGTTCTAATTTGATGATCACGTGAAAGGATTCATGTTAAACCGTTTCCACTCGTTTTTTTTTCTTTCCTGAAGTGTTTTTATATGCATAAAATAGTTCGAAAAATGTGTGTGATTCATCCCCAAATATCAAAACTTTAATTTATTGATTTTGATCAGGATCTATAAAAAAAGGATTAGTCATTTCGCTTTATTCCATGCCAAACTGCATTTACGTGCAATGAAAATGTTCGATAATAATTTGTAATTATTTTATGTTCATTATGGGGTTGGGACCGCGGTAGCCCAGTTGGAAGAGTAACGGATTAGCAACTGGAGGGTTGCGAGTTCGAATCCAACCAAAGACCGTCGTGAACAAAGGGGAATGGTGCAAGTTAAATCTGCCATGTCCTCACATTGACGTGATGTGCAAATTTGGGGAGTGGGGTGCCAGCTCAAGTGTGACCTCGTCATCTGACCGTGATTCAAAATTACGTGGTCTTGTCCTTCGGGTTTGATCCCGGATCATCATCAATAGCCCGTTGTGTTGCTCCAAGTGTGATGTTAATTAAAATACCTACATACCTTGTAATCAAAATGTTTGAATATAAGTGATTCATTCTGAAATATCAGTGGTTCGAATTTGCTGATCACGTGAAAGGATTCATGTTTAAACGTTACCACTCATTTTTTTTCATTCCTGAAATGTTTTTATATGCAATAAAATAGTTCGCGAAAAATGTGTGTGTAATTCAGAAATAATAAAAAATATCAGAACTTTAATTTATTGATCTTGATGAGGATATATAGCATAAAGGATTAGTCATTTTGCTTTATTCCATGCCAAACTGCATTTACGTGCAATGAAAATGTTCGATAATAATAATTTGTTATTATTTTATGTTCAATACTGAGATAAAAAACTTTATAGGGTTAACTTATGAAACTTATTACCGAATGGAATTTTAAATTTATTCAACGATTTAAAGCATTTAAAAACTCACTGATATTATTCTTGTAATCATCCTTAAAGGACTCGATTTTCAAAAAAAAGATAAGTAAAATAATTCGGCAGATAATTAATTTTAAAAATATCTCGTTCCTCAAGGTCTGGTTAGTTTTGCTAATGACGAGATACCTCGTCGAGACAGCCACCAGAAGGATAAATAATAACTGGTTGTAAAGTAAAATTGTTCATTTATAAAGGCAACTAATAATATGATCACCCACTGCACTTTTGCTCTAGAATCGAGAATCTAGTTTTGCGAACCGTGCTCGCCTTGACTTGTGTCATTGGCGATCACAACCACAGTTGTGTACTATTGACTTTACAGGGAAAGGCTAGCGACAAGTTTGAGCGAGGGTGTCATGTATTATTCATGGCTCTTAAAAGGTTTATTTGTCGGCGACTGTTTTCAGATCTTCCCCCACGACAGACGGACTTAACGAGAATCGAGAAACAGATCGAATACGTTAATCTTCGCCAGGCCCCGTTCCAGTAAATGTGGATGCAATTATCAGGGATGAGACTTGTTCAGAGAGATTTTCTGAGCTGAATTGTATCTAATGGAGCGCAATGTTTTAATGGAGGAGACATCGGGTTCTCGGAATTTAAACATTTTTATTCCAATACTAGAAAATTTTCCCAACCTCACTCGGCTTGAATTGGTTAACTATATATTGAAAGTGTCTAGAAAATAATCACTTTCCTCTTTCGTAGAAAAATGCCAAATCATTTGTGTGAGTAAAATAATTTTTAACACCTTTTCGACTTTTTTATAATTTCTACAACCTACTTTGGACAAAAATCCTATACATGCATATCCATCCATGTAATGCATTTAATATACATCCATCTCTGGAACCAGGTTTGCGACATTTTCGAATTTCGCCTTCATTAAGGGAAAGATGACAAATTAATTGCATAAGATATTTATCACCAAGTTTGTTTAAAAGTGAATACGCATTGTTTCTTGAAAATTCGCGGCACGTGCAATAATAAAAGAACATGTTTTAAAATTGAATGTCTTCTGTACGAAGGTAACCTATTATCATTTTTTAAAAAATGGTATATCGATTTGATAGTTTCTTCTAAAAAATCATTGTTTTAAGAAAACCTTCCTTATATAAATTGCTTAAGCATACCTTTAATTCGTAAAATAAGCCATCTTGACCTTTTGTCGCTAGATGACAAAGAATTTGTAATATTTCAAAAGTCCTAGTTCGGATTTTTTTAACATTAACAATCTCTTTTAATGACAAAATTCTACTTAAAATTTACTTTAACCTAACTTACATACCGCTTTAAATCAAATACTTTGCGGTGGTGTTGCGAGTGATGAAAAGGAATCAAAATTTATTAAAATATTGAATATTTAAAACAGAAAACAGCAATGAAACAAAATAAAAGTTGATGGGAAAAAGTTGTTCTAAAGATAAATTCGTGCATTTTTTCCTCTTGATCTCGTAGTTGCCATAACTTAAACTAAAAATTAAAAAAAATTAAAAATAAGAAATTAATTCCGAGCGAAAGAAACAGAAAATAACACTGCACGTCGCGAACGAATGCGAGTTTTCGGTTTTGTTGCAAATTATTGTATGTCCCAAATATTCGGAAATACTTTACAGTTCGCAAAGAAAATAAATGAGGCTCAAATTACAAAAGTATTGTAATTTGAGAGAATTCCATAAAAATAATTGATTTTTCAGCAGTACCGGTAAAATAATCCAAGTAATTGCAATGCTCAATATACCTTCCAGCTATTCCAAAACTACCAAATTATGGTTGATTTAAGTATAGTTACTCAGATGTTTTAATGTGAAATTTGCCTAAATAAATAAGCAAAGAAATTTCAAATAATGCATTTACTAAACTAGGTGTAAAGATAAGGTGTATCATATATAAAACATCAAATTAAAATTTATTGAAAAAATCTTATGTGACACTTGTACAAACAGACACAAAATCGAACATAGAACAGGAAGACGGACAGACTTACGCAACCAAGTTCAGTCACTAAATGAATGCAAGAGCTCGCAGTATGCAAAGTTTCATGTAAACTTTGCATACTGTGAGAGTGGGATGCCAGTTCAGGTGTTGTCTCGTCATCTGACCATGATTGAAAATTACGTGGTGTCTTCGATCGTTCCCTTCGGGATTGATCCCGGACTGTCGTCAATAGCCTGTTGGTTTCTCTAGTGTGACGTAATTAATTACCATTACCACTTTTGAATTTTTATCGGAAAAGTGGCGAAATCGTATTTGAAAGACAAGTCAACGTTACGTTAGGAATACGCACAGGAAACACGTTTGGCCGCAGAAAAACTACCGCCACCTACAGGAATAGCTGGTTTGAAAGAATAGATAAGTAGTCAATGAACGTCGCACTGAAGCAACGCAACAAGCTATTGGTGACAGTCCGGGAACAATCCCGAAGGGAAAGACCAAGAACAGCGCCTCGTAATTCTGAACTATGGACAGATGAAGAGGTCAACACCTGAGCTGGCACCGGACTCTCCAAACTTCCACACTACACCAAAGTGAGGACATTTGAGGACACGGCAGATATAACGTGCTTCAGACCCCGTGTACACGACGGTCTTTAGCTGGACCTAATTTCGAACTCGCAACCCTCCGTTTTCTAATCCGTTGCTCTCCTAACTGCTACAATAGTCCGTTGTGTTGCTCCAGTGTGACGTTAATTAAAATACATACCTACCTATCTAACTGTGCGACAGAAAAGGACTCTCGTATATTATGCTGGGAAAGATCCGAGGACAACACCACGTAATTTTGAATCACGGTCAGATGACGAGGTAACATTTGAGCTAGCACCCCACTCTTCAAACTTCCACACCAGAAAAAAACGGTCAGAATTTGCTCCGTTCGAGCGCCTAACTATTCTGAAAAAAGTGAATTATTTCAGAATAGTTAGGCTTCAAAAATTGCAAATGGATCCAAAATCCTGGTCGTCTAAAGAAAATTAATAGGAACAAAATACGACTAATATCCACTAATGTCGAATTTTGCTTCAGTATTCGTTGGAATTTTTAAAACTTGCAAAAAAAGGTAAAACAAAAATTTGAATCGTAAGCTTTTGAAGAGATTTATCCAAGACGTGACTTTTATGATTCTCCCTACATTCTAATGAAAAAATTTATTCGCTTCATTAAACGAAAAGCTATTAAAATTTGAATGCTGTTATTATTTATCCTGTCATGCAAAATTAGCCTTCTTTTGTGAAAATTACTGCCAATTCATCATTTCCCAAGATTCTTCAAATAAAATTAAATATCCTTGACTACTTCCACAAACTTTTGAGTTCAGAATATTCTGATGCAAATTAAGAAGTTTATCAGCTAATTTAAATACGCTAGAATTTTAATTTTCGGAATAAAATACTCTATACCGAGTGTTTGAATTCTCTAACTTTTTCAAAATATGACATGTACCAATTATCGCATTAGCCATGAATTAATTTTGACATCACGAAAGATAGAAATAATTGTGGAAATTATGCTGTATAAGTGATTTTATTTTATTACTTGAAAAAAAAGCCAACGCGTAATGAGAATTGTTTGTCGAAGTTCGCAGGAAATAAAAAACCGTTTTCGTGATTTCGATGAATTGAAAGTGGTCATTATCAGATGGAATTATTTTTATAGAATGAAAACTATGATGAATCGGTTGATGAGTAGAATGTCACAAGGATTTCTGAGTAAAGTTTTAATGAAGTATGTTATTTGTTTCACCGAAGAAAAGAAATTATATTAGCGTAGGTTGGCGTAAAATTTAAATTATCTTCAAATATGTTTTAATTTTTACATCATAATAGGATAGCTGATTGGTTGGATGAATTTTAACGATGCAAAGGACAGATATTAGTCAAGCTCATAAGATGAAGAATCTATGCCCCGTGAGCCAACAAGCCACTTCTATTAACCTTAATTTATTTCACTGACCTAGATGCTTTTGAGAGGCATTTTCTGTCAAGCAAAATATAAGTGGTGGTAGTGCATCTGCTGCGATACCTGTTTCCTGTACATATTCCGAAAGTGACGTCACTTGGCTTGTTTTTCAAATACGATTTCAGTACTTCGCCAATAAGGATTCAAAAAATGAATTCCGAGGTAGGTAGGTATTTTAATTAACGTCGCACGGGAGCAACGCAATGGGCTATTGGTGACGGTGGTCCGAGATCAATCCTCCAAGGAAAAGATCCGAGGACAACGCGTAATTTAGAATCACGTTCAGATGACGAAGCAGTACTTGAGCTCGCAACTGACTCTCCAGAATGAATTCCGAATTGGTTATGATGGTTAGTTGGTTGCCAATTAGATTTTCACTCGAAACATTTACCAAAACGTCGATAAACTATATTTTAAGGTAATCCCGATATGTATTATACGAGAGCATTTGGACAACAGAAGTTAAATCTTCGCGTACCGTCTGGTTTGTTTTTTTACACTGAAAATTCCTATTTCCAGTTCAATTTTTACACTGAAAATTTCAATTTAAAATCCTCTCATATAATTAAGTTTGGCGTACCTTATTCTGTCTTGAACTTTGCACCATAGAATCCTGAATTCAATGAAAGGGCTTTCCGTTAAAACTCATCAAACCAGACGTAAAACGGAGATTTTACTTCAGCTGAACAAACGTTCTCACATGATACATATCGTGCTTACTTTAAAGAGTGGGCCACGGTATCCCAATTGGTAGAGTCGTGGATTATCAACAGGAGGGTTGCGAAATCGAAACTCGATCCAACCAAAGATGTGTACGTTGAATGGGTTGTCGTGTACGGGTTTGCGCACGTTGAATGTGTCTTGGCCACAAATGTCCTCACTTTGTCGTGGAAGTATGGAGAGTGAGGTACCTCGTCATCTGACCGTGGTTCAAAATTTCGAAGTGCCTTCGGGATTGATCCAGGACCATCGCCAATAACCCGCTGCGTTGCTTCAGTACGACGTAAATTCGACTACCTACCTTGGACCTCACGGTAAAAACTACTGTTCAGATTAGATTTCTAGTGGCATTATGTCCTATACTGATGGCATTTGTCACTTCTGCCGTATAACTTGACTCCTGAAGTAAGATTTTAAGAACATGAAACAAACTAAATTAAATTTAAAATATCGTGGTAGATAAAATATATCGGTAATGGTAATTTTCACCAAACTCTAAAACCGGACTTTTTACTGGTATTTAAATCCTACTTCAGAAATGAAACCCTTTCAAAAGATTTTAGGATATTCCTCTTTATATATCTCCTTTATGTAAACACCTGCACAAAGTGGAACTATTTTTTAAATTGTAAAGGTGTCCTGTACTACTTCTATTGAAGACACGCTTTAGGAATATGACATAAATATCTAAACGTTTTCACTTTACGCAGTAGCTGTTAGAAAATGTTATGAAATCTGTGTTATGGGTTTCTTGAAGCCCTACTAAACTATATAGACGTGGACCATGTGTCGCTTTATAATGATGCTTAAATATCACTTTTAGAACTGTACAGTAAATCGAATTCTATGCATCCTTTTCAAGAGGTACTATATAGACTTACTATCGCGGAACTTTTTCAAACTTTCTCTTCGGAATTAAAGTAACGAGTTCTGTAGATATGGCAGCAATATTTGGTTGTAGCTCATTCCATAGACATGAAATATAAGTAGATTGAGCATAGCTATTGAGAGTGCTTCAAGAAGTGTGACTAAAATGTCGACTAGTAGTCACGTGACTGCTCTGAAAAATTGAGTTGATTGACTGATTTGATATTAAATCGCCTCGTTTGGCGATGTGACATCTGAATCACCTATCATAGGTGAATCCGCATTTCTATAGAGTGGCGACAAAAATGGTGAAATCGCCAAAGTCTACTACTATCAGATGATCAATCAATGGACTAATCAGATGATGAATCAATGGATGGCGTCTTCTCCCGTCCCGTGGACCAATAAGATGATGAATGTTAGATTTCACCCAGCATACGAAAGCAGACTTAGAAGAAAGAAGTCAAGTTACTACTAGTTTTGGTCACGTGATCTCGGGCACATATAAAGGTTACCATTGTTCGCTCTGTATGGTGCGTTTTTACAAAAATTAATGGATGCAAGAAAAAACTAACAGAATCCCCAAATTAAATTACTCAATTTGAAATTTACAGGCTCGTATCTCATAATACAAAATCTGATTTCTATAGCCTAAAATTTAAAAATATTCATTTGGGTATTTCTAAACATACTGGTATTGTCACATAAATACTATGCTAACAGCATCCTGATTTACTTCTCTAACATACATGAAATGGAAATCGACAGTATTTGTATCTTGACGAATGACAACAAACGGATATAAACAACATAAAATCAAGTACGGAATTTTGCCACTTAGTTTAAACATGCTTGATTCAAGCTAAGGAGCTCCATAATATTGCTAGAACTCTGCGGAAGAACTCACAGTTCCAATGAAATTCTCCAACAGTCTGATTACAGAAGGCCATAAGAAATATGAAAAACGGAAATTAGCCTAGAAAAGAAAATGTGAGCGAACGTGAAAATACGTATAGATGTTAAAAATTACCAAATCGCCTTGATGAATGGGTAGGTAGTTGAATTAACGTCTCACTGGAGCAACACAAGGGGATATTGGAGACGGTCCGGGATCAATCCCGAAGGGAAAGATCGGGGAGGCGTCGTACTTTTGAACCATGGTCAGATGACGAGGTGAACACCTGAGCTGGCACCCCACTCTGCAAACTTCCAGATCACGGCAATGGTGAGGACATTTGAGGCCACGACAGATTTAATAAGCACCAGCCGCCATGTACGACACGGTCTTTAGTTGGATAGAGTTTCGGACTCACAACCCTCTGGTTGCTAATCAGCTACTCTATCAACCGAGCCCTCTTTTGGTGAATGGGATGCAATTGAAGTTGACTTTCAGAAACTGATTGTTTCGACATGATTGAGGTGTGCACCTTTTGCCATGCACTTTGTTGGAAGTAAGAATAAGTAAAACCAGTACGAAGTGCAAAGTCTGCCGTAACTAACTGTTTCAGACAGATGGAAAGATCCGTGTTTGCCATGGATCCCACATGTCAACAGGTGATTGTACAGGCTGATGGTGGGGGGGGGGACGTAGTGGCGTGGGGTTTGTTTGACTGACATCCAATGGGACCCTGGTACGTCTATGAATGTCTCAGACGAGTGTGTATCCTTTCATATGACGAACGCTATGTATGCATCCGTTCTGACAAGTTACATCCGTTCATGTCCTTCGTTCAATGTGAAGGGTTTGGCCTCATCCAACAGGACAATGCACCTCCACACAAGTCTAGACTCGCCAAATTATGATACACTCATCTGAGTTTTGAGTCTTGCCATTCCCGTCTAAATCATCAGATCTCAATGTTATCGAACACATCTGAAATGTGATGCAAAGCACTGTGGAACACAGAAATCTACACCTCTCCGAATACAACAGAATTGTGGACCTCTCTGTAAGAAGTACCGTGTTCAATGGCTACAGAATACTTCAGCAAGCTCGTGGTGTCCATGCCTTGTCGTCTGCAGTTCTAAGCTCCCGTAAGAGGCCTATCAAGTATTAGGCTGGTATACCAGTTTTCCCTGGCACCTCAGTGTATATTAACAGCATCCGATATTAATCAAGTTTACATCTACTAAGTGCTACTTGATCGAAAGAGGTTTTAAAATACTGATGGTGGTCGATTGTGCTTAGTTCTCTGATGAACGTACTTGCTAATAGGCATAGTTCCAACTGCGACGTGTTGTCCAACTCTCGACTATCATTCTCCGTCGGAATTAAATTCACACCGTGTCGCCTCGCTATCTCCAATTGGCGACAATGAATAAGAACAGCGCTCCTCTTCATATAAAACAATTATCCGAAACACAAAAACAATTTGAAAAATGTCTAGACGCTTTTCATTGGGCGTTACAATTCGCTGACTGACCTGACCTCAGCAGCTTCGGAACACGTCAATTGACTTCTTTCCCAATTCACGAAGAAGAGAGATAATTCCATTTTTTTCCTACGCCATTTTGCTAAATATATCAAAGGTCATTTACACTGTCGAATTTTTAGGATGACAGAATATTTAAAGACAGGTGACACCTTGCATACCGCTGCACGCCTACGCTCGAGGAATTTTTTTTTGTCTTTTCAAAAATAAAATGGCAGATAAAACTGGAGTAAAGCTCTGTTCGGCGGAGTGACCATTTTGTTTTTGTTCTTTTGGCTCACGCGTTGAGAGGTGTCACGTTCTCTGAATTGGAAAGGCGTAAAAACACGCCTGGAGACTTGGGAATAAATTTGATTTTAACGAGCGAGATGATTTGAGTACAAAAAGACGAGCGAGCGTGTTTGTTTTTTCGTTTTCTTTTAATTCTTTGTGTGAATTTCGTTTTCGGAGAAAGACACCTGCATGGAGCTTCTATTGTTTCAGAAAATCTGCTGTAGTTTTATTTGTATTTTGTTCTCACGTTTCCATTTCTTTTCGACTTTTTGACTCTGCATTATCTTCTTCAATCTCTGAGGCTCCACAGAGCAAGAAATTTCGTAAACAAATAATAAATTCCGGATAGTCTTCAGTTACTGAGGTTCTAGTCAACGAAAGTTTTAAGAAATTCGTAAAATAATAAATCGTGGTTATTCGTCTTAGTATTATCTTCTTCAGGGTATAAGGATTTACATAATTTTATAGGGGGACTCCTAAACTGGAAATAGCACGTTGTGTTGCTCCATTGTGACGTTAATTGAAAATACCAATACCAACCTAAACTGGAGGGGTAACTATTAAAATATCACTTATGAGTAATCAAATAAATTGTTTCAACAAAACACCCACATCATTAGTAGGAAATCCTAGAGGTCGACCGCACGTTAAATCTGTCGTGGCCTCAAATGTCTTCACGTTGGCGTAGTGTGGAAGTTTGGAGAGTGAGGTGCCAGCTCAGGTGTGACCTCGTCATCTGACCGTGATTCAAAATTACGTGTTGTCCTCGGATCCTAACCTTGAGGGATTGATCCCGGACCGTCACCATTAGCCCGTTGTATTGCTCTAAGTGCGATGTTGATTAAAATACCTATCTAAAGGTCGACCTGTTTGCTTTTCTTAATTTCTTTTAATTCTGTGTATGAATTTTGTCTCTGAAAGACACAAGGCATCGAGATGTTTTAGAGAATCTGCTTTAGCTTTATATGTTTTGTATTTATGTATAATTTTTTCCTAATTTTCGACTCTGCATTATCTTCATTCTTTGAAGTTCCAATCGAAGAAAGTTTCAGAAATTCATAACATCATAAAAGAATCGTAGTTATTCGTCTTAGTGTTATCTCTTCAGATTCTAGGTACCGATTTTTAATTAACCCTCTTGGTGGTTGTCTCGACGAGGTATCCGAGCTATTGATGTAAAACTAGCCAGATCTTGATGGACGAGATATCTCGTTAGAAGAAAACTGACCAGGTCTTGATCTCATCATATTAAAAAAAATAATAATCGGTAATGCGATGACGAAATATATCGTCATTAGCAAAATTGGTCAAATTCTTATGGACGAAATATCTCGTCGAAACCACTTGGGGGTAATAATTTTATAGAGGAACACCTCAAGCTGGGGGGATGACATGGTTATTTGTCTTAGTGTTATCTCTTCAGGATTCTCAGGCACCAATTTTTAATTAGACCTCCTGGTGGTTGTCTCGATAAGGTATTGAGGTAAAACTGGCCAGATCTTGATGGACGAGATATCTCGTTAGAAGAAAATTGACCAGATCTTGATCTCATCATAATAAAAAAAATAATAATCGGTAATGCGATGACGAAATATATCGTCATTAGCAAAATTGGTCAAATTCTTATGGACGAAATATCTCGTCGAAACCACTTGGGGGTAATAATTTTATAGAGGAACACGTCAAGCTGGAGCGATGACATGGTTATTTGTCTTAGTGTTATCTCTTCAGGATTCTCAGGCACCAATTTTTAATTAGACCTCCTGGTGGTTGTCTCGATAAGGATTGAGGTAAAACTGGCCAGATCTTGATGGACGAGATATCTCGTTAGAAGAAAACTGACCAGATCTTGATCTCATCATAATAAAAAAATAGGCAATGATGACGAAATATAGGATTGAGGTAAAACTGGCCAGATCTTGATGGACAAGATATCTCGTTAGAAGGAAACTGACCAGATCTTGATGTCATCATAACCGAAAAATGGGCAATGATGATGAGGAATATATCGCCTTTAGCAAAATTGGTCAAAACGTTACGAACGAAATATCTCGTCGAAACCACTTGAGGGTTAATAATTTTATAGAGGAACAACTCAAGTGAGAGGGATGACTATAAATTTATTTGTATTGATGAGTAACCAAATAAATTGTTTCAACAAAACACCCACATCATCGGTGCAAAGTCCTAGAAGCCGACCTTTTGTCCTTTTTTCTTCATTTCTCTTAATTCTTCGAGTGAATTTCGTTTTCTGAGAAAGACACCTGCATCGAGCAGCTATTGTTTCGAGAATCTTCTGTAGTTTTATTTGTATTTTGTTCTCACGTTTCTATTTTTTTTTTCGAATTTTCGACTCTGCATTGTTTTCTTCAGTCTCCGAGGCTCCGACTGGAAAAAGTTTCAAGAAATTCGTAAAATAATAAATTGCGTCAAACCCTCTTAAGATTATCTTCTTTAGTCACTGAAATCTAATCGTGGGAAAGTTTAATGAAATTCATAGATAAATAGTGGTTATCACTGCTTGCGTTACCTTCATCAGTCTCTGAGGCTCCAGATAATTTAATATAGGGACTCCTAAAGATCCGAGGACAACACCACGTAAATTTGAACCACGGTCAGATGACGAGGTCACACTTGAGCTGACACCCCACTCTCCAAACTTCCACACCACACCAACGTGAGGACACTTGTGGCCACGAAAAATTTAATGTGCACCAGCCCCCCTTTGTACACGACGGTCTTTGGTTGGATTCGAATTCGCAACCCCCCGGTTTGCTAATCCGTTATTCTTCCAACGGGCTACCGCAGCCCTCTATTGTTTCGGAGCATGTTTCAGCTTTATGTGTGTTTCGCATTTATTATATGTCTATTTGTCTTCGAATTTTCGACTCAGTTTACATTACCTTCTTCAGTCTCTGAGGCTCCAATCGAGAAAGTTTCAAGAAATTCGTAAAATAATAAATCGTGGTTATTCTTTATATAATCTTCAGATTATGAGGCTTCAAATAATTTTATAGAGTTGGCCCCCAAAGGGGAGGGGTAACTATTAAAATATTACTAATGAGTAACCAAACAAAATCTTTCACAACAAAACACCCACATCATTAGTACGAAGTCCTAGAGGTCGACTCATTTGCTTTTCTTCCTTCGTTTCTAATACTCCTTTGTGTTAGTTTCGTTTCCTGAGAAAGGCACCGGCATCGAGCTACTAGTGTCTCAGAGAATCTGTTTCAGCTTTCTGTGCTTTGTATTATGTTTATTTCCATTCGTATTTTCACCTCTGCATTATCTTTCTTCTTCAGTCTCTGAGGCTCCATAAAGAGAAAGATAAAAAATTTCGCAAATAAATAATAAAATGTGTTTATCCGTCTTTGAAAAGTCTGCATCAGTGTCTCATGCTCTAATCGGAGAAAGTTTCAAGAAATTTGTGAAATAATTATTCGTTTTTGTACCATCCATACATATTCTGAGGTATCAATTTTTAATTAATAATTTTATATAAGAGCACCTCAAGCGGGAGAGATGATTATGAAAGTATCACTAATGTGTAACCAAGTAAATTCTTTCAACAAAACACACATATCATTGGTAAGCACAGTCATAGAGGCCAACCCATTTATATTTTTTTCCGTTTATTTTAATTTCTTCGTGTGAATTTTGTTTTCGGAGAAAGACACCTGCATCGAGCTGTCGTTGTGTCAGAGAATCTGCTGTAGATTCATTTTTGGTATTTTGTAATTTTTATTCCTTTTTGACGTGAATACGTCTTTAAAATCGGTCCTGGGGTCTAAGGCGCATGTATGGGGTCATTGGCAGAAATTTGGCGTGACGAAAAGTGTTGATATCTCAAAGCCCCATAACTCCAGGGGAATCAGCCTATGGGAATAAATGACCTACCATCGTGTAGAGGAAGGTAGGCCGCGTCGACTAGGTTGGCCACTAATCCACTTCCCCTCTGACCTTTGTACCGCGTGGTGGGGGAAATGAATCACATTTCGGGCACATACTCTGACCCGTTTAACCACTATAACTTCAGTTCTAATCGACGGGTCGTGGCGAGTGCGGGCTTAAATTGAAGAGAATGACGAGTTCTACAATTCCATTGGACTAGTTGACAGTTTAAAGCATTTGTGGGGAAATTGTGTGCAGTGGAAAGAGACGATTTGTCGAAGAGGACAATTCAATAATTCACTAAGACGACAAAATATCACACTAAAGTTCAACTGTGACATAGGGTAAGCAGGTTGAAAGAGCAGTTCAAGACAAAGAAGATGATACCAAGAAGTCTAAACCTATGATAAGTGCGGAGAGATCTAGAGCTTACCGAAGACGCAAGAAGGAGCATGCCGAGCAGGTCGACGTCTCTGGACCATCTAACGAGCTGCCACCGGCTGAGCCTATGATCATTGATAATGACCGACTTGCCTGCTGTTAACCCAGTTACCAGTAAAGAAGACAATCCAGCAGTTCAGTGTAAAGCCATGCAGAACCACTGGAACCCTGGCATCAAAGCTGTGTGAGAAGGCGTTTGAGGAAAATGCTTTGGACACGCTTATGGCGTTTGTGACCGTTTGTGGTTTGAGAAGGATCTTCGTCTTACTAAGAAGCAGTTCATCATTGATCGTCTAAAAAGTGAGTTTCCATTTGAGAAAGTTGAAGAGTTTAGGATGTGCAGCAATTGTCGACAATCGTTGGATTAAGTATTCACGAACCAAACCTTACGGTACAGTGGACTGTGCCTACCCGCTTTTTTTTTAATTTTTCGGCTCTGTTTGCATTATCTTCTTCAGTCTCAGAGGCGCCAATTGGAGAAAGTTTCAAGAAATTCGTAAAATATAATAAATTGCGTTCATCCTTTTTGGATTAGCTTCTTCTGTCTCTGAGGCTACAATCGAGCGAGGTTTCAGGAAATCCTTAAAATAATAATAAATCATGATTATTCGTCTTTGTATTATCTTCTTCAGAATATGAGGCTTCAGATAATTTTATAGAGATCGCTCCCAAACGGGAGGAGTACCTTTTAAAATATAACTAATGAGTAAGAAAACAAATTCTTTGAACAAAACACCCACATTATTGGTATGAAGTCATAGAAGTCGACCCGTTTGGTTTTGTTTCTTTCGTTTCTTTTAATTCTTCGTGTGAATTTTGCTTTCTGAGAAAGAAATCTGCATCGAGCTGTTGTTTCAGAGAATCTGCTTTAGATTTTTGTCTATTTGTCTTCAAATCTTAGACTCTGCATTACCTTCTTCAGTCTCTGAGCCTCCAATTGGGAAAGGAAAGAAATTCGTAGAAAAATTGTGCAACACGCGAATGAACGTATGAAGAAACTTTCATGAAGGCTAGGTTTGCGTTTCACGGACTCAGTTTTAAAATTTTCAGTTTAGTTATAAATATTACGCTATCGATTTTTGATGACACTTGACCTTTAGGAGTATCAGTGAGCTGAGGTGAAATAAAATATGCAGGGTTCTTGCAATAATTAAGGCTTTTAAAATTTTTTAATGACTAGCAAATACTTTAAGGACCCAAAAACTAAAATGAAAAATCAAGCCCTCTTAAGGCTTTTTAATGTTCGTGGGAGATCAGTAATTAAAGGACTACAACTAAAAGGGTCCAATCTGTGTTACATTGGGATTAAAACGCATTCTTAATTACAAATTCATCTTTCTTAGAGTACGCCAACCACCTGTGACAAAAATAAGTCCCAATTGAAATAGTTATATCGTTAAAAATACGTGCCGAATAGTAATTGTGTCAGCATATTTGTAAAGAGCATGGAGTCTAAGTCGCATACTGCGAAATACACAGTGCTCCAAATTCTCCCCTCCATTCCTGTGGATGGGAGAAATTATGCAGTATTTCTGGGTGTACCACCGCGTTTGACTTCTACCTCGACAACCGTGAGCACAACACGACTGTGCGTTGTCGTTTTAAAGCTTTCGACGAGATCTATTCAAATATATGATTATTTCGGTGTGGTTCTAACTGAACATTTAAAAAATTCTTTTTTTTTTGTGAATCCATGAACACTTTTGACAATATCAGTTTATCTCGACCATCGTGAGCGCAACACGACTGTGTGTGGTATCGTTTTAAATCTCCCGACGATATCTTTTCAAGTACAGGAAGAACATTTCGCAGTGGTTTGTACTAAGCATTTTCAAAATTAATTTTTGCGAATCGGAGAACACTTTTGACAGTATCGCGAATTATACGGGCAATAGTGAGCGTAGCACAGTTGTGCGTGGTATCGTTTTAAGCCTTCGACGAGATCTATTCAAGTATACGAAGAACATCTGGCAGTAGTTTGAACTAGATCTTTAAAAAAATGGCTTTCTTGTGAACTCTTCTGACGCTTTGAAACAATACTCGACTAGCTCAATCCAACTCTCCAGTTCACAAGTCATAGCCCAACGCTCCAAAATGACGGCACAACCAGAACCGAGCCTATTTATTTTTTATTTCTAAAAAGAAGTAACGCCCGAAATAAAAATTGATTTTCAATCCATTCCGAAATCTGATATCCCATCCAGAGCTTAATTGACTTATTAATCAAACATCTTTAACGATCCCCACTTTTTACTTTCTCTTGCCATCGGATGCCATCGCATCATTTTTTAACTCCAGAAATGTCCAAAGGGGTCCACTAATTTGAAAAGTTCGAGGATGATCGAACAATGATGCCTCCTGCAGGACCGTGAAATCAATAACGGATATTATGAACCCCTGCTTTTAATGAGACATTAGGAAAGCAGTAACTTAGAAAAATCAAGTAGGTTAATTAGATAATTAAATAAGATGAACAGCCGTGGCTCCAGCGATTCGGGCTTAATTGACAGAACTGATTTCGGGCAGTTGGGGAGGTTCTGTCAGCGGAAGACGAGGAAGTTCGGGCTTCCGATGCGAGTTCGGCATTAATCAGAATTGCGAGATTAGCATTTTATCCCGTGTTGTATTTAAATGTCTTAAACGACTGACATAGATATTAATTCACTAAGTAATTTGAATCCTGAACTGTCGTTAAGGGGATTCGATTGTTCATCAGAGTAGTTTGATTTGACTCGAGGGGCACATAGAAGGAAATCGAGGGGTTTGATAACAGGTGTAGGAATATAAAAGAATTATCAGTAGAGTAGCGTAACATTGATAATTGGAATGCCGAGATTAGATCGAAAGCACACAAATAAATATCATGATTAACTTTAGACAACCTTATAAGTCAATTCCACTCATAATTGTTTCTTTTCTGTAAAGAAAGTACAGGACTACCACAGACAAAGCACTTGTGAAACAGTAGCATTTTAGTAGTATAAATTTTTAAAAATAGTAGCAAAAAGTCTTCTTTTAAACCCTATTTTACAGGTTGCTCAGATATGAAATGAATAGGCTAAAGCACAAAATGTGCTAAGTATGAAACAAACGCTGAACGCCAAGAAGTGTACATTTTAAAATAAGAAAAACTAAATATTTTCTTGACTATGTTTCAAGACAATCCGGCAACTACAGATTCCGATATTTTTCTTTTATAGTTAACATTCTTGATGCCAAAACTTAGAAACAGTCATCCCCTGCAAAATTTACTCCCTTAAAATCCGAAGGCCACTGTAGCCCGGTTGGAAGAGTAACGATTACCAACCGGAGGGTTGCGAATTCGAATCGAAACAGATCTTGGCGTACAAAGGGGGCTGGTGCATTTTAAATCTGTCGTGGCCTCAAATGTCCTCACGTTGGCGTAGTGTGGAACTTTGGAGAGTGGTGTGCCAGCTCAAGTATTACCTCGATATCTGACCGTGGCTCAAAATTACGTGGTGTTGTCCTCGGATCTTTCCCTTGGGGATTGATCCCGGACCTTCGCCAATAGCCCGTTGTATTGCTCTAGTGCGACGTTAATTAAAATACCTACATACCCTTAAAATCCATAAAAAAAATTTCGTTCGCTATTAATCAAGAAAAAGGGCTAAACTTTCGTTGACCTTCGGCGAATTTTCAAAAAAGTCATCAAAATTTTCGAAAAATCGTCAGTTTTGAAAATTGGAGCCTTTCAGACGATTTTGCTCAAAAAGAAACTCCTAGTCGCTAAGATTGAAAAATTGTTGCTGAAGTCGTATTTTAGTCACTTATGGCAGCCTGTGTGGTATTGCGGTTGCCCTAACAATACAATACAAATAATTTTTAGCCGCAGTTAGGTAAGTAGTTGAAATAACATCGCACTGGAGCAACGCAACAGGCTATTTTAGCCCCAGTTAGAAATGAGCCCAACATGCGTATTTGCGCTCAATACTGGCAACTCTGTGACTGATTCAAAGACTGACTTAGAGATAGCGGCTGTCTTTTTTAAAGACTGGAAAATGAGGTAAGTATTTAATTAACGTCACACTAGAGTACACAACGGATTATTGGCGACGATCCGGGATCAAACCCGAAGGAAAACATCCGAGGACAACACCACGTAATTTTGAACCACGGTGAGATGACGCGGTCATATCTGAGCAGGCCCCCCACTCTCCAAACTTCCACACCACACCAACGTGAGGACATTTGAGGCCACGACAGATTTGACAGCCACCTTTGTACTCGACGGTCTTTGGTTGGATTAGAACTCGCAACCCTCCTGTTGCTAGTCCGTTATTCTTCCAACAGGGCTACCGCGGCCCACTGGAAAATGAGAGAGACAGAGAGAGCTAGGAGAGAATAACTACACCATGCAATAGGACCATTGCACGTATAATCTGGACTGGATGATGGCCTCAGTTGGAATCATAGGATAAGGAAGTCTATGCTGAAGGTACCCATTGTCAATGACCAACGCCCCATTAACGGTTCATAATAAGAAACCATTGCATGATGGTTCATCAGCAGTACCTGGTTTGCTTATGCTGTGAAAATCTATGACATTAAAATTGAAACTGTCGTCTCATTCAGATTTACGTTGAAAATATCATCCTTTTAGCTTCCGGTTTTATCGATCTTTACTTTTTGGTACCGAATTTAAGTTTTAAAACAGGACTTCAATGGACACTACGTCCCGGAGAATTTCTTTTGCGTTACCACATACCAGCCAACTTTCAAGTAATAAATGTTCAAACTTTTTACAGTATAAAAACCAAAACCGAAGCACAAAACGAGCTCAGCTCCAGACACGAAGTCTGTTGCCGTAGTAACGGAACTTACTCTATTTTCCATAGGGGATGCTTGAAGAAATGTTTCCAAGTTTCTAATGTAAGCGCCTATGGGCAAATTGGAAATATATTTGCTAAGATTTTTACTTGTCGCCGAAAAGATCTATTGCAGTTAACTATCTCTTTCCGCAGCCCCCATTCGCGAAAAACAAAATTAAATTAAATCGTCGCAAGAGTCACTCCTCAAATAAGCGAGGTCCATTCTTATAGACCACCACCAACTAGGCTTGGTATCGAACAGTTCTCGTGGTAGACGATGCACTCCAATGAAAATTAAATTACACTTTCCTGCTTTTCTTTTGCATGATGAATCAGTGAAATCCCTCTTTCCGAAAGTCAGCTTGCTCAAAACAAATTTTTCTGACAACTCGTCTACCTGATTTCAATGTTGACACGAGAGCCGCGAAATATCAAATTTGCCACCATTTAAAAATATCTCAAATTGAAAAGAAAAATCCGGACGATCTTTTTCCTTTCCGATTTCCAGGAAATCCCGAAGAGTTTGCAGAATACCGCGCTTTCTTGTTCTCGTCGCCAATAGCTTGTTGTGTTGCTCTAGTGCGACGTAAATTCGCCTACCAACCTATCTCTTGTCCCCAATAGGTGCGACATGAGGATGGGTTGCTAGACTATTTTCCTTGTTCCAAGAACAGTTCTTGTACGTTTATGTCCATTATTTGACGTTGTCTGTCTTGCATTTGACTCAACTTGGTCAAATATGGCCCTTGAGTCATAAAGACTCAACCTGCCAAGAGCAATTCACATGTGCCATCTTCTATAGGAATAACAGCAATTCTTAGCAATAACAGTCACCAATTCTAAGCAATAACAGTTACCAATTCTTAGCAATAACAGTTACCAATTCTTAGTAGCAATTCTTAAGAATAACAGTTAGCAATAACACTTACGAATTAGCAATAATTTATAAATAAATTTCACCTTGATTTGTTTAATTAAACCTATTTGATGGAGTATTTTACTTTCGTGCAACAAAATTCCCGCATTTTCTCCTCCATCGGTGGATGTCTCGACGAGGTATCTCGAGGTTTTCACAAAATAGACCAGATCTTGTTGAACACGATATATCGTCATGAGAAGAAATATATCGTTATGAGAAGAAAACCGACCAGATCTTGATCTCGTCATCTTCAAATTATAGGCAATATATTGGTGACGATCTCTTAATTAGCAAAATTCGTCACATCTCGATGAAGAGATGTCTCGTCGATACCACTTGGAGGGTTAACTTCCATTACTGTCCAATTAGGTTAATTGATTGGGTTTCGTTTTATGGCGTAGAGCTCTATTTGACTAAGCTTTGCCAAACATAAGGCAGACAACGTCTAGTAATGAACATACACACACAAGACAGACAGAGTAAAGTAATAGACATGCATACACAAGTCCTATCAGGAGCTTTGTCTGAATCAGGCGAAAATTGCAGTTGTAAAGTGTGTCTCTTACCAATGCACTTTCCACGGTGTTTGAACTCTACTGGGTGTCCCTGACACTTGGCCTTGTCGATTTCGCACCGAGAGTCGTACGTTCTGCCGTCGTTGCCGCATACGGGAACGGCCTCGGGATCACAATCAACATCACATTCTGAGGAAGAGCGCTCCGACATCAGAGGAAGCTGAGAAAAAGAAAGGAAAGGTCAACATGCAGTCCTCTAAAAATCAAACTCTATGTGTTACTGATAGATATGGGTTGATGTTACAATAAGAGAGCAATTTTTAGGAATAACAGTTAGCAATTCTTAGAAATAACAGTTAGCAATTCTTAGGAATACCAGTTAGTAATTATTAGAAATAACAGTTAGCAATTCTTAAGAATAACAGTTAGAAATAACAGCAATTCTTAGAAATAACAGCAATTCTTAGAAATAACAATTAGCAATTCTTAGAAATAGAAATCAAAAATAACAATTAGCAATTCTTAGAAATAACAGCAATTAGGAATAACAGCAATTCTTAGAAATAACAGTTAGCAATTTTTAGGAATAACAGCAATTCTTAGAAATAGCAATTCTTAGAAATAACAATTCTTAGAAATAACAGCAATTCTTAGAAATAACAGTTAGCAATTCTTAGGAATAACAGTTACTAATTAGCAATAATAGCAAATCTTAACAATAACAGCAATTCTTAACAATAAATTAGCAATGTCACCAATTCTAAGCAATAACAGTTACCAATCCTTAGCAATAACAGTTACCAATTCTTAGCAATTGCAGTTAGCAATTCTTAGCCATAACAATTAGCAATTATTATCGAAAATGTTAACATTTTCGATAAGAATAAAAATGTTAACATTTTCGATAAGAATGAAAATGTTAACAGTTATTACATTATATTATATTACATCTTGGTATAGGTCAGGCGTATTAGTGCCGATTTCATGATGTCTTCTATGAACCAGCGAAGCAACATACGTAAAAATTAATTAGAAAAAACGGTAGGATCAGAAGATGAATCACAAATTTTCTTTAAGATAATACTAAAAATGTTCTCTCCGTTACAATCGAACAAGATATGCTCCAAAGTCCCTTCCTCATAAAGGCAAATAAGGCACTTGTTGGAGTCAGTCAGGTGAAAACTATTCAAGTAGGCCGGAGCTACAATGTGGCCTATCCTGGCTTTAGTAGAAGTCGTGTGTTTTTATAGAAGCCATATAATCATTCAGGACGGATGAACATCCATGCCTTACCCTGGAATCGAACCAGGAAAAATTTGATACGGAACCCAGATACACTAGACAGAAGATATCACAAGATCGATTAGTAGAATACAAAAGAAAATAATTCTATCGCATTGTATCATATAGAACTCTGTGTATTTTTACATAATTTAAAATGAGTGGTTATTTGTTTTTGAGTTTTATGCGCAAGTGCCATATTTGACCAAGCTGCGCCAAACGCAAGACCGATAAGGTCAAGTAATGGACACGCAAACACAAGCTGACGCAAGAAATACACCCAAGGAGGAATCAAACTTGAGCCGCCTAAAACTTTCAGGTTGCTAGCGCACTGGGAAAACCCACTAAGCAACGGCAACTTAAATTTTAAATGATGAACTTGCAATGTAATGTATGTGATTGAGGTTCTTTTCAACAATAAGTAAATTTTTCTCAGTCCTTGCTATATCACACTTTTTTCTTAGTCTCCCTAGAAGTGTGATATATGGAAGAGTAACTGTTATTTAAAAGGTAGGTAGTTTATTAACTTCGAACTAGAGCAACACAACTGGCTATTGGAGATGATCCGGATCAATCCCGAAGGTAACGATCCAAGGACGAAGCCTCGTAATTTTGAAATTTTGAACCACGATCAGATGATATGGTCAACACCTGAGATGGCACCCCACTCTCCAAACTTCCACATCACGCCAATGTGAGAACATTTAAGGCCACGACATTTAACGTACACCAGCCCCCGTGTAAACGACGGTCTTTGACTGGACCTAGTTTCGGACTCGCAACGCTTCCGGTTGCTAATCCGTTCCTCTTCCAACTGGGCTACCGCGGCCGTATTTTAACCCATTAACGGTCAACGTCCCTTTTTTGGGACGCATATTTATATGACTTTAAAACCAGACCATTGTATATATATATATATATAAATAAGTAATTATTCTTTTACTCAGCAGATTATTTATTACGTATTCTTACTATAATATAAAAGTAGATGAAAAGCGTTAAAAAATAAAATAATTTAAAATTAAAATAAGATAATTACAAAAATTTATACAGCACCCTTCTAAAGACTGTAGATAGAAACAATCAATATTTTTAAAATAAACCTCATGGTTGAATTCCGGCCCTTAATGGGTTAAAAAGTATGTAATGTATGAGTTGAAGTTTTTTCTACAAAAAATAAATTTTTATCAGCCCTTATTATATCACGCCTTTTTCTTAGTCTCCCTAGAAGCGTGATAAAAGGAAAGGTTTCTGTTTTTTTAAAAGGAAAAGATTTCCACCCTACACTATTGATTTCCCACGTATCTCGATTCCATATGACCCACAAAACCCAAAAATTTCTATGCCACCATTTTTGGACCCTATCCATGCCCCATTCTCTCAGACCCCAAAAAGAAAGACAACTGAAATGAAACCGACACACATCACACAACCATCCGATGACAAGTCTGAAGGGGGTGAAAAATCAAAATCCTTCTCTCTCTCTCTCTCCTCCGAGAAAAAGATGACGCAGACGATCTCTGGAACATACCCAACTATCGATTTCTCTTTCATTCCAAAACAACCCCCGTTTTTGAAAAGGAAAGCTGAAAGGACCGAGATGGCGAAAAAGGCGCCCGCCGGCCTGTTGGGGAACCCTATCCGCCTTGGGACGGATGAATGGCGGTGTGGGTAACGCGAGAGCCCCGTGCTCGATACCGTCTGTCCGGCAGACCGGGTCGGGGTGTAGCGAGTTGAAGTGAAGTGGGAAGTGAGGACGGGTAGTGACGATCGGTTGGGTAATCGGAGGAGGGCAATGTGAAGCTGAAGATAATGCGTTTGTTTTTACGATTGTGCTGAGAAATATTGTGGTGGGAAGCGATGTTTAGACGGTTCGTAATGCAGTCATGATAGCGTATGGTTGAAACTGTATCCTTCGAAAAAGTACAGTGAATAGGCAGTGCTGAATACCGTCTGTCCGGCTGAAGGGGTTGGGGTGTAAGGAGTTGAAGTGAAGCGGAAAAGAAGACGGTGGGATGCGATGTGTTGCGTAATCGGATGAAGGCAATGTCTCGAGAATTATAAGAAAGATAACGTATTTGTTTTAACGATTGCGCTGAGAAAATATTGTGGGATTAAAGAGATTTTATACAGTCGTGAAAGCATGTGGTTGAAGCTGAACCTTCGAAGAAGTAGTGAGCAGGCCGCGCTCGATACCGTCTGTCCAGCTGACCGAGTTGTAGTGTAGCGTAAGGGTAATTATTTAAATTCGCAATAGAACAACACAATGGGCTATTGGCGACGGTCCGGGATCAATCCCGCAGAGAAAGATCCTAGGAAACTCCTTGCAATTTTGAATTACGGTCCGATGACGAGGTCAACACCTGAGCTGGCATCCTAATCTCCAAACTTCCACACCACGCCAACGGGGGGACATTTGAGGCCACGACAGATTTTAACGTGCACCGCCCCCCGCGTATACGATGGGGTTTGGCTGGACGAGTTTCGAAATTGCAACCCTGCGGTTGATATTCCGTTACTCTTCCAACTGGGCTACCACGGTCCCGAGATTTATATGGCTCGTATACAATCTTGAAAGCATGTGGTTGATGCTGTAACCTTTGAAAAAGTTTTGTAAACAAGGTGAGGAAACGAAAGGCAGAGAGGGATGTCGGAATATTGAATGATCCTATCGCTGTCGCCATTTCATGTCGGGAGATAGTTCGGTGATCTGAGTAGCCTAGTTCATCTAGAGATGAAGACACTCTCTGTTCACTATTCAGATGATCAGAATGTCGGTAAGATTGCATTAAACAATTGTAAGATTAGTTTGTCGGTTGCACCCATGGAGACGAACCCTTGTTTGAAAAATTGAGAACAACTAAGGACGATACAAGACTAAAAAGAATGCTGATCAACTCTCTTGTTCACTCCTCCAATTCAGTCAAATTCCGAATTTTTCATCACATTTTGTATCATGGTTACTGTTTGCACATGCATAGCTAAAAATAAGTTTTCTAGTATCATAGTTTGAGCACGATTAATAAATATAATATCAAGATATTGTTTTCATTATTGATTATTATGTTGACAGTCAGTTCACCGACCAATCGGGTTGGTGGTCAGGTAGGTATTTTAATTAAAGTCGTACTGTAGAAACACATCGGCCTATTGGCGGCAGTCCGGGATCAAACCCGAAGGGATAGAACCGAGGACACACACACACACAACACCACGTAATTTTTAAACACGGTCAGATGACGTTGGCGGTCAGAATGCTGACTTCTAGATCGAAAGGTTCCTGGTTCAAATCGAGGGAAAGGTGGTAGTGTAAGGTGTTTAAATGGGTTGTCTTGAATGTATTATAAGCATATGGGGTGCAAAGAGAACCCACCCGCTTGGTGCACCAGAGTAACGCCAAATGGCTCACAATTCCGCCCTTGTAAATCCATGATGACTAAAAGTAAAACTACTTCTAACAAGTCCAAGAGCAGTGGTAGCCCTGTTGGTAGTGTCGCGAATTGGTAGCCAGAAGGTTGCGTTAAATATGATATACGAAGATAATAAGGCAAAGCCATTTTCTTCATAAGTTGCAGTAGCCCAGTCGGAAGACCAACGGTTTAGCAACAAGAGCGTTGCGAGTTCGAATCCAACCAAAGACCGTCGAATACAAAGGAGGCTGGTGCATGTTAAATGTATCGTGGCCTAAAATGTCCTCACGTTGGAGTGGTACGGAAGTTTGGAGAGTCTGGTGCCAGCTCAGGTGTGGCTAAACATGAATTGCGAGGTGTTGTCTTCGATCTTTCTCTTAGGAATTGATCCCGGATCTTCACCCGTTTTATTGCTCCAATGCGGAGCTAATTCTACTACCTACTTGATACAGGATGAGCAGAATCGACTTCACACTAATCATACCACGCTATTCCTTGGCGAAAGCCAACCCGAAAAAGTACACTCCGTTTTTTTTGATGGACATTACTCGAATATTCGAGTCGAAAGTCACCGACCTTCTAATGAAACAAACGAATCATGTGCGCGCGGCTACATGTTATTTCTCTCGATTGCTCGGCTCGGATGAAGGTCACGTGGTATTGGGACGAAAGCACGAATCCATGAGTGGAATCTACGTCAATGGAGACTAAAATACTTGTAACAAGCTCAAATCGGTCGGGCATTGGTAAAAAAAAATGTTGACAGAAACGCACCAGAAAGAAAAACGCTGTTGTCGCCAGCATTATTAAAATCAAAAAATTACAAATGCCTCCAGACCCCACCCTAAGAAAAAATGTGCATTCTTTCTCAATGTTTACTACACTGCTTTCTTTCAAGGAAAGGAGTGTGGATCATTTTCGAGACGCGTATCTTGCAGAGGGAATGAAAGGCGCTTTTGTCGGTCGCTATTTCCTTTCAGTAACATATCTGACATCAGTATGCTTCGCTTCGTCTGGATGAACAAAGCGATGAGAATTACGATGCTTCCTTTGTTTTTCCGGCCAACGAAATGAAAACAGAAGTTGGAAAACCAGTGGCCAAAATATGTATCAGGCAGAGAATGTTTAGTGTCAAACTTAGAATAAATCACCACAAGTGGTTTTTATTTTTTATTTTTAAACGAAAAATAGGCTCTAGAACTTTTTTAGCTAAACTGAAGTCCAGTGTTCGTGAATACAATAAACACAGTTATTATTTTAAAAACTTCAATAAATGCAAGCACAATAGGAAAAGAAATTTAGGACATCTAAATCCAAACGACAAACATTAAAAGTTAACGGAAAAGTTTAAATAGCAAATTAACACAAATGTTTCGCTTATAATTTCACGTCATACGATGCTATATCGTCAAAGGAGGTGATAAGATGCCAACCAACAGAGCAGTCACGTGACTACTAGTCGGCACACATGTTGGTCATACTTTTTGAAGCCCCTCTCAATAGCATTGCTCAGTCTACTTCACCTTCACGTCTATGGTTGCGCCTATAATGTATGGTTGGTGAGGATATGAGGTGACGCTAAGTGATTCACAAATCCTATCCTCGCAATCTCATGATGGAAACGTTCAAATTGGCCAGTCGTTATGGGGCAGTAAAAAAATAAAAACTTAAGAGCTAATTTATGTCCAATACAAAGAATTAACACAGGCAAGCAATTTAATTCCCACCAAAATCCGGCCGTGCTAGTCCGGTTGGAGGAGTAACAGATTATCAACCGGAGGGTTCCAATCCAACCAAAGACCGTAGTATACAATGGGAGCTGGTGCACTTTAAATATGTCGTGGCCTCAAAGTCCTCAGATTGGAGTGGTGTGGAGAACGACTCATTTCTGCATGACTGAATTTCCAAAATCAGAGAAAAAGAACAAGTCACAGGAAAGGGTATTCGTCGATTCCCATCCGATATTCACCCGACCTAAATTGCTCATATCGGATTGCCACAAGTCAGTCCCAGACTTTGTGGTTAGACAAATTCTAGTATTAAACAGACAGTTTCTAAATTTCAATGTAATACGAAAAGATAAACTGTTTTTTCTCTAAAAATTCATAGGGCCATGGTTGCCGGGTTGGTAAGGTAGCACATTAGCAACCGGAGGGTTGAGAGTTCAAAACTCTATTCAACCAAAGACCGTCCTGTATGTGAGGGATGATGCACTTTAAATCTTTAGTAGCCTCAAATATCCTCACGTTGGAGTGATGTGGAAGGTTGGAGAATGGGGTGCCAGCTCAGGTGTTGACCTAGTCATCTGAACGTGATTTACAATTACAAGGTTTTGTCCTTGGACCTTTCCCTTCGGGGTTGATCCGGATGTTTGGGTTTTATGGCGCAAGGTCCAAAAGCGGACAAGCTGCGGGACAAGATATGGGTTGATCCGGAATTATCGCAAATAGCTTGTTGTGTTACTGCAAGTGCGACGTTAATTAACTACCTACCAACGTGTGGATTGAAATAAACTAAAACAAAATGGTGCACAGGAGCATGTCCTAACGTGCTGGAATTCAAATCCCTCTAAATCCCAACATTACAACATACCATAATTGAGCGCACTACGTTCAATAAATGCGATCATAGCAATTCCTGCGATATCATCTAACACGCTAGAGCTGATATATGTCGCATATCAACTTCCAGCTCTGCGATGTGTTTCCTTCGAGCTTCTAATTTTTCAAATAGAGTTATTTAGATGGATCATGATGGAATTCATATAAACATGACGTTCTACTTTTCCCACAATCATAAAGAGGAATTAAGAGTGGAATTTACCGAGGCCAAATAAGGGGAAATGCCGTCGGAATAATAGCTGGTTTAGTTCTGATTAATATGTAAGGGAGCAGAAATGTATGAAATGAAGTCTGCCTTAGCACAAAAAGTAAAATCTGTATGATTTTAATTAAATATTCGAATACAAGAGCATGATGAAACATGAGACGAGACATTGTTAATTAACTCTTCGTTGGTCATGCTATGACAGAAACTCGTTAACTGATATTTATTGGAGACACTAAATTCTTATTAATCTGTTTTAAAAGAGATGTTGGAAGATGAAGACCCGCTTGTAGTATCAGTACAAAACTTTTTAATTTTTATAGCTATTAATGGCAAAGTGTAAAATAAATAAATAAAAAGTAATAAATAAAATATATGAAGCGTTTTTATTTCGAGAACTGCTTAAAATAGTTGGAATAATTACAGTGAAAAATCTCTAACGCACAACTACTGGCGTTATACAAATGGTAGCAAAGCAACCAAGAGTTGAAACAACTGCTACTTTGAAAATTCAGAAAGGTTTAAAATTCAGTTTAGAAAACAGTGGTATCAAACTCAGACCCTTAGCGTGGCTACATTCCAGTTCTCGATTAACTTAGGGGCCCATGTGAATATTAATAAATTTCTTACGAATAAATATCAACTTCCAAATTGGAAATGGAGTGAGATATTATCTCTAATCACCGGTAAAAACAGTAGCAGTAAAAAGCAGTTGTAACAACAAAAGCAAAACGTTTGAATTAAAGTAATTGATGAAACTAACATTTAAACGTAATCAGGAACAAGGAAAATGCAACTCAAACAAAAAATTTCTCTGTACGCATTAAAAAATCACCCAGTATTGTTGCTTAGAGAGAAGTTGTAATACAGAAATTTGACATTGAAATGAAAAAATTCAGGTAAAGTAATTTATATAAACTAACAGCTAAATTCAAGGCAAAAACTACGAAAATGCAACCCAGATAAAATAAAAAATCTCTATAGTACAAATTAAGGCATGCAAATCAATCAGTGCTTCTGTTAAGCGAGAACGGTTAAAATAAATTAATTGGACTATGAAACATCTAAATTAAAGTAATTGATGTAAACTAACAGCTAAACGTTATCCAAAAGCTAGGAAATATCTACCCAAATATAAACATCTCACACACACCTTACAAACAGCAATCATCCAGTATTTTTGCTAAATAAGAAACGGCTAAAATAAAATAATTGGATAACGAAACGAAAGCATTTAAATTAAAGTAATTGATGCAAACAAACTTAAAACACAACGGAAAAAGGCAACCAAAATATAAAAACTTCTCTGGGTATATATTAAAGTATACAAATCATATACATTAAAGTATACAAATAAAGTATTGATGCTTAAAGAAAACAGTTAAGACAAATAAGAGGACAGGGAAAAAGTATTTAATCCTTTGAGCATCACGATATTTCCGAGTAGTGAGGTATTACTTTTACACATAACACATAATGACTAAATAACATCTATTCGTTGAGAGAATCAATGGATTCTTTCGACCCCTAGAAAGATTCTATTTGTCCTTTTCTTAGACTATAATCCTCTTTGGAATGGTACTATTTGTTCGTACCTTAGAGTAGAACCGTTTGGAAGGATTCTATTGGTACTTTCTTTAAAATATAATCCTTTGGAACAATTCCATTTGTCCTTTCCTTGGAATAGAATCGTTTGGAAAGATTCCATTGGTCCTTTTCTTAGCATACAATCGTTTGGAAAGATTCTATTAGCCATTTTCTCAAAATGGAAAGATTCCATTGGTCTTTTTCTCAGAATGGAATCGTTTGGAAATATTTTACTGACCAAGAAGATTAAAACTGGTTAGAAATCTTGCAGGAAAGAGGAAGAAGAGTATGTTTCAAGGTAGAATTAGGAGTGTGAACCCCTCAGAAAATTAAATTAAAGTAATTGATGAAGAGTAATCGAAAAATGTCTCTCGTAAACTCTGAAACTTCAGCCTGAACATTAGAGAACGGTGACAGGGCCGTTCCCGGTTATTAAGTACAAACCAAACACGCACGGATGAAAAGAAGATAAAAAAACCTAAATAATCTCCTTTATGCTTCCCCAACACAAAAGTGACTGGGTTCAGAAAGGAGGCTAAGGCGAGTTAAAGAAACCTGAAGGTTACAGAAAGGGCAGTTTCGAACTAAATATGGTCCACCCCGAATTCCTCAGTTTAGAGCACCTCCGCCCAGGAATGTACATTCACTTAGCGGTAACGAGGCGCTAGAGAAAGGAACAGCATGTGTGGATCACTGCACGGCGCCCAGAATCAGTTAGCACTTCGTTAATAATCTTTGCTTAAAAGTTGGAGTAAAGCAGCACATCATTTTTCAGATGCAAATTTTGTGGTTGGTTTCCGTTTAGTGCTTCCGTTAGGAGTGTATGAGTGGGGGGATTGTATTTAGAGCCCAGAGCATGTACTTAACGCAGTCAAGGAAAAAAACGCCTTTTTAAGGATATTTTTCATTTTTTAATGGGGCTTATTAGTCCAATTAGTAGAGCCACGGATTAGCAACAGGATGAATATCATTGACCTTGGCAGGTGAAATAAAATATGATTGGTTCTTTTCGAACCTCTATTTAACCCAGTCGAAATATCTCAGTAAAAAGTCTTGCAAGATTCGAGTAGGAGTAAATTCTAATCTTTTCCCAATTTTATGTTCAATCTGTTTTTAGATTACAGCAGCCCGTCCTTATATCGTGGTTTAATGCATCGTTCATTTTGCAAAATCGCTATAAATTACGCTTGCTTGAATCGTTTGTAAATCTGGTATATAATCTTCATTAATGGTAATCTCTGCATGAGAAACTTTTTCTGTCAGACTAAATGTAGCAGTCGTAAATGTTTATGCGGCAGAACGTGTTTCCTGTACGCATTCCGGACGTGACGTCACTTGATTTGTTTTTACAATATGATTTCAGCACGTCGCCAATAGAAATCCCAAATAACGGAAAATGATAGTTGATTGGTCAACGCCACTTAGATTAAACTCCCAACGTCGCCAGAGTGGCGAAAAACTGCATTTTAACCCTCCTGGTGATTGTCTCAACTAAGTATCTCGTCATCAGCAAAAACAGACCAGATTTTGATGACGATATATCGCTTACTCAGATCGTGATCTAGGTGTATCATCGAACAGACTTGTGGGGTTAAGGTAATCCCGATATATATCATGCAAGAGCATTTGGGTAGTGGAAGTAAAATCATCTTATTTCCACCTGGTTTTTTTATTTTCACCGAAAATCCCTCTCATACTCAAATTGAGCATATAGTATAGTGCAGCTCCGTCGAGAAGTCAGTCGACCTTGGGTCAATAGAGTTTTGAAAAGGTGTGAAAGCAAGTTCGGAGAAGTCTAGGATACTCAAAAACATTAATGGCAATCTCAGCGCATAGTTTTTCTATATCAACTTGGCATCACTGTTACCGCTTTCGGCACCAAATTATAAAGTCGGCACCATAATTCACTCATAAGACGCCAAAAGTGGAAGCTCTTTAATTGCATTCCAACCTATCACTTAATTTCGTTCAAAACCACGCGACTCATTGCCGTTGTCGGACAATGCAAGAATTGATAAAGCAAAACAATTTTTAGAGGCAAAAGAAAACATAAATTGTAAAATCGATAAGAATTATTACATTGGTAATTCCTGGAATTGTTACCAGTTTCACTCTATCATTCTCACTGATGTTATTGAGAGAATAGCACAAAAAACCTCACTGTAGTACGTGTCTCGAAGTCTGGTTTTCAGACCAACGATAGATGGTAGGTAGGTAGTTAAATAACCTCGTACTGGAGCAACACAACGAGCTATTGTCGAAGGTCAGAGATCAATCCCGAAGGGAAAGATCCAAGGACAACACTTCGTAATTTTGAGGAAACGGTCAGATGACATGGTCAAAACCTGAGTTAGAACCCCACTCTCCATAATTCCACGCCAACGTGAGGATATTTGGAACAGATTTGACATGCACCAGCCCCCGTGTACAAGATGGTCTTTGAATGAACCGAGTTTCGAACTCGGTTCATTCACTTGCTGATTCGTTACTCTTCCAACTGGGCTATCACGGTCTCCAACGATAGAAGAAATTCAAAAGCTTCAACAATCGAATGGGAATAAAACAAAACTTTCATCGAAACTAATGAGTTACTCAGGTGAAAAACAGCCATAATTCTAAATCATAAAATCTTTCACTGCTGAAACATCTTATTGATTCATCGGCGTTGCCAAAGCAACAGGCTGTGCACTCGACGCTGGATGTTCAAAAGAATAAAAAGATTGGTTTCATAATCCGCTTCAACTCAGCGCTGCCTCATTAACTGATATTTTAATAACTCGTTAAAACGAGTCATTAGTCAAGATTGGATCAATCATAAATAATTGGAGAAGTTTGTTTAATCTTCAAATACTCGTATTGCGCAAGATTCCTTGTCTAAAAACATCCATAAATCACTTTAAACCAAGCAGTGCAGAATATGATGGATACTTTTTATGGATGGTATTGAGTAGATGGTTATATAAAAATCTTTCCCTTCGGTATTGATCTCGCACAGTAGCAAATAGCCCGTGTGTTGCTCCAGTGCGAGGTAAATTCAACTACCTATCATATATTTGTTTAAATAAGTTTTTAATGCATAAAGTTGAGCCAGTGATATTTGATCAGCTATGGCTATAATCAAAGCTTAGGTCCGTACAATAGCGTCGTTTCCGTGACTCAATTATGTTAGAAATGAAGATGGCCTTAGATTAGATTTAGATTTTAGATTTCAATAAAAATTATTTATTTGAATCAGGAATGTTTATTCTAATGCTTCATACGGTAAAAACATAGCAATGAATTATAAAAACTATAAAGTAGAGAAAAGTTTCTTTGAGTTTATTGTTCTCCTAAAACATTATAGTTATCTGAGGTTTAAGGTATTTAACAAAATATATGACGAAATAATTTGATTGTTAGATATGACAATTATGTACTCTGTTCAGTACCATTTTGCTTTTTTGGGTTGACAAATAAGAACTAGAGTTTTCTTCTATATACTGATTTAAATGTTGCAAAAATTAAGATTTACTTATGGAATTTAAAGGAGGTGAAATTCATAGAATAACAGTCAAATTGGCCAACAGGTTGTTGTCTGTATGAATTTAGATGAAAAGATAGTCACTTGGAGTTAAACCGCATCTCATGTACCATTGTATCATCCTATAGAAGTTTTATCATTCCCAGATATTTTTAATTTTAAAAAGCATCTTCAAGAATAAATAAATTATTTAATGCATAAAATTAGCAATAATAAATGCATTTTAACCCTTGGTATTTAACCCAGTCTTGGATTTAATACATAAATAGATAAAAATAAAAACATTTTAGGAAGAGGAGAGAATTGAGGTATGTGAATAACCATACTTTTTTTAACACCTAAATGTTAGGCTCTCGCATGTAAATTAAGCATCGACATAAGTTTTCCCCTGCAAAACACTACAAATTTGAGTTATACAATACTCACTTCCATATAAGTTTTTAGCCCACAACATTTTAAAATTCAATCACAAAAGAATTTTAATTTAATATAAACGCCTATTTCAAACAAAAATTAATCCATCTTAGAATTTTACATCTAGAAAAATGCTATAACTAATAAACGAATACAGCCAACACAAAAATACCGAAAACAGTCTTTCCCTCTATGGTATTAACTATACAGGAAAAACAACTGTATGGCGTTAGCTGTATAAATACGGAAGCCACATCAAAATGTTTTCTCCGTAACAAAAGATAAGAAATTTCTCGCGTAACCTAAATATTAAAGAGTAAACAAAAGTTGCCAACAGTTCGTTGTGTTGCTCCAGTGCGACGTAAATTCGACTACATACCTACCGATCGTATGCTTTTACTAAATTTTTTTTTCCGTATTCGCAGTTGCTTCACGCGTTACATAAAATAAAGATTGCTGACTTAACAAAAACTTAATCTATTATGTATTATGACATAGTGGATAATTCTCCATTCAGTTAAAGTTAGGGAGACTTACTAACAACCTACCTTAACTAAGAAAACCTTACCTTAACTTAGAAAAGTGAGTGGTGGCAGCCTGTTCAAAGATAACATTTGCACACAGGTTTTTGTCTTGATGCTAATGGGGCTGTGGTAGCACGGTTGGAAGAGAAACGTACGGTTGCAAGTGCGAATCCAACCAAAGACTGCAAAGGGGGCTGGTGCACGTTAAACCTGTCGGGCCTCAAATGTTCTCACGTTGGCGTGGTGTGAAAGTTTGGAGAGTGGGATCCCAGCACAGGTGTGACATCGTCATCTGACAGTGGTTCAAAATTACGTGGTGTTGTCCTCGAATCTTTCCCTTTGGGTTTGATCCCGGACCGTCGCCAATAGCCCATTGTGTTGCTCCAGTGCAACGTTAAATACCTACCTCTTGATGTTAATTTTGATTTTGATGATGGAGGTTTTGTTCCATTGTAATAAATGTAGACCAGTTTTATCTTGTTAATTAATTTTTGAAGTTTTTATATTATTGACTACTAGCTTGGCTAAAGTTTTTATCTTTTCTCCGATTATTTACTGAGAAATTTAATTGCTCAAGGGGACAGTGGAGTTTCAAAACAAACTTTTGCAGGTATTATTTCATTGTTATGAAATTTGCAGACTTTTCTATTGACATGACTATACAAATAAAGTTTAATCCAAAAATATTAAATTATGTGAAAATTATTGCACAAAACGTGAGAAAACATTTTGATAAATTAGAAAATATTGGTTAAGGAACATTTCAAACGAGTTTCAAAAGTTGGTGATGAATTTCTGATTTGCACTAAGATATATACAACAGATATCAATGACTAGCCAAAAAGGTTTCAAGTAAATCTATTAAAACCAGATGCTTAGTTATAATCCAGATATTAAAACCAGAGGGAACATTTTAAAATCAAAAGAATATCAAAAATCTCAATCGCAGAAAACGCTTTTTTATAGTAGTCATACTTATCCACAAAATATTTGATGTTGTATATGAAACTCCGTAAAAATGATGGTGTTTGAAATACTCCTTTTGGCTACCCATAGAATTTAATATCAATTATAATTTTTAACGCTAGAACTAAAAATCGATTTTGGTGATTTTGAAAGCCTACTATCCCTTTAACCCTCCCTGTGGTTATCTCGACGAGGTATTTAGTCATTAGAAAACTGATCAAATCTTGACTGACGAGATATCTCGTCATTAGAAGGAAGTTAACCAGATCTTGATCGTGATCATAAAAAAATCGGCAATATCTTGATGAGATATATCGTCATTGGTAAAATTGATCAGTTCTTGATGGACGAGATATGTTGTCGAAATTGGTTGGATTCGGGTTTATGGCGCAAGGGCCATTTTTGGCCATGATGTCCCTACATCAAGTAACGGACATGCACACATGAAAACTTTAATAACACAGAAGAGAGAAATACACCCATGGATGAATCGAACCTGTGCAACCTACAACTCGCAGGCTGCTAGAGCAGTGTGAATACCCACTGGGCCACGACGGCCCCAGAGACCACTTGGAGGTTTGATACAGAATATGAGTCGACCTTTCAATGGCGGAAGTGTATTATTTTTGCTTGATTACACACTTCTCGTCCCGTAGTTCGACTTGTTTGGTCAAGGCATGCTCCCTAGCGTTCATGGTTTCAACTAAGCCCCAACAGGACTGGGTTAAATTCTTCCTATACAAACGTTGTTACATTCAGTGCAAATAAAATTGTTTGATCCAATCTGATGAGGCATTTCTACTTGACAGTACAATGAACGTTTTCCTCGGTCCGTGCTGTCATTAAGAAAGCACTAATTGACACGCTCACTGAAAGCCACCTAATTTCGTTGTTACCCGAGTGTATGGAAGTGGAAGTGGTCACTCACTGATAACACTCCGAGCTTCCGGCGAGGGGAAGTGACCGGGAACGATTTCTTAAGAAACAAGAGTCTTTTCCGAAAAATGATAAGGTTTTTCGATGTTACCCTACTTTGCTCTCGTGTCCTTGCCCCTTGCCTTGCTGTTTCTCGGTTCTGCAGTTTCTCCAGGAAACGCGGTTTCTGCATTAGGACACGGATAACGCGACTTTCTTCAATGAACTCTTCTACGAAGAGTAGGAGGTCACGCGTTCGTAAAGTGTGCAATGTAGAGGCTGTCAAAGTGAGGTCTTTTCAAAACATTGTTAAAGTCGTGAGTACACCAAATAAGTTTTTATACATGGTTGGTAGTTGAATTAACGTCGTACTAGAGTAACAGCTGGCTATGGGCGACGACCTCGTAATTTTGAACCACTGTCAGATGACGAGGTCAACACCTGAGCTGACACCACTCTCTCCAAACGTCCACACCATACCAATTCCGGACATTTGAGGCCTCAACAAATTTAACGAGCATCAGCCCCCACGACGGTCCTTGGTTTCAACCATGATAGATAGCAGTTACATTGATAACTGAGGATCCCGAGATTGGATCGGAAGCAAAACAAATGTATTGCTTAGTTTTAGACGACCTTATAAGGTGAACTAGATTCACCGTTGGTTCTTTTCCTCAAATACAACACCCTCAGGGGCACATTTCCTTAAAGTGTGGGGACCATCGCGGTTCATTGGGTATGCCCACTGCACTAGCAACCTTCGAGTTGTAGGCGGCGCAGGTTGGATTCCTGCCAGGTGCATTCCTCCCTGGGTGTATTTCTCTCTTCTGTGTCAGTGAAGCTTTCACTGTGTGTGTCGATTATTTGATATTGTATGTCTTCTGTCAATTACTTGTTATTGTATGGTGTCTGGCGCAGCATGGCCAAATATGGCCCTTGCGCCATAAAACCCCAAAACGAACCAACCTTTAAGTGTGTACATTTTTCACGGATCCGAGGTACCCTAGTGATTTTTTCTTTTCCCATGGGGGTTTACTGTTTTCAGTAAACATGGCGTTCGCGCTCTCGGTATACCCAAGCGACTTTTTTCTGCTTTCGTCCCACTACTGTATTCCTAAATCCCTGTTCTCCCCTTTCACGACATTTTTAACTTGACGTTGTCTTGTGTGTAGAGCAGCTTGGCTAAGTACGGCCCTTGCGCCATAAAACGTAAAAACAACCAACCAATCGGATAGGGGAGGTTAGAAGAACATGCATTGGATAGAGCTGAGCAAGTAAAAAGGTATTCGCCTATCAGATTCGCATTATTACACAATGGATTGGATTGGATGTTGGAGTTTTATGGCGCAAGATCCAAAAGTTATTACACAATGAACAAGGAGTATCAGAAAGTCCTATTCGATGCAGATGAGCCTGTAGATAATCATCCCAGTTAGGACTCTAGATCATGTGTAAAGCTAAAACTTAACAGAATTCTTTGGAATCGAGATGAATTCTGCAAGTCACAGGTTAAAGTCATTAACGCGAATTTTATAGCATTGAGAAAGCACTGCAAAACAAATACATTCCTTCTTGAGGGCCGCAGTATCCCAGTTGGAAGAGTAACGAATTAGCAACGGGAGGGTTGCGAACTCGAAACTTGGTCCAGCCAAAGACCGCCGTGTACACGGAGGCAGGACCTACAAATGTCCTCGCGTTCACGTGGTGCGGAAGTTTGGAAAGTGGGGTGCCAGATCAGGTGTTGTTCTCATCATCTGACCATTGTTCAAAATTACGAGGCGTTGCCTTTGAATCTTTCGTTTTGAGATCGATCCCGGACTTTCGCCAACACCCCTTTGTGTTGCTCCAGTGCGATAAATAACTGCCAACCAGATAGATTCGTTCAGAACACCGTGACTCGATTTCCAACCGAGCCGGACTAGAGCAACAAGATTCTATTCTAATATTTGTGTAAATGCTTAAATGAAGGAATGCTTAGCGTAAAAACAGGGCCTTGATTTTATATTAATTCTATTTCATCACGATGAACGTTGAAAGACACAATCACTTCTGGAAGCAAAAACATTCTGTTATCAGCATCAATTGAAGTTCCCATGACGGATCGAAGTTTCCATTGCTTCTGACCAAAAGAAATCCAATACCTGACAAATTAGGTAGTATAGTGTAGCGGACGTGAAGGACAATCGACCTTGGATCAGTCGATTTTTGAAAAGGCGGGAAAGCGTATAAGGAGAATGCTGTCATACCTAAAAGCATGAATGGCTGTGAATGTTTTCTTTTTGCCCAACTCGCCATCACTGCTATCGCTTTCGGCACTAAGCGAAAAACCAGAATCCACGATAAATACACCAATTATGAAAGAGCTTTGTATACATGACCAGCAATCTCATATTTTAACAAATACATTCGTTCAATACCCGTAATATTCTTATTTTTTGTGACAAATGCGGAAATGAAGATTGGTTGTTTTGGGGGGTCTTATAGAGCAAGGGCCATATCTTTCCGCGGGGTGTAGTGGCTCCACTGAGCCACTACACCCAGCGGAAATAAAGAAATTTTTAGCGTAAAAGGAGTGCTTTTACATTAAGAATTCTTTTGCATCCAGATGAATGTTGCAAGTCACAGGTTTAAGTCATTAACGAATTTTACGGCGCTGTAAAAGAATTATAAAACGAAGTCATCACAACTTCTAGAAGCAAAAATACTCTGTTGTCTGCATCAATTCGAATTCCCATGACGGATCGATGTTTTCACCGCTTCTGACAAAAAGAAATCTGATGCCTGACAAATGAGGTGATAATCCACTGAATCCAGCAGCTCAGACCATAACAACCCGCTCAGCGTGGGAGAGGAATAGGTTCGTGTTTGAGATCGTGTGGGCACTTTTGTGGGTGGTAAGTGTCTTGTAAGTGGTCGACTTACACAAACTGGATTCGTTTTTAGAGATAGGAATGGTGTTTGCTCGAGGTTTCAAATCCTGATGTATGGGCTTGTTGCAAGAGGGAGATAAGGATTGTCGATGGAGAAGGACAATGATTTGTTATTTACGACAGATATATAAGAACAAATGTCGCCGTTCCCAGTTCTGATGACTTGTTTTGGTCACTTTTATCGTTGGATTCCTCGGAAAAAGTGGTTTTGTTTCCTTCTCAAAGAGGTGGTTCTGATGTTTTCTTATCAAAGTGAAATACAGTGACGAGCTACTTTGGATCTTTTCCTCAACTGGCTTCAGGTGGGAAGACTGAATTGTTAAAAGTAAAATATGCAATTTTAAAACATTTTTTTTTAATGCCCGACCACTGAACTTTTCGGCCTTCGGGGATGACCTGGTGGCTATTTGTGAGGGAAGCATCCAGTGGGTAAGCCACCGTTTCTCCTACATCCATGCACTTATAGACGGGATTCGAACCTTGTCACCTTGTTTAAAAAAATTTCAATTCTTGTAATCAAATATATCGATTCAAAACTTGCAAAAGCCATTACAAAATTGATCCAAGTTAGAGATTTTAAGACAAGATAGATTTAGGACATGAGAATTATTTACAGGATATTGCCACTGTCTATGCCTTTGAGATATAGATGTGTTGCTCCAGTACGACGTTAATTAACTACCTACCTGCCTTTGAGATATGTGTGATTTGAGCTAAAGGTGTCTACTCCCTTCTTTGCCGATATGGTAGAGATTCATCACATCATTACCATCTTTTCTTTCGCCAAGGCCTAGCATCATTTGACTGTTTAATGCAACCACGATCAGCCTTATTTTCAACAACGGAAAACTAACGCTACAGTCATTATAATATTCAGAGTTGATTTTATTGTTGGTCTTTAACAGTTTACTGTCTTTCTAATTGGGAAATATTTAAATTGGTGAATAAAATAAACTTTAGCAGTCCCACGCGGGTCCTCGTGGCTCAGCGGGTTTGCCAACTGCGCTAGCAACCTACAAGTTGAAGACGGGGCAGGATCGATTCATCTCTTCTGTGTCAGTAAAACTAGGTGAAAAAACGTTAACTGCTGTTTGGTTTTCGTGTACCCAGTCTTATAAAAATCGACTTTTAGCTAATATATTATGTAATGGATTTTAGATGACACTTGATTTGGTTTTTGAATGCAGGTGACAGAAATATGCAGTGTTCTAGTAAAAGCTAAAACTTTTTTTAAATTTTTAAGGATTTTCATAAAATATTAAAGTTTTATCAAGGGTCTTTAAAAACTGAAGTGAAAAAGGTCAGGCTTTCTAAAAGCTTTTTAAGGTATGCGAGAACCGTGTATTCATCATTAGATTAATTTTGTATTGGATTGCGTCAGCATATGAAAAGTCACGCATTTCAATTTATCCTAGTACAGAAAGTAAATAATTTTTAAACGGTTTACAAATTTTACGCCTAAATATTTGTGACAGTTATCGGAGAGTGGGTTGCCAGCTCAAGTGTTGTCCTCGTCATCTGACCGTTGTTCAAAATTACGAGGCGTTGCTCTTTGGGATCTCTAAGGGAATTCCTTAGGGATTGATCCCGGACCATCGCCAATACCCCGTTGTGTTGTTCCAGTGCGACGTTAATTAACTACCTACCTTGTGACAGTTAAGTAACATTAGTACATATTCAAATCTTGCTTCTAGAAATTCACTCCTTATTTCACTGTCACTTTTGAAGTGTTGATATGATACGTAAGAATGCGAATATCGAAATGGGTCATGTAGTGTAATTGAAGCTTCGTATAATGACATTGCTTTAATAAAATATTTGTACGACCTTCTCTAAATTGATTTGTCCTTTTTAGTTTCTTGTATTAATTTTAGCATCCCCAGGAATGTAACCAGAAACTGTTGACTGTCTTTTGTTAAACCTCTAACCCTCCAAGTGGTGTCGATTAGGTCCATCATGTCGACCTCGTCCATCAAAATCAAACCAATTTTGCTAATGACGAAATATTTCGTCATCAAGATATTACCAATTTTTGATGATGACGAAACAGTTTCAGTTTTTGATGACGGGATCTAGGGTAATTTTTTTTCTAATGATGAGGTATTTTGTCTATCAAGATCTGGTCAGTTTTGTTCACAACGAGATACCTCGTCGAGACAACCACTAGGAGAATTTAAAAAGAATGTATCTAACAATTTTGCTGAAAATAAATTTTTTAAACTGTACAATTCCTTCCCGGAAATTGACACAATTTTTAATTATCTTAACACAATAAGTAATCTGCTTCAATGAAGTGTTTTGTTTTATCTCTTTTCTAAAAATATTAATGAATGTGATTTTTCTCGCATTTTTGATTCATGTAATTCTGTTCTTTGTGTTTGGATATTTTTCTGTAGAGAAGAAAAGCAATTTCATTAATTAATTAACTAATTAAAGTTATTTTTATTTCTTCATATTTCTTAGTAAATGATAAACAGTCAATCACCTAATAGCTGTTATTTTATTTCAGAATCACGAATGCATTCTGTTCAAGTTATTTTACCATCAAAGTTTGTTTAATACGTATTATTAAACAATATTTGATGGTCAAATAACACGTTCGTTCGTAAGCTTGAACATTGAACTGTAGTATCACTGACATCCCTAGATGACGTCCCTTCACATGTATCCAAAAAACAAACTAATCGTATCAAAAACTATTACAAGATAAAATCGTAGAACGTTTTAAATGGGAAATCAATAACGAAAGTCAATTTATCTCTGGTCAAAGTGAAATAAATAAAAACGGTGAAGATCAAATTATAAATGAAAAAGATAGACGGGGGAAATGATGGATAGGTAGGAAATTGATATCGAAACGAGAAATGTCGAGTAGATAAAAAAATAGCTGAGATTATATAATAGATACTTGGATCTTTGGTAACGAAAGAAAAAGTAACTGAGTGGGAGCGGAAAGTAAATGTATGTATCTCTTATTTTATTTTTTAATGCTGTCAAACAGATAATCAGAGAAAAACAGTACAATTACACAAGAACTACATCTTAAAAGCACAAAACATTATTTATATAGCACAAAATTGACAAAAGAAAAACAAATCACGATCGAATTACCTACCAGAGAAAAAGGCAAAAACTCTATTTTCAAAAATTAAAGTTCTAAAATGTTTTTAATCATCAGAGAAATTATCAATGGTTGGGGTAAAGTATTAATCGTTCTGACAAATTGGACTAATCAAATTGCGGGTCTGAATTTTCAACAATTTTTGCTGAAAGCGTTTCGTGAAAAATAGTTTTATTGCGAGTATTATAAGAGGGTACATGAATAATTATTTCACTAGTAGACTGGTACAATTTATTTTTAATGTAACAAATTATAAAAAATTCAAACACGAAGACATTTCTTCTGCATTCTATAAAGATATATTGTATCTGGGTCTCAAAAGAGGACAGTAGATGGAAGAATATTCAAATACAAAAGTGTCCGTGTACCCGATACTTAAAAAATATTCGATTTATTCGATTATTTCTCGTTTTCGAATTTCAAAGTATTCATCCCAAGTACTCGAATACAAGGTAATCGTATACACCATGCTCGAACACCAAAGTATTCATCCGAAGTAATCGTATATCAAAGTACTCGAATACAAAGTAATCGGATACCTAAGTACTTGAACACTGCAGTATTCGAATACCAAAGTATTCGTTCTAAGTATTCGAACGCCAAATTATTCATCCAATTATTCGAATACCAAAGTATTCACCCCAAGCTTTGGAATACCATTCATCCAACTTATTTTTATAAAAAAAAGCCTTATATCGCTGTTGACTGATTGTTACTATCGATTAGTCGTTTTTTATATGTATTCGAACACTTATTCGATACTTGAAAGTATTCGAAAACCAAGTATTCGATTCTGCACATCTCTAGTATACATGCATGATTCTACACAAATATGTTAGTTTAGCAGAAAACATTAAAGCTTTAAAAATCAACATTAATCTCTAATGACTGGCAAAATATGAGATGTTCAAGTTGGGAATAAGATTACAAGTCAACGAGCATGATAAATGACTGATGCATAGTTAAATGAGAGTTACGATTTAGGGAACTTCAGTGATACAATAATAGTTCGCTGCAATTTATATATTTATTTAATTGTTGTCTACAAAAAATATCCAATTGCAGAGCAAAAATATATTATCCAAAAATGCAAGAAAAAAAGAAGCCATACAAATGCAATTAAAAAAAAATCAAACAAGACACTTCATTGAAGCAGATTACTTATTGTATTGGAACCATTAAAAATATATCAACCTCCGAGAAAAAATTATGCAGTTTAGAAAATAAATTTTTAGCAAAATTGTTGCATAAAATTGCATGACTTGAAAAACATTTATCTTGTAGAGATAAAAATAAAAAACCAATACGTTCTAGGGATAGTTAGGCCCTCTGAGCATCCCTCTAGCTAAGCCACTACCTGGGGACCCCTTAGATATCGAGCACCGGTACCGATAATACCATGTTTGGGGCCCCCGCATCTCATGTCCAAGTATAGCACATATGACTGGTTTGGCTTTTCTTCTTAGGGCCCGCTTCACACTAATCTGAATCCAATAAAAACTAACGAAGTTTCGGAAAATACGCTTCCATAAGATACTGTTAGTTCGTCTTAATCCTCTAAGTGGTTTGGACGAGATATCTCGTCCATCGATATCTGACCAATTTTTCTAACGACGAGAAATGTCACCAAGATATTGCCGATTTTTTTGACAAGGGACGAGAGATTTTGATGGAAGCGATAACTCGTCTATCAAGATCTGTTCAGTTTTGCTAATGACGAGATACCTCGTCGAGCCAGCCACCAAGAGGGTTAAAATCTTTAAGACTTCCTGAATCCGTTAGGAAGTTTCCACTGGACTCATATTGACTCGAATTGTGTGGATGTGTGTGTGTAAAGGGGCCCTTAACGATCATTTTTTGATGGATAACCCGAATGAAACATCCTTCCGCGAATTAATTTAACATCCTATCTGGTTTTCAGTACCAGGCTTACCATCTCCAACATGCAGACTTCCATTTATCAGGCAATCACATGTTGGGTTGCTCATCAAAGTGATTGTTACTGCGGACGCAATCAGGGATCGAGTCGCATTTCGGATGTCAAGATAGGACGGATTGCCCGGGCCTTCATCAAAGGGATTGCTTAGCAGTGACGCGACGGGTACGGTTACAGCGGTAGAGATAATACGGAGGGAGCTAATTATTGAGAGCATATATGTATATCGGGATGCCTCATCAGTTTGATGTTCGTCGAAGTCCTGCATTTGTCACATTTAAATCCAAAATATAGTATGCGTCGATCAGTATTTGGTAGTCAAATGCTTTAAGTGAGGTTTTATTGAACTAGCAGGGCTCATGCATAGTATCTGCGCTAAAGTTTCTTTATTGTTTATATCTATTGATTGCTGTGTCGTTATTCACATTTTACAGGTCATTTAAATCCATATATAATGAGAGGTTGCCTTGGTTCAGTGGATTTGCCCTTGCGTTAGCAACCTGCGAGTTGTAGGCAGTGCAGATTCGATTCCTGTCATGTTCGATTCCTCCCTGGGTGTGTGGTGTGTTTCTCTCTTCTGTCAGCAACGCTTTACTTGTATGTATGATCATATACGTGCCATAGAATATGATAGAATGATATGCACCATAGCACCCAACCAATCAGCTATATCTCTAAATGCTTAGTTGGTTTTTATGGCGCATGGGCCACATTTGGCCAAGCTGTGCCAAACTCAAGGCAGACACTGTCAAGTAATGGACATGCATTTTTCTTGAGTTATACTATATCACTTATACACATAACGATATCGCAAAGTGTTTCTAATCATCATAAAAAATAAGCATTCAGTGTCTCCGAAGAAATGTCAGTTAATAAGTTTGTATTTTAAGCCGACCATATGCAGAGATGGTTTATATTCAAATTAGAAAGAATGCAAAGTTTGAGTTAGATAAATTGCTTTGCTTCTTGATTTACTTGTGTAATCCAACAGTAGATTTCTTGTTCCCACGATTCATAATTTTTATCCACAATATTAATTTCAGAATGAATTTATCGTTTAATTTCCTGCTTTGATGCCAATAGATTATTCGCGAGTTTTTTTTAACCCTTTTCTGTTAGTGCATTCATCTATTGGATTCTTTCCACACTGTATTGAATGGATTACATTAATTTCAAAATGCTGTGATGCAACATCCAGCAACAACTTCCACAGATGCTCTGTAGTCAACTGTAAAGATTATTGATTACAATATCTGCAATATTCGCAGATCTCACAAAAGCATTTCACAATTATTCGTCTTATCAAGATATAAATTACACAAAATAGTGTCAGTTATTAGGACAAAAAATAAATATCGTAAGCATTTTTAAAGTGTTACGTATCTTTCATGCAGATTACACTATGTGACAATGTATTTCTCATCATCAAAAAAATAAGCATATAACGTCTCCAAAAAAATATCAGTTAACGAGTTTCCACTCTTAGTCAACGACATGCATGGATGGCGTAGATTCAATATAGAGCGCATGCCAAGTTTTTGTTTGAAATATGTTGTTTTATTTGATGATTTATATGAACAATCCAATAGAAGTCTTCCTCTTCCTACGATTTATAACGTTTTCTCATAATGTTCCTTCATTTCAGAGTGAATTTATTGCCAAATTTCCCACAGTGATGCCAAAATTACATTATTCATGTTTCTATCCCTCTTCTCTTTATTCATTTAATCTGTTGGATTGTTTTCACTATATATTGAATGAATTTTATTTCTTTAATATGCCATGCAGCAACATTCTTCCATAAACGTTCTGTTGCCTACTTAAAAGCTTATCGATTACAATGCTGAAATACATAACGCAATGATCTCACAAAAACTTTTCGCCGTTATTCGTTTTATCAAAATGTAAGATACAAAATATTATTAGTTTTTAGGTCAAAAATAAATATTTTAAGTATTCTGATAGTTTTATACATCTTTTAAACAGATTATAATATACTTCTTAAAAATAAGCATTTAATGCCTCCGAAAAAATGTCATTTAATGAGTTTCTACTCTAAGCCGACGTTATGCGTAGATGGAGTGAATTTAAATGAGAACGCATGCAAATTTTGTGTGTGAAATATATTGTTTTATTTGATGATTTATTTGTGTGATACAATTGTAGGTTTGCTTTTCCTACAATTCGTCATTCCTTTTGTTCGTTCATTTCAGAATGAATTTATTGCCAAATTTCCTGCTCTGATACCAATACTACAATATATGACTAATCCCTTTTCTCTTTATGCATTTCATCTGTTGGATTCTTTCCACCATATATTGAATGAATTCTATTTTCTTCAAAATTCATGCAGCAACATTCTTTCAGACATTCTAGTCTTTTTAGAAGCTTATCAGTTACGTGGTCTGCAATATTTTTCCCAGATGTAAAAAAAACTATTATTAGTTTCTTCAACATATAAGCAACAAAACTATAATTTGTCAACCGAATTTGTCACACTTTTAATTCAAATAAACACCAAAAAAAGCATCTGAGCTGAAAATAAGTTTTCTCGTCACTTTTCAGATAAACACACCCTATGCCACGGGGCATATGTCATTGTTTCAGAATGAATTTATTGGCAAATTTCCTGCTTTGATGCCAACACAAATGATTAATCCCATTTCTCTTTATATATTTCATCTGTTGGATTCTTTCCACCATGAATCAACAGATACTCTGTAGTCTTCTTAAAAGATTGTCGGTTACAATGTCTGCAATATTCTTCCCTGATGTCTGATAAACATTGCTCTATTATTAGTTTCTTCAACGTATAAGCAACAAAACTATAATTCGTCAAACGAATTTGTCACACATTTAATTCACGTAAACCCCAAAAAGCATCTGAGCAGAAAATAAGTTTTCTCATCCCTTCACCCTTTACCATGGGATATATATCATTGTTCCCAAATAAAACGGAACAAAAGCAAAAAAAAGAAACCTCGCAATGTAGATTTTCTTTAAATTGCCATCTTCCCAACAACCCATCGCTGGTTTTCGTCACAAGCCCTTGTTATTATAAGAACGGGATATATATTTCCCCAGCTTTAGAATTAAACATCCTTTATCTTGGGCACACGCGCTGGCAAAATATATTGAATAGCAACAAGAGAAAAAAAAAGGGAAGCCTTTATCTGTGAGACAGCAAGTATTTCACGGATCCCTCTGGCTAAAAAAAACCAATTTCGTATCCATCCCCATTCGTTACCAAGCTCTGGAAATCCATTTTCCGAAATGTCAAACAAATATTAGTTCCTCCTTGCATTCCAAGAGAAGAAAGAAAGTATTCTAGTCCTTCGTTTTTTCATTATTGATTATAATATTAAATAAAAACAAAGAACGCTTTTATGCGAGACTATGAAGTTAGGGTAGGAAAAATATCCATTTATCTTTTCCAGAAATTATTTTTGGGTGGAAGGGAAAAAATTGTGGTTTGATGAAAGGCACTAGAGAGAAGATAAGGACGGGAAATGCGTTTTTTTTTGTGTGTGTGGATTCTAAAAGGGAGTCTTTATTATTATTCTGAATTTTTTTTTCTGGAAATTTCTCCGGTTGCTGGCAATCTGTCGTTTCTACAAAGAAATGCCATAAACAATCGCAAACAGAACTTGGATTGTTGTGAGGAGGAAAATCTTTCATATCGTTTTTTCCGCTATTGATATGTCGTCAAGTTGGTTGGATGAAGAGCGCAATTATTAGAGGTAAGCTTTTATTCCGGTAGCAGTTTAAGCAACAGTGTTTCTGCAAAATAACAGTTGGGGACTGTTATCGAAAAAAACAGTTAACGATAAACGCTATGGAGATAGCAGGTGAGGCAATTCAAATTAATTTTAAACATTAAATATTATAATTTAAGAATGACAATAGGAGTTGGGATCACTAAATATTTTTAAAACATGACTAAATAAAACATTAACTATGCACCTTGGTAGAGGTAGGTAGAAAATTAACGTCACACTGGAGCAACACAACGGTCTTCAGTAGGGACGAGCTTCGAACACGCAACTCTCCAGTTGCTAATCCGCTACTCTTAAAACCAGGCTCCCCTTGGGGACACGTTTTCTTTTGGTGTGTCCGAACTTCAGAGGTACCCAAATGTTATAATCTTTACTCATGGGGTTGACTGCCTCCGGTAAACACGGCGATCACTACCCCAAGATGCCCAAGAGCAATCTTTTGCTACTGTCTCCTCTCTATCCTTTCTTTTCACAATTACCTAACATTGTCTCTCTTGTGTTTGGCACAGCTTGGCCAAATGTGGATCTTACGTCATGAAACCCAAAACCAACCTGGCCACCACGGCTCTACACCTTGGTAGAAATTAAAAATGGGCCAATGTACAAATTCGCTGATTCCAAGCTATGTGCACAAATCATTTCAAGGTTTTGAAAGTGATAATAGAAAAAGGGCTGTAAGATCCCAACTACTAGTTTTTAAACTCGACTGAGTCAATAAAAACTGTCGAAAACATTCCGTCGAAAAAACCTTCCCAGTAAATTCACAGCGAAGCCACGAAATCTTTTCAGCGACAACATTTCAGTAGGATCAACGTGTGGCTCATCCTATTTGTATTTAAATGGACAAAGCAGTAACCTTAAGTCCACTTGGAAGCAATTTGAGCTTTCCAAAAGGAAAGGGGAAGAGGCGAGACTGTCTCTCTCCAAAGGACACCACGACATTTTAACATGCACGAAACCCCATGTACACGACGGTCTTTAGTTGGATCGAGTTTCGAACCCTTCGGTTGCTAATCCGCTATTCTTCCAACCGGGTTACCTCTGCCCTGCACCTTGGTTGAAAATGAGCCAATGTACAAATTCGCTGATTCTGAGTAATGAGCACAAATCACGTCAAGGTTGAGAAAGTAGTTTTTGAAAAAGGGCTGCAAGATCCAACTTCTACAGATCTTAAACTCTCGACTATGCTAAATAAATCCTGATTGAAGAAATTCCGTCGTAGAAAATCCTTCCCAGCAAATTCACAGTGAAACCACGAAATCTTTCCTGCAACAGCTTTTCAGTAGGATCAACGTGTGGCTCATCCTATTTCTATTTAAATGGACGAAGCAGCAACCTTAAGTTCACTTGGGAGCTATTTGACCTTGCCAAAAGGAAGGAGGGGGAAGAGGCGAGACTCTCTCTCCAAAGGTCGGATCTTTCGATCTGTGGGTGCCCGTTACGGTCTCGAAGACATATTAGATCCACCCCGAGTGATCTCTGACACCGGCCACATTCCCAGTCGGAGTAAATGCCTTTATTTATTGTGCAACACTGGATTATTTTTCCCCTGCGAATTCCAGGGATTTCTCTTTTTTTCTCCCTCCTCCCTTTTTTAAAGGAAAAAAGGGGACTTTGAATTTTTTTCTGGTTATTTATTCCCTTTTTGAGCCTTCCGACGCGTGCAAGATGGAACAGTTCACTCTTTTTCACATAATTGGATTCGCTGTGGATTATCGGGGAAGGGAACCTTTTGGGTTGTGTTTCCGACTGGAATTTCGGATGGCGCTGCGATAGCTTAAAAAATGTTGGGGTCTGTGCTGTATCGTGTTAATGGTTTTTTGCCTTGCCGAATGTTGACCAAAACGAAGTGTAGTTTACAACCACTGGCGCCTGTTTGAATGAAGCAAGTTAGCTACTGCTCCACGGAAAATTTTATCTTTTGGATGGTGTTATGGGTACCTAAGCCGAGTTCCTATTTTTCTTGAACATATAAGCAGATAGCGCTGGCGATAGATTAAAAGTGTTGGGGTCTGTGGTGTGTATCGTGTTAACTGTTTCTTACCCTATTGACCAAAATGAAGTGTAGTTTACAACCACTGGCGCCTGTTTGAATGAAGCAAGTTAGCTAATGCTTCACGGAAAATTTGATCTATTAGATGATGTTATGTATACTTAATCCGAGTTCATATTTTTTTTCTTGCACGTATAAGCAGATAACATTATTTCCCTTATTGTCAACCCGTAAGTTTAAAAGTTTCATGCAATATGCGTGCTTTTTATTATCCATTGCTCAGTGGGTTTAACTACTGTGAACTGTAGAGGAAATATAAAAGTAGAGTGAGCAATGGTAACCTTTTTATGTGACTAGGATCGTGTGATCAAAACTTGTAGCAACATAACCCAGAGATTACTTTCATGTGCTGGGTAGAAACAAATATTCATCATCTGATTGGTTCATGGGACGGAAGGAGACGACCATCGATTGATTCATCATTTGATTGGTCAGCATGGCATAACAGTAGGCTTTGGCGATTTCACCATTTTTGTCGTCACTCTACAGAAATGCGCACTCACCACATCTATCTGTCATAGGATGTTGTGTCGCCAAACGAGGGGATAACATGCCATATCGGTCAACCAAATGAATTTTTCAGAGTAGTCACGTGACTACAAGACGACATGTTGGTCATTTTTTTCAAGATTTTCTCTATAACAGGGGTGTCAAACTCAATTAAAACACGGGCCATTTAATGCAACTGGTAAGATTCACGCGGGCCACATTACATTTACAAATGTTCTTAAAATTATATTTTGAAGTGAGGATTCAGAAATATGGATAGGATAATTGAAACACAGTATATAATTAAGTGAATTTAGGGTAATAATTTATGATATTGCGATATAATTGCTTTTATTTAAACGTTTATTTAATTTAATGTATTTATAAAACTAAAATTAATTTTTTTTACCGGAAACTTGCCAGCGCTTTCCTCCTACTAGTTTTCCAATATCTGGATTCAAAGACTGAGAACAGACAATCTTCATTATGGCAGATAGATGTTTATCAGTTAATCTTGATCTGCAGGCCGTTTTATTTAATTTCATGGACGAAAATAGTTGCTCACACAAGTACGTACTCCCAAAATAGCATAAAATTTGTGCAGCAAACTTTTTAATTTCCGGGTATTTTTCACTTAAATAAGAATATATTTTGCGAATTCCTACTTCTCGATATTTGTCTTTTAAAACTGAATCATTCTGGAAATCGATTAATTCCAGTTGTATCGAAGTGGGAGCATTTTCAACTTCAAAGGAAAAAGGCCTAATAAAAGAGAATTTTTTTTGTAATTCTTTGAAATCATTAAAACGTTTATCGAATTCGCTTTTGATTTCTTCAATTTTACCACAATATTGTGAAAATGAGCAACTCCCCTAAGTGCTATTTTCTTCGTAACATATTGTCCTGTTTTCATTTTATTTCAGAGCATCGTGGGCCACAAAAAATTTCCTCGGGGGCCGCCAGTGACAATCTATAGCAATGCTCAGTCTACTTATATTTCACGTCTATAGTGCCCCAGAAACCAGCGAGTTGTAAGCGGCGCATGTTCTATCCCTATAACTTACCCTGGGTGAACTTCTTCCTTCTGTTTCAGTAAAATTTTCTTTGTGAGTGCATGCCCATTGCTTGGCGTTATTTCTCGTGTGTTTGGCGCAACTTGACCAAATATGGCCCTTGCGCCATGAAACCCAACCAACCAATGTGTAATTGAAAACTGCGCAAGTTGCACATCATCATCTATATTATTCCTATAGTATAGATTCCTTTTACGCCTCTTACACGCGACGAATCTTAACAAGTGAGGTATCAAAAGAAAGAGAATTTCCCAGAGCACTAATGAATCCGTTGGTGTGGTGGTAATCTCTCCAAGGTGTGCAGAGGAGAGCTAAAAACAATTCGAAATCCCCATAGGAATAACATTGAGTGTAAAACGATTGCGGATCGCAACTCAGTTTGTTTTACCAGTATTGATGGAAAAACAACTTTTCCAATAAAATTGTTTTACCAGTATTACTCGGAAAACCAGTTTGTTTTACCAGTATTACTCGGAAAACCAGTTTGTTTTACCAGTATTGATGGAAAAACAACTTTCAAATAAAATTGTTTTACCAGTATTACTCAGAAAACAATTTTTTTCATCGTCTATATTATTTCTATATTATAGATCCCTTTTACGCCTCTTACACGCGACGAATTAATTATTTATGTATTGAACTGGTTTTTCATTTCTTTCCATAATATCAATAATTTATGAATATGTGATTTGATGATATAAGGATAATTAAACGACGCTTGTTCTACGCGAGGTTAAGATTTGACAAAAAATTGTGTGAAAATATACAACTTCACAATTTTTGTGAATTCTAGATAGTTTAGATAACCTTATTAGGCCTTTTGGCGGAAGAATTACGTGCTTTATACAAATGATTGGAACAACGCAACGCTAAGAGTGATCTCAAGGAAGAAGCGTTGTAAATAGTGATTGAATAAATTTTTTTGTTATTTTGGATATAAAAAAAAATGGCTTACATCTTTCACCCTTTCAACTGATGGGGATTAGGGGGGATGGAATTGTTCATGCGAGAATTCTCGCACGGGCCCGCTAGTTTATTATTTTCCTATAATCTAGCTTTTAATAAAAACCAGTCTTCGTTTTAAAATAAACAAATTACTTATTTCGAATAATTAAACGCAAATTTAGTTTCGTAAAGTAATTTGCAGTTGAATATTTTATGAGAAACGCAGAATAAAATTTTTTTTTCATAAAAATAATTATATTTTCTCTTTATTGATCAGTTTTTGAATTTCCACACTGGTGTTTATGAAAATCTAAAAAATATATATAAATATTAATTAACGTTACTTTTCTTTCTGAAACTGTAGGATCTTATAAATTAAACAATTAGAAATTCATCCGAGTGGTTCTGAATCCAAATTAAGGTAATTTGCATTCATTCACACCTTTACTTGTTCTCCCCATTGCATATATAAATTTCCTATAATTATGAGATAATTTTTGCTAGAAACACATTATGCAAAAGCAACAACAAAATTATGCTTGATATTCAATAATTTCAAGGTTCTACACCACTAATGGACATTGGATAAGGCTTATCAAGTTAAATACTCCAAAACTATCTATAGCGAACTACAAAGCAACAAACTACAAATACTGGGTAAAGAAAATCCTTATAATCTCTATCAGTTTTTAATCAAAAAAATAATGTGCAAACTTTTTACCTCCTTGAAATTTATAACTCCAAAACAAGCTACTTTTTACCTTATTATATATGGCATCATGTAACAAGATTTCAAAGACCAGTTGGAAGTCAATAGCTTGCAAAGGTGAGAAGATGACTGACAAGGTGTATTTTCATTTAAATGAATATTTACCTGGTACATTTAGTGAGTCAACGAGGCCTTTATTATCACGAAAACATATTTGGTGCGGAAAACAATAAAAAATGAACGTGTTGAAAACAGTTCAATGAACGAAACTAAGCTTCGTTCATCCGAGCTTTTAAAACGGGCGCCCAAAAATAGTAGAAAAAAACAGGTAAATGTATCGGCCGCAAGGCTTTACGTGAATACGTCTCATTATCCCACAGTATTCATTTAGGTGTAGTAAATGAAAGACAAATTCAGTAGTCAATTTTGTGCTTATCGAAAGCTGACGAGTTTTTCTTCCGTGTAGACTGCGTTCGGTATATTTCTGCTTGACTTTTCGATGAGTATACGCCGATATTGCGAAGTTTTAAAAAAAATTTTAACTGCAATTCAATGTTTCACAACTATCACTGCATTATATTTCATTTCAAATTGACAGATCTCAACGTTAGCTTCCGTTTAAGACCCATTTAGACGTCATAACTCTTCGCAGTCCCGAGTTATATCAATTTGAAGTTTACTCGGTGCAGCGGAAGTCCCCCAAATGCCGCACTTTCCCCCCTTGCCTATTCATCACGCGGACTCTAGGTCACTAACAACTCTGTTTTCTCAACTATCGAATGACACTAGATTCTTTTGATTGGCATTAATAATATAAATATCAGACCGAATTCGATGCCCATTTTTTCGTAAGGCTCAACTTTCCGAAGTGGCCACCAATTACTGGTTTGATTTTAAAGACGTATTCTGATACTTCAAAATCTGAAAAGATGGGCTTATTAGCGCAAGGCCAATTCATTCTGGGAAAAAGAAGATATCTACCCTCAAAATTTCTTTCCGAATACTTCTTGATACTATATAAAGGAGAATTTTATTTCTCCGACGAAATCGAGGTAAACCAGGACTTCTCATTTTGTCTCCAGAAGGCTAATTCGAAGTATGCCGATATAATTACGATGAGATACTTGTATTTGAATTTTTGACCAGACCGGTGTTCATATCTGCTAAATTATGTATTGTGTTTAAGTTCTCTGCTCTGCTATTAAGGGCCGTGGTAGCCCAGCTGGAAGAGTGACGGATTAGCAACCTTGGGGTTTCGAGTTCGAAACTCGATTCAACAAAAGACCATCGTGTAAGTGGGGGCTAGTGCACGTTAAATTTGTAGTGGCCTCAAATGTCCTCACGTTGGCGTGGTGTGGACGTTTGGAGATTGGGGTGTCAGTTCAGGTGGTGTCCTCGGTTCTTTCCCTTCGGGATTGGTCCCGGACCGTCGCCAATACCCGTTCTGTTGCTCCGATGCGACGTTGATAAAACTACCTACCCGTACAATTTAAAAATATGAGTTAATTCCAAATATTCATTCTTCGTTGAAAATTTTGTCAAGTTACTCTCTCTATTAGAAGTACGAAACTGAATGAAGACATACATGGTCAAAGGATGTTCCAGAAACAAAACAAACCATCAATAACTACATTCACGATAGATTTGCGGCCACCACTTCACATTTCCTCTTCCTGTATCAACAATCATAACTTTATGATTTTAGATGTGGTGCTTGAGAAATTGAAAACGTTAAAAACACCAATTGTGTATTTGCAGACTGAAAATCGCTTTATGCATGCGAAACTTCAAATAAACGGCCAGAAAACGGCCCAGATAGCATCTCTGAAAGATAGAGAAAACGAAGACCAAACGAGACTATCTCAAACAATCAGTAAGCGATGCACTCAGAAGTATAATGGCATTCAATTTGTGATAGGGATTTGGAATAGAAGGGGCGAGTCCTGAAATTTCTTACTGGACACTTGCCTGATACTTGGAGGTAGGTAAGTGAATTAAAGTCGCACTGAGGCAACACAACTGGCTATTGACGACGGTCCGGGATCAATCCCGAAGGGAAAGATCGAGGACACCTCGTAATTATGAACCACTGTCAGATGACGACGTCATACTTCAGCTGGCACCCACCCCACTCTCCAAACTTCCACGCCAATGTAAGGCCACGACAGATTTAATGTGCACCAGCCCTCGTATACACGAAGGTCTTTGGCTGGACCTAGTTTTGAACTCGCAACCCTCCGGTTGCTAATCTGCTACTCTTCCAACCGGCTACCGCCGGCCCGGTTAATTTTACTTTCTTCAACGCCATCAAGGCGTTCGTATGTCTAATTCTTCAAAAGGCATTCCACAGATAAAACACACAATTAACTTCGACAACAGTTCTATGGCAAACGCTACACGTTTTCGCTTCCTGGGTCAACAATCACTATGGGTTTGTATGTAATAGTCGAAAAAACAAACAGTGGTGTATTGACTGGCTCATAGTTGCTTTGCGCAAGTAGAACTTCAAGTCAAAGCTCAGATGAATCTCCTCGATAGCATCTCAGAGACAGAAAACGGTGACCAAACAAGACTCTCAAACAATCAGTAAGCGATGTCACAATGACAAAATTGGGTTAAGTTTTGGGATGGAAAGGACAAATCGAAATATTTTACTGACCACTAGCCTGATACTTGGAGGAGGCAAATTTACTTTCTTCAACGCAATCAAGGCGTTCATTCATCAAATAAGGACAAACAATTAATATCTTCTTCGACGGCAGTTCTACGGCCAACACTACAAATTTCCGCTTCCTGTCAACAATCATAACTTTGGTTGGATTCCGGGTATGATAAACGGAAAACCAACAATGCTATATTGCTGGGATGCATAGACCGCGGCCGTCGGTTGATTCGCTGGCGGGCCCGCCTCACTTTTTTTTTTTAACTTCAACAAGTCACACGATAGGTAATTTTTAAAAATTGCAAATGTACACAACAAAGTAGCTGTCCACCATGAGCCTCACTCGGGCCAGCCTCAGAAGACCGTTATCAACGAACTCATCGACATGCAAAAAATGAGAACCTGCGAACTAAATTGAATGAAGACAATTTATTCAAATTATTTCATTGTGTCGATAAAAACAACTGTAAATCGTTGCTAGAAATATCATTAAAATGCGCAAGCCTCTTCGGGTCAGCATATCGTTACCACCACGCCAAAGGCACGTATCTGCGAAATTGACGTTTCTACAAAAACGCGTTCAAAGTCTGGATGCTTCGGAAAAATCGAGTTACGATTCAAAGGTTGTTTTCTCATGAAAATCGGCATTTCCACTGACAATCAAGATGATTTGTGGCTTTATCATAGTGTAAATCATGAGATGGTGACTCGAAAAATGCAGTTAGGTGAAAATCAAGATGCAGATACGTGCCTTTGGCGTGGTAGTAACGATATATCTGTGAGCAAGCTTTTTCAGTTATGAATATTAAGAAATCGAAAAACAGGAACGGCTTGACTAATGAAAATTTAGAATCAATTTTACCCTTGGCTACTACAAAAATCAAATATAAGAACAATTGTTTAATCTGTCGTGTCTCGCATTAAATTAAATTCTTTATATACTTTTATTATCTTTCTTTGCGAAAATATATGATAAATACAAATAAAATAAATATATAATAGATAACTTCCATGTTTTTTGGCCGCCCTCCCATTAGTCACAGTGAATCTACATGTGTACCTTGGTCTTGACAAGTCTGTGCAACCCTGGTATATTGAAAGACTCCATTTTACCAGTCCTTCACATCTATAAAGCTTCAGATAAAAGTTTGCTTTGGTATTTTTCAATTAACGTCACACTGGAGCAACACAACGGGCTATTGGTGACGGTCCGGGATCAATATAAAAGTTTGGAGAGAATCTCTCACTGATAGCATCTGTGAAGTAGTGAAAGAGGAGACCACACCAGATTATCTAAAACAATCAGCAATCTGATCTTAACCCTCCAAGTGGTTATAGGGCCGCGGTGGCCCGGTTGGAAGAGTAACGGACTAGCAACCGAAGGGTTGCGAGTTCGTATCCAGCCAAACACCGTCGTGTACAAAGGGGGCTGGTGCACGTTAAATCTGTCGTGGCCTCAAATGTCCTCACGTTGGCGTGGTGTGGAAGTTTGGAGAGTGGGGTGCCAGCTCAGGTGTTGCCTCGTCATCTGACCATGGTTCAAAATTACGTGGTGTTGTCCTCGGATCTTTCCCTTTGGGATTGATCCCGGACCGTCACCAATAGCCCGTTGTGTTGCTCTAGTGTGACGTTAATTGAAATACCCCCCCCCCCCAAGTGGTTATAACGCGATATTTCGTCTATTAAGATCTGACCAATTTTGCAATGACGATGTATCTCTTCATCAAGATTTTGCCCATTTTTTCTGATGATGAGATCAAGATGTGGTCTGGTTTTATTTTCCAATGACGAGATATCTCGTCCATCAAGGTCTGGTCAGTTTTTCTAGTGATAAGATATCTCGTCAAGACAACCACCACGAGGATTAACCAGTAGTGTAGTATTGCTCAGGTGTTGACCTCGTCATCTGACAGTGTTTCAAAACTACGAGGTGCTGTCCTCGGGTCTTTCCCTTCGGGATTGATCCCCGAAAATGTGTTGCTCCAGTGTGACGTTAATTGAACTTACCTACCCAAAAATTAAATAAAAAAAAATCTTAAAAAAAAAAACAAATTTTATAAAAAATAAAAGGCAAAAATTACAATATTAAAAAACATTACTGCATGGGTAATTTAAACAGTTAATGTTCTTTTTTCTAACAGTTTATAATATTTCTTTGTGTGATCCTTAACTCCAAGCACAAAATTACGTGGTGTTGTCCTGGGATTTTTCCCTTCGGGTTTGATCCCGGACCGCCGCCAATAGCCCATTGTATTGCTCCAGTGCGACGTTGATTAAAATACCTACCTACCTTAACTCCTAACGAAACTGTTACTAATAACAGTTAATTAGCAATACCTTTACAACACTGTTATCGCAAAATAACAGTTTTGCCAATACCTACTTCAAATGAATGTGAGAAGAATCTTCCAGATAACATCTCTAAGAGGAAAGGGGAGACCAAACATGATTATCAATCTCGGGATAAGCTAACTTTTAACGACTGAAACGTCATCACTCACTCTTGGAGGGATGTCGCACTTCGCACCCCCGCTTCTCGAAGTCCCTCTTCTTTTTAGAACTTCCGCACCGGCGGATGTGGAAGCGAGATAGAACGCTCGCTTCCTGTTTGGGATGAGAGCGTTCTGGCGTCGCGTAGACTGACCAGCGGCAGGCCTTTGCTGGGGGGCCTCCCCTTGTGTGGAAGGTGTTGCTTTACAAGAAAACGAAAAACAAGAATTACTTGACGCTGCCTGTCTTGTTTGGGGTAGCAAGGCCTAATATGGCCCTTGCGCAATAAAGCCCAATCAACCCGATAGGAATGCCATCTTGCTGCTACAGAATTTTCTTTATGATCGCCAAGTATCAAGGACCACCATTTAACACACCTAAAGGAGATGCGTCCCGGAAGTCAAGGGAGTTGACGGATTTCCTTTCGAAATTTTACAATCAATTCGTTTAATTCCAATAAATCCACCCTTTCAAAACAGAAAGATAGGTGGGTTATGAACATTAAAAAAAAATTAAAACATAATTTTGTGCATGTAAATTTACATGCAAATTTTTGTCAAAAATAGAAACGAATAAAATCTATGTTCGGTAGTTATGTAGGTATAATCTATACTATATAATCTCAAAAAAATCCTTGAACTACAGAAAAGCAAAAAGTTATTTCTCTTCGGAAACACGACAATCTCTTAGGGGTGGGTAGTTGAATTAGCGTTGCACTGGAGCAACACAACGGATTCTATGGCGTAGGTCCGGGATCAATTCTGAAGGGAACGATCGAGAACAACCTTATAATTTCGAACCACGGTCAGATGATCTAACCTTTTGCGGTAATTCTTCTAAATGCATTTCGCAAGCTGAAATAAATTCCATACTCTTGCGTTTCAAAAGTTACCAGTTGAAAAATAAAACAATGGAATATTTTAAAATATGGTAGATTTTGCTCCACCACAAAAAAATTATAGAAATGGATGAACAGTTCAGTTTCGTATGCTTTCGGGGTGACTGAAGCCAGGCATTGCCTTGGGTGTGTCACTGGTGCTGATTGAACGCTTTATTTACTGAATTTCATAGTGTCAGAATTATCAATCTTTTAGATAACCGTTTGCTCTGCAAACTAACTTCCGCATTAATTTTTGATGGTTTTAACCCCAAAAGGAATTTTGGGGTTTCCTAAATGATTTGGGCGTGCATTAGAAGTAGCGTGCATTAGTGCACGAAATAGGGAATAAAAAAAAAGGAGTTGCCCACTTAAAATAGAAACGTTCCGCAAATAAAAATAAATGTGGCCGTTTGATGAGTAACGTTTTTGAAATAAAATTAAACTGAACTAATTATATTACTCTATGCGTCTCGAAAAAGGATACACATGCAATCAACCCTGTGATGAAATTGAGGGAGCACGTGGGTGAAGTCGCAGTCGTAAGATCTCAGAAATTTTATTACGTGGGCTTGAAAATAAATTTGGGCCAATTGGCTATCGAAGAGCGAATTAGTGACATCGACCTTTTAATGGAATAGACTGATCGTGTGGATGAAGTCGTTGTCGTGAGATCTCAGAAGAGCAAATCACGTGGGCTTACAAATAAATTTGGGCCGATTGGTTATCGAAGAGCGAATTAGTGACATCGACCTTTTAATGGAATAGACTGATCGTGTGGATGAAGTCGTTGTCGTGAGATCTCAGAAGAGCAAATCACGTGGGCTTGAAAATAAATTTGGGCCGATTGGCTATCGAAGAGCGAATTAGTGACATCGACCTTTTAATGGAATAGACTGATCGTGTGGATGAAGTCGTTGTCGTGAGATCTCAGAAGAGCAAATCACGTGGTCTTACAAATAAATTTGGGCCGATTGGCTATCGAAGAGCGAATTAGTGACATCGACCTTTTAATGGAATAGACTGATCGTGTGGATGAAGTCGTTGTCGTGAGATCTCAGAAGAGCAAAGTAGAGTGAGCATGGCAACCTTTTTATGTGACCCAAACTAGTAGTAATGTGACCCATAGACTGCTTTTGTCTGCCGGAGGGAACCTAACATCCATCATCTCATTGGTCCGCGGGACGCGAGAAGACGCCCATCCATTGATTGATCATCTGATTGGTTCATTGATTGATCATCTGATAGTAGCAGATTGTCGATTTCACCACTTTTGTCGCCGCTCTATAAAAATGCGGATTCACACACCCTGTCATAAGATGTTACAACGCCAAACGAGACGATAAGTTACCAAATCGGCCAACCAAGTCACAGAACAGTCACGTGACTACCAGTTGACATGCTGGTCACACTTTTTGAAGCTTTTCTCAACAGCAATGCTCAGTCTCCTTATATTTCACGTCCATGGTTGCTAGCACAGTTGGGCAAATCCATTGAAAGTTTTCTAGATGATTCGTTCAGTGAAAAAATGCCACACTTTAGTCTATGCCTGCACGTTTGCACTTTTTTTCAGTTTCAAAGACCGATTTCCATTCTCAAACACCAAACACACACAAAAGGAGAGAAAATCTTTTTCTTTCGGCACATCTTTCAAAAAGCAGAGCTTGGCGTATGTATATATATACATACGAACACGAAAATTTTCACACAAAATGGCGGCTTTTCTGTGACCACTGTTTTTGTTAGAGTTTCAAAGAAACTTGGGGGAGTGGTTAACAGATCCTGGCGTCTGCGGGAAGACAATATTCGGGTGAATTCCTTTATCCAACAGCGTGCGATGCAAAGCGCTGACACGTTTTGAAAAGGGGGTATGTCTATTTATACAGCTTAGACTGCGATTCGCATTCTTCTGAAATTTGCGTGACTGCAGTGAAACAGAAAAGCTAAAGGGGAAGATAAAGACCGAGGCGTTTAAGATAACATTTCTGGGACATGGAACTTGAGTTTGAAAAGGAAACAATCCCTGCGCGCTGCGGAATCATTCCTTTCGAAATTAGTCTACGTCAATTTTTTTTTTATTTTTGTGTTCTTAGTGTCTTCCCTGTGTGAGCTTTGATGTTTCGTTATCACACACATTAAGGTGTAAAAGTACATGTATCTTAAATCTAAGATACATGTGACATGTGACAAGCATAAAAAAAATTTTTTTTGCATCATTTTTGTGAAATGAAAGTACGTCTGTGCTTTAATGCCTTATTTTGGTTAAAAGCTACAAACTTTTTTTGCAATGGATTAACTTTTGAATGCACAGATGAAGAGGACCTTCACGAGAACTACGGTTGGATCTAACAGGTCGAGTTTTAACCCTCTGAGCATCATGAGATTTTCAAGTGGTGTCACAGTGCTTTTAACGCATAACACCCATGATTAAACGGTTATACATATTGGTTGAAAGAATCCTAGAAAGGATTCTATTAGTCAAAAAGTCTAAAACTGGAAAGAAGTCATTCGATGAAAACTGCAGGTTACGTGGTGGAATGCTCGCATGACCCTCTAATGGAACCTCGATTTTTAGGTAGCCTATATACTATATCAAGCCCTCGAATTTTGATAACGTTTAACCCTCCGAATGATTTCGACGAGGTATCTCGTCCATCAAGGTCTGATCAATTTTGCTAAAGATGAGATATTTCGTTTTCAAGATATTGCCAACTTTTTTAATGGTGACGAGATCAAGAGCTGGTCAGTTTTCTCCTAATGACGAGATATCTCGTCCATCAAGATCTGGTCAGTTTTAATAAAGACGAGATACCTCGTCGAGGCAACCATCACGAGGGTTATTTGAACAAATAACATCGATATTGGTCTTTAAATGCAAATGAAATAAACTATGCAGTGTCTATGTAAAAATGAAGGCTTTTTAAAAAATACTTAACCCCTGAGATTCACAAAATTTCAGAGTAGTGTAGTATTTCTTCTACCTCACAACTCACATGGATAAATAACCCATCCATTGGTTGAAAGAATCCTAGGAAAAATTATATTGGTCAAGAAGGTCAAAATTGGATGGAAGTCATGCAAAGATTGTAGGTTGCAGAACGGATATATGCGCTGAACCCCTCAGAAGGTTAAGAATTTTTAAGCAAATATCAAGGCTTTTTAATATATCTTAATCCTCCACGTGGTTTCGACGAGATATATCTCGCCCTTCAGGATCTGACCAATTTTGCTAATGACGAGACAGCTTGTCATCAAGATATTACTGATTTTTATGATGACAAGATCACGATCTGGTCCGTTTTCTTCTAATGACGAGACATCTGATCCATCAAGATCTGAGAATGGTTTTGATGATGGACGAGATACCTCGTCGAGACAACCGCTAGGAGGGTTAAGAATTAAAATAGAATATTTTAAAGACAAGTAAATAGGAAATGTTTTATAGGCAAGGCCTGTGGGATTCCTGTTCTTGAATGTGACTTTAATATCATCCACTCTCAAAATCAAAAAGTCAGAGATCAGATACAAGTTCATCTTTCAAACAAATTTCAAAAAAAATCTTTCAACCGGGCCATCAACCCGCCCCACTTGACTGGCATCACCAAGTCTGATTCCATTAGCATCTTACAATAATTACCCCCTTTCCAAATCACTCTGCGACTCCAAAAGATCAAAAAGCAGCACAAATAAAGCGAATGGGCTCTCTCTCACTCTCTGTAATTAGGAGTCGCCCGTTAAACAAATACAGCCTAACATCCAGGTATCATTTTCAGGGCGTAGTGTGAACTTGACATCTGTTATCTTTCTGTTGACTTCGCGGAGACTGCTGCGTCCTTTCTGTCCCCCCTCCACTCTTCGACGTAGACGTGGAAGACGACTAATGATGTAAAGTCACACCAGATCGGAGAGTCTTTTTTAAAGTTAATCGGAGTATAAACATGATGTCAAATTTTATAGGAGACATTTTTATTAGACTTGATCCAGAAAGGGGGTACATTTTCGTCACGGAATTTAAAGTACTTCGTGCTTTGGATGCTTGAATAATAGACAAGGCAGTTCACCTTGGGGTCATCCACAGACACCAGAGCTCCGTATATTTAGCTTTCGGGGAAATACAGTTTCATACCCAATATAGAAGTGTTGTACAATTTATCTGTTGACAACTTTTGTGAAAAAATATTCATGAAGAATATACGAAAATAACAATGTTTTATTTCTGTTTACCTTTAAGAAATTCACTCTACTGATGCAAAATTGATGCGATATAGTAAATCATTTTTTGGCCAAAACTTCGCCTAATGACAAATTTCTGCTCCGGGTAAGGTAGAATGTTCAATTTCGCTATCCGGTAACACTGCCTACGATATATAGGGCATTCATGGGGATATTCCCTTCCCCGACCTCCTTTTACATGACAATAATACAACGGAAACGACGCAATGACTCAATCCGTATCGTAAACATAATCGCAAACCCAATGTTGCGGGCCGGGTTGAATTATTACTCCTCATTCATTAGCCATCATTCATAAGTCAATGCTCAAGAAATTCATCACCGCGATGACCACAGGATTTATCTCCTCGTCCAGACAACACAGCTATGCGGATGTGTCACACACACAATGCCGGAGGAATACAGTTTTGGAATTTTGCGGAGCGTGCGGTTGATGATCAGCAGGATGTATTGAAATATGGTCAAGAGTTATCAACTCGTCTAGACTAAAGGGTTGAGGAGGCATCGGTGACGTTGATGGGTGGAGCTGGTGTGGTGAATATTTTAATACTTGGGAGAACAGATAAGTGTATCTGTGGGGAAGATTCATGCACGTAGATGTCATCATCGGATCACCAGGCTATCTCCCGACGTATATTATCTATGTACATGTTTCACTAACGTACGTGCACAGAAATCGACATTAATTGATTGTTGTCGAATTGGGAACAACATTTATAAACAATATCAAATCAACCGCTTCTTTCACCAATTTTGAAAATGCTTAATTTGAGCTGTGGAGTCGAATATAGTTGCTCTTAAAGCAAAGATAGTTATCCTTATAACAAAGATAAATGTTTGAAACGAAGTATTTATATATCGTCGGCCAGCCTCCTAACTAGTATAGTGGCCATAGCGCTTGTCTGCCACCCAGTAGGTGGCCGCTGTGATTGCGAGTTCGAATCCAACCAAAGACCGTCGTGTACGAAGGAGGACTGGTGCACGTTCAATCTGTCGTGGTCTCAAATGTTCTCACGTTGGCGTGGTGTGGAAGTTTTTTAGAGTGGGATGCAGCGCAGGTGTGACCTCGTCATCACCGTGGTTCAAAATTACGTGGTGTTGTCCTCGGACCTTTCCCTTCGAGATTTATCCCGGACCGTCGTCAATAGCCCGTTGTGTTGCTCTAGTGCGACGTTAATTAATTACCATTACTACCCACCCAGTAGGTCGCGGGTTCGAATCCGATTTGTAAGCGCATGGATGTTTGTGATTATCAAATAAAAATGAATAACTTTAGGAAACAATTTAAACCTTTTTTATGTAGCCCAGTTAAGAACCCCAAACCACCCACTGTATTAAACGGACATAGTCTGATCATGCACTATAATATGCGATGATTTTTCTGATAATTTCCAGACGTGCTAACCATTTCATCTCAAGTTTTAATTTAAATCATTCAATTGAATCTAAAACACTAGGAGATTTATAGATGAACAATTTTCTTTCAGATAAGAAATACAACTGACAGCCTCTCCAAGCTAAATTCTTTATAAGGAAATCTTTTAATACTTAATAGGTACTAGATACATAGATTTTATCTGTGTGTGCAACAAAGATAAAAAAAAACTATGTGCACAGATCCTTTTTGTATTTGAGGAAATGATAACTAAATGTAAAAATTAAAAAATGAATTTTTTAAAATAAAAGTTGAAGACATTACATTTTAGTTGGATTGGAATTTAGCTAGATAGACTTTTAGCTCGTCTTTTCGAAATCTACCCAATACAGTACACGTTTGTTATATGAGTCCGGAACTATTGGCTCTATTTCAGAGTCGACTATACAATCTAAAAGCAACGGTCATCAAATAAAAATGAAAGAAAACAGTAACAATCCACTGGGCAGGTAGTTATTTAGCGTCGCGCTGGAGCAACACAACGGGCTATTGGAAACGGTCTGGGATCAATCCCCAAGGGAAAAAAAAATCAGAGAACGCCACGTGATTTTGAACCACGGTCAGATGACGAGGTAGACACCTGAACTGTGTGTGTGGAACCTCACTCTCCAAACTTCCACATCACGCTATTTGAAGGCACGACAGATTTAACGTGCACTAGCTCCCTTGTACACGACTGTCTTTGGTTGGACCTAATTTCGAACTCGCAACCCTCCGATTGCTAATCCGTTACTCTTCCAACTGGGTGTTACCGCGGCGCTGACAATCGATTGGGAGGTACAATATCATGTCAAAAGTTCTCTAAACATGTTCTTGTACCAATGACTCCGATCAAATAAACAAGGCACTTTCTCGATTCCACAAGATGTAACCTCTACATTTACACTTCAGTAACACAATGTGACCCAATCTGGGCCTAGCTGCAGATTTCTATCTACGGCACACAAAATAAACATTCTTCAGCACTTGTTTAGCTAATAGGTTTGTAGCATGACCCTAGACAAGTTGACACCTAGTAATTCATAGGTTGGTTGATATGGGGTTTTACGGAGTAAGGGCCATATTTGATCAAGCTGCGCCAAAAATAAGATCGACAACATCGAGTAACGGACATACACACACAAAGAAAGTTTTATTGAAGAAGTGAATCATAGAAGAGAAGAAACGCACCCGGGGGAATCGAATCTGCGCCGTTTGCAATTCGCGGGTTGCTACACAGCGGGAGAATCCACTATGTCACAGTAAATCATAGGGGCCAGTCATTTTGTGACGACTCTAGACAAGTTGACACACCTAGTAAATCATAGGTTGGTCGATTTAAGATTTTATTGCGCAAGGACCATATTTGGCCTCAACACCGACGAGTAACAGACATACGCACACAAGGAAAGTTTTATTGAAGAAGTGAATCATAGAAGAGAAGAAACGCACCCGGGGGAATCGAATCTGCGCCGTTTGCAATTCGCGGGTTGCTACACAGCGGGAGAATCCACTATGTCACAGTAAATCATAGGGGCCAGTCATTTTGTGACGACTCTAGACAAGTTGACACACTTAGTAAATCATAGGTTGGTCGATTTAAGATTTTATTGCGCAAGGACCATATTTGGCCTCAACACCGACGAGTAACAGACATACGCACACAAGGAAAGTTTTATTGAAGAAGTGAATCATAGAAGAGAAGAAACGCACCCGGGGGAATCGAATCTGCGCCGTTTGCAATTCGCGGGTTGCTACACAGCGGGAGAATCCACTATGTCACAGTAAATCATAGGGGCCAGTCATTTTGTGACGACTCTAGACAAGTTGACACACTTAGTAAATCATAGGTTGGTCGATTTAAGATTTTATTGCGCAAGGACCATATTTGGCCTCAACACCGACGAGTAACAGACATACGCACACAAGGAAAGTTTTATTGAAGAAGTGAATCATAGAAGAGAAGAAACGCACCCGGGGGAATCGAATCTGCGCCGTTTGCAATTCGCGGGTTGCTACACAGCGGGAGAATCCACTATGTCACAGTAAATCATAGGGGCCAGTCATTTTGTGACGACTCTAGACAAGTTGACACACCTAGTAAATCATAGGTTGGTCGATTTAAGATTTTATTGCGCAAGGACCATATTTGGCCTCAACACCGACGAGTAACAGACATACGCACACAAGGAAAGTTTTATTGACATAGAAGAGAGAATTACACCCAGAGGGGAATCGAATTTGCGCCGTTTACAACTCGCAGGTTGCTAGCCTATTATGTCACAGTAAATCTCAGGGGCCAGTCATTTTGTGACAATCCGCAATTCAGACTTTATTGCTGAGATCGATTCATCACAAACCCACTAAAAACGGTTGACTGACTCCGTCTGTCCCCCGAGGTCTGACACGTGCATTCTTGTGGTATCATTCCCCAAACCCTAGTCTTCAAATATTCGACAAAGCCAAACCACAGGTGATTCATTCCATTAGCCTTAAATGCCTTTTAAAGTAATCGCTTTCTCCCCCTCTCTTCACTTCTTTTTTTCTTCCTTCTACCACCGAAGGTGTGGACAATGGGTTGAGTTGAAAAGGATGACTTAACACGGATTGATTAATAGAGGTTTTACGACCGGCCGCAAGCTATGGAGTAGAAAAGCAACAGGTAAGTGCCATCTCGCAACAAACGATTTGCCACTTTTTTCTTCTTTTGCAGCCCGGGGGTCAACGGGAGACCTGTGCAACTACCTGTTTGATTTAAGGTTGCGTGTCAATTGGGTCTTTCTGGATGATGGAAGGCAATTTGTTGGGGTCACCGGTGTCATCTGTGAAGAGGGTGGTCCGCTTTCTCCGCCCCTAAATTGCCTCACATGTTTGGAAGATTGCAGAAAAAAAACACATAGGCAAGTCGCGCACGCGATTGCTATTTAGGATATTTCTCCTAAAACCAAGGTAATAAATTATAAGGCGGAGCGCTGGTTCATTTCAGCATTCGAGGATAATCAAGACACTTTCATGAACTTCCCCAAGGAAATAGAGCAGAGATGCACAAACTTGTTAAGACCAAGGGCCACATAGATTCACTGTGACTATGGGAGGGCCAACAAAAAACATGAGAGTTATACATCACACATTATACATAAAACATCATACATTATTTATACTTATCATATATATTGTTACAAAGATAATAAAAAGTAAATGAAAAATCTAATTTGATGCGCGACATTGCATTGATTTAGCAATTGTTTCAATATTTGGTTTGATTTTCTAACCAAGCGCAAAAAGTGTCCCTTGCATAGTACTGATGGCAGTTTGTAACAGGTTTTGGCACCAGAGGCTGGTAACGACAGGGCAGTTTTCGACGCGAAGATAAACCACCAGGAGGGTTAATATTGTTTTAAGATTTTGGTCTGAAATATTACTAGCCATAAAATAGTTGTTTATTATCAAGGCCGTTCCTAAGAGGTGAGCTGGGTCTGCACTTGCATGTCTTCAGAAAAATAGGGCGCAACCAAAATAAAATCGTTATACATTTTCTTATATTAGTTTTTATTTTTATACGCCTATTTATACGTTTTTTGCGATTTCCATAAAAGAAACAAGAATACATTAATAATATAATATTCAAAAAGACACTGATTTATTTTGAAAATTAAACCTATTTGTAAACACGGGCTGCTTTTCAGGTTTGCACGAGGGTGACTAATGCCTCAATGAACAGTTTTCTTATAGTAATGTATACATTTCCAATTTTGAACACTGGTTGAGTGATATTATATATTACGTGATATTATTCATTCATATTCATACATATTACGTGATATTAAGTCTTTATAACTATATACATTTTTTATCAAGCCTTACAACTCCTTCATGTGAATTGTTCCCATAATCTGGTACTCCGTTCAGTCAGACTGTCGTGTACACTGGGGCTGGTGCACGTTAAATCTGTCGTAGCCTCAAAGGTCCTCACGTTGGCGTGGTGAGGAAGTTTGGAGAGTGGGGTACCAGCTCAGGTGTTCTCGTCATCTGACCGTGTTTCAAAACTGCAAGGCGTTGTCCTTGGTTCTTTCCCTTCGGGATTGATCCCAGACCGTCATCAATAGCCCGTTGTGATGCTCCATTGCGACGTTAATTAACAACCTACCTACCTACCCATAATCGGATACTTTGCTCTAGTTTTGCAACATTTATTTTTCACCCGTCGTTTTCAATGTGAGAGGCTTTTTCTTTTAAGCTAAATGTAGATGACATTGGTGTTTGTGGTAGATGCTTCCTATACGCATTCTGCATGAGAGGGATATTCAGCTTAAACAAGCAACATTTTACTACCTGTTACCCAAATGCTCTCGCATAATACACTGGTGTGCAAACTTTAAGAAACACCATTATTTTTAAGGTTACAAGCTCAAAATTACCAGCCTATGGCGATTTGCATAATCAGGAAAATTCAGTGCATATTCAAATTTTGGAATCGTGTTATCAGAGGCTCTAATATCGGAAAAAGCTCTGCTACCGCAGGAGCTTACCCGCAACTTTCTTTAACATTTTCTGCACGCAAACGTGGTGCAAAGCCTGCATCAGCGTTCGAGGTGGTCATACAGCTTACAAGACCTCATCCTCTCTTTTTTAAAAATCAGTAGTGACCCTTCTATGTCATGACCACCCAGTCTGTATAACAATTTCAGCTCAAATACTTTTTCTGTTCACTTTTGTTCTTTCTATAGTTTTGTTTTTACTCCTCGCGACATAGGAGAGCTCAATGAACTTGTAATGTCTAGCGGCTTAAAACCAAAAAGGTAGCAGTTTCTACAATTGGCCCGAACTGGGGTCCAGTTCCTTAAAGAAAACTTGTAAAGATTTGGTTTCTCTCACTGTCATTTTTTGCTGTGTGAAGGCTAATTAGATCTTCGACTTAGGTTTGGTAATTAATTAACGTCACAGAAGAGCAACACAACGGGCTATTGATGACGGTCCGGGATCAATCCCGAAGGGAAAGGTCCGAGGACAACACCACGTAATTTTGAATCACGGTCAGATGGCGAGGCAACACCTGAGCTGGCACCCCTCTCCAAACTTCCACACCACTCCAACAGGACATTTGAGGCCACGACAGATTTAACTTGCACCAGCCCTCTTTGTACACGACTGTCTTTGGTTGGATTGGAACTCGCAACCCTCCAGTTGCTAATCCGTTATTCTTCCAGGGCTACCGAAGCCCTCTATTGTTTCGGAGCATGTTTCAGCTTTATGTGTGTTTCGCATTTATTATATATGTATATGTCTATTTTTCTTCGAATTTTCGACTCAGTTTACATTACTTTCTTCAGTCTCTGAGGCTCCAATCGAGAGAGTTTCAAGAAATTCGTAAAATAATAAATCGTGGGTATTCTTTATATATAATCTTCAGACTATGAGGCTTCAAATAATTTTATAGAGTTGGCCCCCAAAGGGGAGGGGTAACTATTAAAATATTACTAATGAGTAACCAAACATTTTGGTTACTTGAAGAACTCCAGGGCTTTAAGATACAGTTTTTGTATATGAAGCTTCTGAAATCATATTTGCTAAGTAACCAGGAAGTTTTAAAAGCTGACAAAAAATAAGAGATTAATAAAACCATTTAAAACTGCCTATATACCACGAGAACTGCTCGAGAAAGTTTGCCACTGTTTGTTGCCGTAAAAACGAATCTTACTCTACCATAGGGGATGTATGAACATATTGGAACATTTGACGAAAAACTGGAAATATATTTGTTAAGATTGTTTCACTTGTCGCTGAGATTTATACTAGTAATCTACCTCTTTCAGCCGTCCATATTTCCAAAAAAGAAAACTCAATGAAGTCAACAACGAAAGTTACCCCTACTCAAAATGAACGAGCCGTGTTTCTATAACGACCGCCACTACCCAGACTTTAAATGTTCTGTAATAAACTGTCTTAGGTCTCGATTCAATTTGTCCTAATATAACAAAAGATGGCTATAGTGTGTCAAACCAAAACTCTAGAAGTTCTCTGCAGGACATTGGATCCCAGTAAGGGCCAATTGTAGAGATAGCTACTTCTTTTGGCTTTAAGTCCCCTCAACTTTACAAGTTCCTTAAACTCTCCTAGATAGCGATATAATTTGCCTTCAGCCAGCAAAAAATGACCGTAGAGTTACAAACCAAACTTTTTCAAGTTCTCTGTAGGGCATAGGACCCCAGTTCCGGTCAACTGTAGAGACAGCAACGTTTTTTGGCTTTAAGCCCCTGGACTTTAACAAGTTCCGCAACCTCTCTTTGATCCCGATCTAATTGGCCATTATCCAGAAAAAAAATGACGATACATCGACAAACCAAACCTTTACATGTTCTCTGCAGGGCACTGTTTCTCAGTATAGGCCAATTGTAGAGACGACTACTAAGGCCTAAAGACATTTCCTCTTCGCTGTATCTTCGGTAAGCTGTTCTTGAATGTTACGGGCAAAGTCTAAAGCTCGCCCCACCTCAATGCAAGTAACTCCCTCAAAAGCAAGACACCGAAGACATGTCGAAACTGCGATCAAACAACTCACAAAGCAGAAAGTCCATTCAAATCGACTCCAGAAGGACTGAGTTGGGGTTAATTAAAATCTTTCAATTTCCTTTTCAGAAGCAATTCGGATTCCTTGGGCAGTAATTAAATGGGACTAAATGAAGTTCTTCCAGGACGGCAGAAGTGGACCGAAAACCTATCGAAGACATCTCCCCTCTCTCGCAGCCATGCAATTAATATTTCCAATTAATTGTATGCAGCGCCATCTAAACAAAGAAGCACGACCTATGAGCAAAGTCCTTATCCGGGATTTTCGATGTATTGTTTGGTCGCGTTGCGAAATCGTGTCTTGTAACTATCGAAAGTTGTCACAGCCTTGAGGATGATGAAAGAGCGATGTTTGAATTTTATACTTTGTAAGCTGATTGTTAAAAGAAGTATTAATACATGAACGTCCCTATAAAATGTACGAATGTAAAAGGTACACAAATTCCATTGAAGAAGGAGGTTTCGAAGTAGCAGAATAAAGATAACACAAGGCAGATTGAGAAAAGAAAAATATCTGTTATATTTTTACTTTTTAAACTGAAAGTTATTGATTTAGGGAGGTACTATAAATGGCTACACCCAACCACACAGGGCCGCGATAGCCCAGTTGGAACAACGGATTAGCTACCGGAGGGTTGCGAGTTCGAAACTCGTTCCAGCCAAAGACCGTCTTATACACGGGGCTGGTGCACGTTAAGTATATCGTGGCCTCAAATGTCCTCACGTTGGCGTGATGTGAAAATTTAGACAGTGGGGTGCCAGCTCAGGTGTTGACCTCGTCATCTGACCGTGGTTCAAAATTGCTAGGCGTTGTCCTTGAATCTTTCCCTTAGGGATTGAACCCGGACCATCGCCAATAGCCCTCTGTCTCTGTGTTGCTCCAGTGTGACGTTAATAAGCTACCTACCTACTCAACCACTTAGGTGAAATAGAGCAATAAATAAAAAGATTTAAGTATTTTTTTTAATGTCAACTTAATGTCCAGAATACAATGTTGAAATTGAACTCATTCAAACAGTGCGCGTCCTATTGACGAGAGGTTTTTTGCAAAGCTAAATGCAGATGGCGGTAGTGCTTCTGCGGCGGAACGGGTTTCCTGTACGTATTCCGAACGTGACGTCACTGGGCTTTTGTTTCGAATACGATTTCAGCACTTCGTCAATAAAAGTTCGAAAGAATGAATTCCTAATTGATGTATAATATTTGATTAGTCAACGCCACTTAGATCAAGTTGCCAAAAGGGCGATGAACTTCATTAACAAATAACGTTGATTTCTGTGCCACGTATGTGATTGAAATATATACATAGTTTTTAAGTTTAAGTAGAATATTTTGCATGTAGCAAATGTAGTTCAATATTTTTGAATCTCATCGTCGAAACTCTGCAGGCACAGATAACGAAATGCCCGTTCCCTGTTTTCTAGGTGCTGTGGAAGTCCAGTTGGAAGAGCAACGGATTAGCAACCGGAGGGATGCGAGTTCGAAACTCGGTCCAGCCAAAGACCGTCTACATGCATGTCGTGGCCTCAAATGTCCTCACGTTGGCGTCATGTGGAAGTCTGGAGAGTGGGGTGCCAGCTCAGGTGTTGTTTTCGTCATCTGACCGTGGTTGAAAATTACGAGGCGTTATACTTGGATCTTTCCCTTCGGGATTGATCCCGGACCGTTGCCAATAGCCCTTTGTGTTGCAAAGGTGCGACGTTAATTAAGTACAATAGTACCTTTTTTCGAAATTTCGCCTATTCTGACACCAGAATTCCTTAAATTAAGGAATGTAAACTCAAGCACGACGCTTAGTTATTAAACAAGCTTGATTTGCCTTCTCCAAACCACAAAAGAACCATCACTTCAAACCATATACCATAATACACACTACCCGGCAGTAAAAAAACGTTTTAAATAATTGTACCTTTCCGCACCATGTACACCAAAAGGTCAAAGGTGAGAAAGAATCGTCGAAAGATTTTTCTGTCTATCCGAGGGATTTTCAGTGTTTTCTTAAACCAGACAGAATGCAATGATTTTACTTCTGCTACCCAAATGCTGATGAGTTATCCTAAAATGTAGCTTTACCCTGTTTTGGCGATGTTTGACGTTTAATCTAACAGGTGTTCACCTATCAAAAAAAATCAATTCGGAATTTTTTTCTTTGGAATGTTTATTGGCGAAGCAGATATGGGTAGATTCGAGTACTCATAGGAATCGAATACTTGGTATTCGAGCACTTCGAAGTGTCGAATAAGTATTCGAATACATGTACAAAAACGATTGATCGATAGTAAGAATCAGCCAACTGAATATAAGGCTATTGTGTAGTTGGTATTCTAATACTTAGGATGAATACTTTTGTATCTGAATACTTTAAAAGTCGAATACATGTGATGATTAAATACTTTAATACCTGAATACTTTGGATGAATACTCTAGTTTTCGAATACGAGAGAGAATCGAGTGCAATAAATACTTTCGAGAATCCGGAACACGAGTACTTTCGTATTCGAATGCTCCATCTCTGCTGTTATATACTGAAATCGTGTTCCAAAAAAACTCAAATGACATCATGTTCGGAATACGTACAGGAAACACTACCACCACGTACATTGAGCTTGACAGAAAATACCCCTCAAAGCTTAGGCGCGGGCAGTGAACTCCATGTTCCCATTTTCCGAAGGCCCACACATTCCGAAATCGGCATTCCTTAAAGTAAAGGAGCCTAAACTCAAGCACAATGCTTAGAATAGACAAGCCTGATTTACCTTCTTCCCCAAAGCACAAACTGCTGCCGTTTTACCTTCAAACGATATACCATAATACCAACAGTGAAAAAAAGTTTCAACTCATTGTGCTCCCCTACCAATATACACCAGGAGGACGGAGGTGTTAAAGGTTAATATTCGCCGGTGGGTCTTGAGATCTATTTTACCTCCCAGCCCACCCACAATGGCTATAGAAACGGAACGTGGGACTTTTTAGAGAGGCGGGGGAAAGCTCGACAACACAACTATGGTCCAGAATTCTCAGGTGTTCCCATCCTCCCCGCAGCTTTGAATGGACTCGCAACAAGGAGAGAGGCATTCCTTGATGAAGGCATTCATTGCACAACTCGGGGGAGGGTTGGGGGATTTGTAAAGGAAACTTCGATTCACACTATAGGGTAATTAAGATGGAGACTTGGGGGAGATGGGAGGATGAAAGGGAAAATCGGTGGGACGTCTTGGCTAATAGATGACGAGAGTAGCACCTGTTTCGGTGTGGAGATGGGTTCGTTTTCGAGAGACGACCGATTTGAGGTAGTTTATTCTGGAGAGTTGGGAGTGTGTTAGAGAGTGTCGCTCAATTTAAAAGCTGGTACTGAGTATGGATTTTGAATTTCATGGTGCAAGGTCCTTGACAGGATGAGTTGTACTAATACTGATTGTGGAGAACCGGGAGTATCGAAAGCAATTCGTTACTTTTATGTCATACGCACGAAGATGTAATTATTAAACAATTTTTTATAAGGGTCTAGAATTTTTTTTATCCTCTACGCCCTATCTCAGCTTTTTTCGCTATGTCTACCTGAGAGCCAATACAGTCTAGAAACAGAAATAATATGTGTATCTCTATCAACAGTATCATTCACTGGGACATCTGTAAGATCAGGACAACTTTTGAGGTGGGTTTCTGTCATGTCTTAAAGGTCACAGGGAGAGCAAGTTGGTGAGTTTGACGTATTGTCTTTATGTCATACCACGAAGATGGAATTAGGGCACAATTTTTTATAAGGGTGCCAGAGGCTGGAATTGTTTTCATCCTTTACGCCAGACCTCCAGCCTCTTTTCGCTATAAGTCTATCTGACAGCCAATATAATCTAGAAATAGAAATAATATGTGTGTCTCTATCAACAGTAACATTCATTGCGATGTCAAAAAGATCAGGGCAACTTCTAAGGTGACTTTCTGTCAAATCTGAAAGGTCACACAGAGAGCAAGTTGGTGAGTTTTACAAGTCCATTCGGTGTAGATTATTTTGTAGAGGGTAGATATAACTAGAACAGGCTATAATATTACAGCATTGATTACTGCCTTTATGAAGATGTAATTATTACAGAATTTTTATAAGGGTACCCCAGAGGCTAGAACATAACAGAATTGACTGTTGCCATTAAGTCATACTAAGATGTAATTGTTACATAATTTCTGATAAAAGTCCACCGGAGGGTAGAATATAAGCAGCATTGATTAATTCTTAAGTACTTTTCGTGCCTTCTCAGAAAAGTGAAGCGGTCGCGGTAGCCCGATTAGAAGAGTAGTGGATTAGCGGTTAGGATTGCGAGCTCGAAATTCGATGCATCCAAAGACCGTCGTGTACGTGGCGGTTAGTGGCCTCAAATGTCCTCATGCTGGCGTGGTGTGGAAATTTGGAGAGTGGGGTACCAGCTCAAGTGTTGCCATAGGTTATCGCGGTTCAAAATTACGTGGTGTTGTCCACGGATCTTTCCCTTCGGGATTCATCCCTGACCGTCGCCATGACCCGTTGTGTTGCTCCAATGCGATGTTAATTAAAATACCTACCTACCGAGAGGTCTCGACGTGTTTGCTTTTTTCCTTCATTTCTTTTAATTCTGTGTGTGAATTTGTCGTTTTGTTGTGTGTGTGTTTTTTGACGTTAATTAACTGCCTACACAGAAAAATTACACATATCAGAATGTATATTTTTCCAATTGCAACAGATTCTGTGAAATTTGACGACAGTGCGGATGTCAGATTCATAGTTCCTGTCTTTTTCTAAATAATAATCGAATGGTTGTACTCATTTGTGTATATTGTCCCAACATTGAGTTCATAAGCAATAGAAGTCAAAAATGCTCTAAACTATTTTTCAATTGCAGCCTAAAGTATACCACCCTCGCAATTTTCGTCGCCGAAAGGAAGCTGAAATCTAATTAAACTGTATCTTAACCAATAATCCCATAGGTGGGACTAAGTACTACAAAGATTTACAAATCATCAGATTTGATGTTTTCTGAACTCTACCACCAAGTTTTGAAGTTTAAATTATTACCACTTAATCCCAAACCATCGTTACTTTAACGACCGAACATCTTAACAAAAATCCAACCATACTAAAATTAAGACGACGCGAGTCGCCGGATCCCCCAACGAAAGGGTGCAAATTTAATCAGCGTTTACAAGATATCCCCCATTGAAACTGTCTTCAACGGATTAAAACACGGGAGAGCAATAAATTAATAACACCCGAAGCAGCACTCAGTCCAGATTACATGTTAAATTCAAATACTCCTCAAGAACCTAATTCGAGCGAAACCAAACATTCATCACGACCCCGAACGAAATTATTCAGAAAACTTCCAAAAATCCCGTCCTTACTTTCGGGCTCCAATCCTTCATGTCGAAACACGGGGGTTTAAACTTGTCATTCTTCCACATCGCTCGAATATTAAAGCCCCCTCGAATAATATTAATATTCCCTCTTTTTGGCAGAATAATGGACTGGTAATTTGGACGGTTCGTTTCGCAGGGAGGACCACCTGCGGCGGCGTCCACCGTTGTCATGGATACGGGGGCAGGAGAAATGAATGGAAGGCCCCATAGAAAGTGTATTGAAAAGAATATCCGCTTGGAGAGGGATCTGTCAAGGTGGAGAGTGTTGAAAAATCACCTTGACGTGAGAGCGCGGTTCGGGCGATCCATATCATTGGGGAGAAGACGGTTTATTTTCTTATTCGAAATTCCGTGGACGGATTCCCAGGCGCGTTTCTTTCAGCTGCGGGGTTTTAAATAGTGGGGTATCGAGTGGTTTATTGGGTGCGTCTGGGTGTCCAAGAAGGTGCCCAGTCTTAAAAGAGCATTTGAGATTTCTTTTCATACTGTTGATTACTCAAGTTATATGACTGCGAAATAAGGTAAAAAGAACAGAACATGTCACAGACAAATAAAAAAAAGCAGTACACTCATGCAACATAAGATACCTCATATAAACAGGACCGCGGTAGCCTAGTTGGAAGAGTAACTGGTTAGAAACCGGAGGGATGAGAGTTCGAAACTAGGTCCAGCCAAAGACCGTATTATACACGGGGGCTGGTGCACGTTAAATCGGTTATGGCCTCAAATGTCCTCACGTTGGGAAGCTGTAAAAGTTTGGAGAGAGGGTTGCCAGTTGAGGCGTTGACTTCGTCATCTGACCTTAGTTCAAAATTACGAGGAATTGTCCTTGGATCTTTCCCTCGGGGATTGATCCCGGACCGTCACCAATAGCCTATCTTTCTTAAGGATTCTTTTTTAAGGAAATTAGCAATGGAATCTTTCCAAAGAATTCTGTTCTAATGAAAGGAGCAATGTAATCTTTCCAAAGAATTCTATTATGAGAAAATGAAAAATAGAATCTTTCCAATGATTCAAATCCAAGAAAAGGTCCAATAGAATCTTTCTAAAGGTTGAAAGAATCCATGGATTTTTTCAACCAATATTTAGTAATTAAGTGTTGAGGGTAAAAAGCAATATCTTCCCTACACTATTATCGACACTTAAAGACTCGAACCCCAGTTCCATGATATCGGTGACCCCCTCCTTAAGTGAGTGAAAAAAAACCTTAACATCGAGTGAAAAAAAGAGGAAACATCTCTTCACTTTTACACAACTCCCGATTCCAAGTTTACAGCAAATACCAAACCTGTCAGTCACCCAAATACATGAATATTTACATCCCGCAATAAAAATAACAAGCACCGCCTGTGGAACTTATTATTGAAAACAGTTCGAAATAAACGATGGTTTGACACACTTGGTTTTCTAATCTGTGTACACAAGGGTTTTTATAGCTCGTTGCCCAACTGTTTCGCTCCGATGCATAGAGCGAGGCAGACAGTGATACGGAAATCAAATACAGAGCTGACCTCACCTCTTCAATATTAATCAACCCCTATCTCGGTGTATCCAGCGATGCTGGGCAAACATGCGTCCACGTGAGGCGACGACATAGAGTCATGGTTAAAGTAATTATTCTCCTCTAGGATGTGGTGTTATCTGATATAGTCATAGAAGACTGAAAAATTCGATTATTCACTATTGTGGATTTAAGGGGTAGTTTAAGAGTACTTTAGTTTTCAAGCAGTGCCTTCTGATTTCTGGGGCGCGCCCCTCTTTTGGGGAGGGGCGCAGCTATTGTTAAAAATATTATTTTAGAAAATAGATCTCCTGAGCCTCCTTCCTGGTACGGGTCGCCATGGCTCAGTGGGTTTGCCCTCTGCACTAGCAGCCTGCGAGCTGTAGACGGCACAGGTTCGATTTCACCCTGGGCTTATTTCTCTTTTCTGTGTACGCAAAACTTTCTTTGTGTGTGTTTGTCTATTTATCTGACGTTGGCTGTCGTGTGTTTGATGCAGATTGGCCAAATATAATCCTTGCGCCATAAAATCCCAAACAGTTAATTGGTACGGCTATATAAAATATTGGTGATTTTCCCGAACCGTCGCCAATAGCCCGTTGTGTTGCTACAGTGCGATGTGAACTGAACTATCAACCAAACCCGATTAAAACATTTTTAAAGGAATTATATGAATAAGATACTTTTGCCATTAGAAAAATGTATTCGAATAAAAAACAAAAAAAAGCCACTTTCACGTAACCAAAAATTATCACTTTTTCAAATTTCTTCCCCAGTTTGTTTGCCCCAGGTCGACGTTAATTAACTACGTACGTACCCCAGTTTGTGGTGGGCAGGGGTAGTCCAGTTGGATGAGTAACGGATTAGCAACCGTAGGGTTGCGAGTTCGGAACTTGGCCCAAACAAAAACCGTCGTGTACATGGGGCTGGTATACGTTAGATCTGTCTTGGCCTCAAATGTCCTCACACTAGCATGGTGTGGAAGTTTGGAGAGTAGGACCAGCACAGATGTTGACATCGTCATCTGCCCATGATTCAAAATTACGTGGTACTATCCTTGGATACTACCAACAAAACCCGAAACAAAACATTTTGAAAAGAATATGAATAAAATTAATTCGGTGGTCCGGGATCAATTCCCAAGGGATTGATCCCGGACCGACGCCAATAACATTTGTGTTGCTCCAGTGCGACGTTAATTAACTACCTATCTACCCCAGTTATAGAAGAAAAGGAAATACTTGTTATTAGAAAAAGTTACTAAGCCTGGCTTTGACATGGAGATAACAAAGCCAGGAGGAAAACTGCATTTCCAAAAGTCGCGTTTTGAGACAGGAGTGGTTTTTAAAATTTATGGTGAAAAATTTTTCAAAGGCCATATCTTAAATACGGAATCGAAGACACAGCTATAACATACTTCAATGCAAGACATCCAATTACCACGACCAGATGATTTTTGTTAATCTCAAACCCTACTAATGTAACTTTAGAGGGTTTTTTTTATCAAAATTATAACGGTTTCCCAGCCCTCGATATATTGTTCCCCTCCGGCATATCACGTTTTCTTTCTTGTCCATCAAGTAACGCGATATATCGAGGCATGACAGCCAAGACAATTACCACGACCAGATGACTTTTGCTAATCTCAAACCCTACGAATGTAATTTTTGAGCTTTTTGATCCAATTTATAACTGTGGCCCCAGCCCTCTATATATTGTTCTGCCTCGATACGTTCACGGTATATCGCGGTTTTTTTTCATTGTCCCTCAAGAAACGCTATACTTCGAGGTGTTACTATACTTCATTTTAAGCCATGCAATTGTCCCAATCAAGCGAATTACCACCCCAACCGTACAAACATTCCGCATGAGCCGTTCCGTCCTCTCCAGCATCATCTCCCCATCCTTCACCGGATCATTCCCTTTCGCATCACGTTCGATCGGCACCTAGTTTTGGGGGAAATATTTTTGTCTCAAGTGTCCCGTCAAGACGGCACCGCGTTCTCAATCAAGTGACGGGGTCGACGGCTCGCTCCCGTCTCACGTCCTCGCGCCGAAAATCAATCCCTACGCTCATCGCGCTTTGCATACAGAGCAGCAATTACTTACGAAGGCCCTTTGCGAACTTTTTTGGGCCCCGTACCTAAATCTCGGTGGCTCCTGTGAAGGTGCCGTGAACGAGATGGATGGAAAACCAAGAGTGTTACAAGGCTGTCACGACACTTGTGAAGTATCATTATTATTATTATTTTTTTTAAATAGTAGCAAAAAACTCACCTCTTAAACAATCTTTTAGTAGCAGCTTTAGTTGTTCATATACAAAATGAATCGGGTAAAACACAAAATGTGTTAATTAAGTATGACACACAGACGTTGAAGATCTTAAATTTTGGAATTAGAAAACTAAATATTTTCTTAATGTGTTTTTATTTTCTTAAAGAAGTTTTATTTTCTTAATAAAATTTAAAAATACAATCAAACTTCATTAAGACGATCTCGCTTGATAGGAATTACCGATAATACGAAGTAAATTCCAATCCCATCAAAATGTATATTCAAATATTGTTAACGTTCGTTTAAGAATTCGGGTTACACTAATCCCGGTTAAGACGACCAAATTTTCAGAACTTAAGGGCGAACGGATTCTTTCCACTTGTATTATCAAAAACATTAAGTTACTCCAGATTTATTTATGGAAGAGAGTGAAGAAGGAAGAATAAATTATGATTCTAATGTGAAGACGATGTAATAAGTGTGCTTTCTTTAAAAGAAGCTACTGTAGCTTAGAAATTGTTCACCGCCCTTTGTTAGGCAATGAAAATTCATCTGCTCAATTAAACAGCGTTGACTGCATCAAAGATTTTCTTAAAGAATGTCACGAAAAAACAAAACACAAAAATCGATAACAGAACTATTTCAAGACAAAAATTTGCTTAATCAGGAAATATCTGTGCAATTAAGAATTATCTGTGTAATCAAGAATCATCTGTATAATCTTTGTGATGAAGAATACCATTTATCTTGAACCAAGAACTGTACAGTAAGTAATGTAAATACATTAATGCTTTATTTTTTGTTGAAATAATGCTTTTTCTGAATTCGGATAACACGAACTACTGTGAATATGAATTTATTATGGTCCCGGGAAATTCGTTTTAACGAGGCTTGACTGTAGTAAAAAAGTTTCCTCTTAAGTCTAATTTAGAAGCAAATTTAGTTGTTCGAATACAAAATAAACCGGCTAAAGCACAAAATGTGCTACTTAACCCTTTGGTGGTTGTCTGGACGAGGTATCTCGCCAAACTGAAAAACTGATGAGAACTTGATGGACACGATCGAAAAATCGGCAATATCTTGATGACGAGATATCTCGTCATTAGCAAAATTGATCAGACCTTGATGGCCGAGATATCTCGTCGGAATCACTTGGAGGGTTAAGTATGAACAGAAGTTGATGGATTTCTTGCCAAGAAATTTAAATATTAAAATTAAAAAATATATTTTTTCTTAATAAGGTTTTCATGACAATCAGGAAACCATAGATTCCGATGTCTTTTTTTTTCATGGTTGCCACGGTCTAGCGCTAAAACTTCGAAATCGGTGTATCTTAGAAAATTTTCTCCCAAAAGAAAAGTCGGAAAAAAATTTTTCCCGTCCGCTATTAGTTTAAAATACTGGATTCAATTTTCGTTGGCCTTTGGTGAATTTTCAAAAAAGTCGCCAAAATTTAAAATTAGCTTTTGAAACGATTTTGCTTAAAAAGATACCACTAGTCACCAATATTGAAAAATAGTAGCAAAAAGTAGCCTTTTCGTCGCTAATGGCAGCTCTGGTGTAAGCTTTATACGAAATCCATGGACATTTAAATTAAATGGAGTAAGTGCGGTGAAGGCCAATTCTGCAACGGTAGAACAGTAAACAGAAGTTACCGAACAAAAAAATTTATTTGGAAGGTAGGTAGTTGAATTTATGTCCATTGGAGCAACACAACAGGCTATTTAAAATTCATTTGGAGAACGGGTTTTTGAAATTTAAGACGATCATTGCAAATCTACCAAGCTAACTGGTATAGTAGTCATAGAGTTTGTCTGCCACCCAGTATATCCGGGCTCGAATTCTGGTTCGTAAATACATGGATGTTGGTGATTGTTCATGTTAGACAAGACCCCGTTGGTTCAACATCAGTCATGCGACATTAATAAGCTGATATACTCAAGCAAATCGACATTTTATCAGCACAAATATGGTGTACACATGCTCCATTCGGATCTCTTGTATTATTTTTGATAAATGTGTGGCTTAGCTTCGGAGTAACGGCGGCCAACCAACAGGGTGCTTCTTCACAAATAGCCGTCAGTTCGTCCCGGTAGAGGTCACTGGTCAGACATTGGAAATAAAAAAGAATTCTCACTCATAATCTGATCGCCAAGACAATTAACTAGAGTCTTCTCCAGAGAAAACCGGAGCCCACTCCGGAACCAGGCCCGCGGTAATCCAGTTGGAAGAGCAACTGATTAGCATCCGGAGGGTTGCGAGTTCGAAACTCGGTCCAACCAAAGACCGTCGAGTACATGGGGATGGTGCACGTCAAATATGACATGGCCTCCAACGTTGGAGTGGCGTAGTTTGGAGAGTGGGGTGCCAGCTCAGGTGTTGTTCTCATCTGACTAGTTCAAAATTATGAGACGTCCTTGATCTTTCCCTTCGGGACTGATCCCGGACCGTCGCCAATAGCCCGTTGTGTTGATCCAGTGCGACGTTAATAACCTAATTACCTACCGACTCGAGAATCACAATCAGGACAGCTCCTTCATGAGGTGGATTTTCAGTGTCAACAAACGAACCAGACGGTCTGCGAAGATTTTATTTCTGAAATCCAGACGGCTTTCGCATGATATATATTACCTTAAAATGTGGTTTATCGTCATTATGGCGACGTTTGACGTTTAATTTAATTAGCATTGACCAATCAACAATCATATATATAAATTCGGATTTAGTTTTTGGAATTTTTTCTGGCGAATGCTCAAATTGTGTTTGCAAAACAAGCCAAGTAACGTCACTTTCAGGATACGCACCTCAAGTATCGCGTACGTATCAAGTACACAATCGCCACATATGTTTAGCTTGACATAAAAAGCCAATCACATGAAGACGGAACTTGTATGGGAATTGCATTAAAATTAAATTGCACTAGCATAAGCGCGCGAATAAGCACATGCGCAAAAGCTTCATTAATGTTTGTATCTATTGTGATAACAGAGTCATTACTCACATTTGATACCTTATTTACATCCCTTTATTATGAATAAAAACCTCGATATATGTACATCTCATACTACCAAATAAAATTAAATAAATCGAAAACCTGAAGCAGCAATTCGTGTACTTACTCTGGTGTTAATTTTTAATTCCGATACAGTGCATGGTAAAAAGTACACGCCAGAGTCATATTACAACAATTAGCTTTTGTACGTCCACTTCAATTGCATCCCATTCACTTGTTAAAAGCTATATTTCACTTTTTAACGTTTTGAGTATTATCTAGATTCATCGCTGTTTTCTGTATCATATTGCTGAAGAATTTTATTAGAGCTTCTAGCTCGTTCGTGTATGCAATATTATGCAGCTTCATAGCCCAGATAAAAACATTTAAAAAAACCTGGAAAATTGTGTGGTGAATGAATCCAATAGAGGCTGATTTTGTATAGATAATATACGTTTGTTGCCTTTCATCAATAAACAAATGTTGATTTCTGTGCCATATAGAATACCCCGTTGTGTTGCTCCAGTGCGACGTTAACTAAATACCTAACTACCTACCAGTGCCATATAGATAAATGAAATATTTTAGAGATGCTTATAGGCAAAGTGACGGTAGTGTTTTTTCGGCTGACCGTACTTCCGGTACATATTCCGGAAGTGACGTCATTTGGCTTGTTCTCAAATACCACTTCAGCACGTCGCCAATAGAAATTCCAAAGAATGAATTTTGATCAGTCATTTGGTCAATGTCAACAATATTAAGAGTCAACGAGACGATGTTTTAAGACGAGACAAAAGTCTATTAGACTAAACGATAAAGTACATTTTAAAGTAACCCCGATCCTCATCATGCGAGAGCATTTGGGTGGTAGGAAGTAAAATCTCAGTTTTCCGGTCTGGTTTGTTTGTTTATACTGAATTTCGCTCAATAGCAATATATTTCAGAGCCAATATAGTTCATAGCAATATATTTCCACTTAAATCCTAACCCTCAGTTTCACGAGAATTTCCGAGTAGTGTAGTATTGCTTTTTCCACACTATGACTAAATAATCTATTGATCGAAAGAATCACACAAAAAATTATATTGGTCAATTAGGTCAAAAGTGGTTGTAAATCATACAGGGAATACTACAAATTACGGAACGGTCACATGCGTGACCTTCAGAGTTTAAACAATCACAGCAAATAATATGTCGGAGGAAGACAAGGGAAATCTGTTCTCATTCACTTCGATGTAGCAATGGGTTTGCTTAATACAGTCGAATTCTAAGAAAAATAAACTTGCAATTTTGTAGGTATGTAGTTAATTAACGTCGCACTGGAACAACAGAGCGGGCTATTGGCGATGGTTCCGGGATCAGTCCAGAAGGGAAAGATCCAAGGAAAACGCTTCATAATTTTGAATCACAGTCAACACCTGAGCTAGTACCTCACTCTCCAAATTCCCACACCACGCCAACGTGGGGACATTTTGAGGCCTCGACAGAATAAACGTGCACTAGCCCCCACGTACACGACGGTCTTTGGTTGGATCTAGTTTCGAATTCGCCACCCTCCGGTTGCTAATCCGTTGCTCTTCCAACTGGGCTACTGCAACTTATGGAGAGAAGGGCTTTGCATTGGTATCTTCGTATATCATATTTAATGTGCAACCATTTTCTCTGAAAACCATGATTTATTTTTCTTATTGATACGGTTCGCAAAACAGTTGGCGCCGGACCGGTTGATGGAATTGATTTCAAACCACGCTATAGGAGAAAGTGCATCTCTCCTACAAAAAATTATTTCGCTCTTTTATAAGCCGTAACTTATCCTAGCTTCCTACTTCGAAAAAAATAACACCTGAAGAAACAGAATATAAGATACCAAGAATAGAAGCGTTCTGATTTTGGGCAAATTATAGAGGGAAGTGATCGATCCACTCGGAGAAAAGAGAACTTTCAAAAGTAAAGGAATTTGTCTCCTCGAATTTTTCAAAAAATTCATAAATACGTATCTATTCAAGAAAAAAAGGCATTGTGACGTTTTGTTTCGATTTTCCACGGAACTAGCAAAGAAAGATGAATTAAAACAGCGAATCAAAATTCAGTAGCAACGGATTTTGAGTTTAGTTTGACAGAAGAATAGACGAATCAATACTCTTGCTCTGCAATCCAAATAGACTTTTATGTCTTAACTTACATGTAACATAAACAATCTCTTTCGAATAAATAAATCTTTCTGACAAATATTTAAGAGAAGCACTGGCTTTTCTCCTTGCATGCGTATAAAAAATTCAAAACTATTCACTACGAATAAGTCCTGGGTTATTGAAACACAGGGTAAAAGGATTATTTATTTTCGTCTTTACACACAGCTCCTTTTAACAATAACATTTTTAAACTATGATCCACAATTGCAAATACTTCAAGTGCTCTGAAACGCAGTAAGGCAAAGTAAACGTGTGTCATTACCATCGGAATTACGACATTACTGTCTGTCTCCCGACAAAGTCTGCGACGGTCTGTTACGATAGAAACGGACCTTATCCCATTTTCCATAGGGAATACTGTAGATATATATTCAAGTGTGTCACATTGCATACTTAATGAAGAATTGGCCATATTTGTGATTGGTTCTGGGTTTTATGGAGCTAGGTCCAAAATTGGCCAAGCTGTGCCAAATGGAAAACAACATCAAGTAATGGAAATGTACACAAGAAGTTTTACTGTTGGTAAGTTATAGGAATCGAACTTGCGCCACGAATGACTCTCGGTTGCTAGCACAGTGATCAAACCCCTTGCGCTCCCTTTTTAATAGGAAATGCACGAAGAAATATATTCAAGTTTATCACATTAATGACAAATTGGGCATGTTTATGATTTTTAATTATTGCAGAGGAGATATATTTCAGTGAATAAGTTCTTCCACCCAATGTTCATCAAAACCAAACTTGTATTAAGACATCCTCCAGAATCATCCCTACTCGAAATGAACTAGCCCTGTTCCTATAGCGACAACCTACATTTACACTTGAGATGGGAAGTTTTCGTGATAGACAGACTATCAACGAAAAAATGTTAAAAATAACCAACCAACCGGTCTTGTGGTCAGAGTGCTGGCATCGGGATCGTAAAGCTCCTGGTTCGAATCCGGGGTAATGCATGGATATCCGGAAGAAATGAATGAGTGGCCTGTATAGGTTATGTCTAGAATGTGTTGTATGTATGCGAATTGTAATGGGAAACCCCACCGCCACTCTGTGCGGCTGCAGGGTAACGCAAAGTTACAAATTCGCCTTGGGATTGCTATAATGAGTAATATTCACCCCTTGGTCGTATATAAATTAAAAACTAAAGAAAAATGAAGATATAATTTGCCCAACACAAAGCGAACGCACACAAGCAATTTCATTTCCACCAAAATCCCACGCGACAGACTAGCAACATGAGGACGACTCATTTATGCATGACTGAATTTCAAAACTCAGAAAAAAGAAGTCTCCGGACAGACGAAAAGGAATTCACGTCAGATTTTTCCCTACCTAAAAATCCCTATATCGGACTGGCGCAAGTCAGTCTGTTATGTTCGCAGCGACTTCATTATTTGCAATTACGCACATTTGCATTTACGTAATTTTCGAACTTAAAGTGCTCTGAAGTGACAGTTAGTTTGAGTAATGCGGATCATTATCACCAGAATAACGAGAATACTGCTTATCTAACCACAAGAGCGCTCCCGACAGTCTGCGACTATTGCAGTGGAAACGGACCTTATCTCGTTTTCCAGAGGATTGATTGGATTGGGTTTTATTAAGGGCCATATTTATCCAAACACACGAGACAAACAAGGCAGAGCCAATTTAACCCTCCAAGCGGTTTTGACGATATATTTCGTTCAAGATCTGGTCAATTTCGCTAATAAGATCCATCGTTGAGACAACCACCAGAAAGGTTAACTCCAAAACAAAAAGCGAATACAATTTCATTTCCACCAAATCGACAGACTTGAGCAACGTGAGAACGACTCATTTCTGCATGATTGAATTTCGAAACTCGTGAAAAACAAGTCTCGTCAGACGAAAAGGAATTCGAGGATTCACATCAGACTTTTCCCTGCCTAAAGGTCCCCATAATCTGGAATGGTTCAAGTAAGTCTACTGTGTTCGCAGCGACTTCATGATTTGCAATTGCAAATATTTAAAGGACTGTGAAATGGCAGTAAGTCAAATAAAGGCGTATCATCATCACCAGAATAACGAGAATACTGCCTATGTTCAACGAGTATGACTCCCGATAAAGTCTGCGACTGTCTGTTGCGGTAGAAACGGGCCTTATCTCATTTTTCAAAGGGGTTGGTTTGGTTGGGTTTTCTGGCGCAAGGGCTATATTTATACTAGCTGGGCCAAACACAAGACAAACAAGCTAATTTAAGCGAGACATGAGTAAAATTTTTAAGTCCAAAACGAAAAGTGAACACGCGAAAAACCATGTCATTTCCACCAAATCGACAAACTCGAGCAACGTGAGAACGACTCATTTCTACATGATTGAATTTCAAAACTCATGAAAAACAAGTCTCGTCAGACGAAGAGGAATTCGAGGATTCTCATCAGATTTTTCCCTACCTAAAAATCCCCATCATCCGGACTGGCGCAAGTCAGTCTGTTATGTCCGCATCGACTTCAGGTAGGTGGCAATATGACAGCCCCACCAGACTGCAGAGGGAGTAGCGAGGAAAAAAAAGTTGCCATTTCATTTAATAGCCCCGCTTTCCTGCCTCCCCTCCCTGTACAAGAGTGGGTGCGCCTTTCCCCTGACCAAAAGGTCTTTCATCACAGCGCTCCGTGTGTGTGTTCTGAAAGGTAAAGAAGAATGAATCAAACAGAGCGTAGGTGAGCCTCATTGAAAAGAGTTGATCGGCCACGGCTTTTTCTTTGCTTTTTTCGTTATTCTTCTCCACCTTGGAGGATATGTACACCGCGGTTCGATTCCTTTTTCTTGTTGCGCCTTATTTTTGCGTTTATTGGACAGCGTTTCGAACGCCTCGAGTGGTGGTGTCCTTGGATCCTAACACCTGCATTTGCACTGCGTGGTCTGGACAGCAGACAGATATACCCTCTGGAGCATCCCTCCGTATGGGCCTCGTGCTGTGAGGATGAGACGCACACGCCAGAAATGCCAATTGCCATAGACCAACACCGCTCTAGTGCGGTATACTGCATGTAGTCTGGAAAAATTGGGTGGTAAAATAGCCGAAAGACCAGGGTTGGTATGTCTCCAATTTTAAATAAAAATGTCCAGTAATAATATTTAGATGCCTACCTCTGCAGCATATCTTCGAATAGGCTGTAATGGTTCTGTAAGAACAAGATGCATACACGCCTTGCCGTAGACCAAGACCACTCCTGTCTAGTCTCTAATTTAAAAAAAAATGTTCAGCAATAAATATTCCTATGTGACCCTCTGGAGTATACCTCCGTTTGTGTCTCGTATCTGAGTACAATAGCTCACTCCCAGAAACGTTAATTGTCGTAGACCAAGACCTGTTCCGCGTGGTATAATGCACGTAGTTTGGAGAAATTGGATGATAAAATAGCCGAAACACCGATGGTAGTATGTTTCCAATTTTAAATAAAAATGTCCTGTTATAAATAATTCGATGCTTCAGAGAAAAGCATCGAATTTGTTCGTGTTCTGAGGATGAGACGAACACACAACACAAACGTCAATTGCCATAGATCAAGATCACTTTTGCCAAGTCTAATTTTAAATAAAGATGTCCAGCACTAAATGTTCCGATATTCTGCTCTGGAACATCCTTCCATGCATGCCTCGTGCTGTGAGGATGAGATCCACTCACCAGAAACGTGAATCGCCGGAGATCAAGACCGTTCCCGTGAGGCATACTGAACGTAGTCTGGGGAAAATAGGGTTGAAATAGCCGAAAGACCGGTGGTGGTATGTCTCCAATTTTAAATAAAAAATATCCAACAATGAATATTCCGATGCTTTCCACAGAAGCATCTCTTCGAATCGGCTTCGTGCTGTGAGGATTGAGACGCATATACCTACACACAAGAAATGTCAGTTATCGTAGACCAAGACCGTTCACGTGAGATGTACTGCACGTAGTCTGGAAAAATAGGATTGTAAAATAGCCGAAAGACGGCAGAGGAGTATACCTCCAATATGAAAAAATCGTCCAGCAATAAATTTCCCTGCGTTTATCTTTCATATTTTATTGGTCTTTTACCCTCTGAGAGTCACGAGATTTCCGAGTAGTGTAGTATATTGCTTGTATCCCACAGCACACAGAATTACTAAATAACTGCATCGATTGGTTGAAAGAATCCTAAGAAAGATTAAGTTTATCTAGAAGGTCAAAACTGATTAGAAGAAATGAAGGCAAGACTGCAAGTTGCAGAACGAATATGTGTGTGAATCCCTTCAAAGAGCTACGACGAAGTCACACAATTGCAAATCATAACCACGAAAAACGACTCTGACACAATCCGATACTAGAGAGCGAGTGAGCTTTTAGGGCAGGGATGCACAGACCGTGGCCCGCGAACTCATGCGGCCGTCCGTTTATTTGGTGGCGGCCCGCCTCACCATGCGTTGTTTTAGCTTTAACAAGTCACGCAAAACTTCGTCACGATATAATGCATTAAAATGCGCAGGCCTCTTTGGGTCAGCATGTATCTGTGAACCAACTTTTTCGGTCATGAATATTAACAAATCGAAAAATAGCAACGGCTTTAATCAAAGTTTAGGATAAATTTTACGCTTGGCTACTACAAAAATCGAACCGAATATTAAAACAATTGTTAAATCAATGCAATGTCATACATCAAACTGAATTCTTCATTCAATTTTTATTATCTTTTGATTTGTGAAGCAATATAAAATATAAATGATATAAATAACAAATATAAAATTTAAATTATGCATATATATATATATAAATATGAACTATAAATATTATACGTATATATATAATAAATTTCGAAAAAAATTGATAGATAACTTCATGTTTTTTCGGCAGCCCTCCCATAAGTCACAATGAATCTATCTCTCCCTTGGTCTTAACACGTCTATGTATGCCTTCTTTAGGACAACTTTGATCACATTTATTTTTGTGTATTTTTTCTTTTACGTTTGGTACATAATTCGTCTGTGACGCATTGTAGTTGTGTATTGTATTAGTTTCTGTCAGAGTTGATTTCTTCTGTTTATATCTTGCTCTGGCCATTGAAAATATGAAAAAGTTGAAGAATTATGAATTAGCAAAAGCTTATTCACGATATCCGAGTTTTGCTTGTAATAAGGAAGTAGCACTTAGTACATGTAATGTTGAACCAACCATTCCGGTTAAGACAGTGTTCGCAATAATCTGGTTGAGCTATATATAATCGATTTATGCACTATGACGCAGGGACACGGCATCAAACACTCCGGGAGATTTGAAACTCCTTTCACGGATTGCAAATAAGGGCGGATTTTGGAATTTTCTTATGCCTATGTACCACTTGCGTCTTGAAAAAAATAATATGCGTATGCATGAGTGGAAAATCATTGCATTGAGGCTGACACGAAAGCGTGAGTTACGGCAATGCGGGTCTCAAACTGTGAAATGTCGTTTTGGAGTTTGGTTATTCTACAAGCAAACTTTAGGAAGAATCAAGTCATTTTTTTCCTCTTTGTAAAAAATTTGTTTTAACCCTTTAAAAGAACTAAGCTAAAAAAATATTTTTGAACAGTTAAACAACTATAGTTCTTGCTTTTGTACTTTTAGTAGGTAGGTAGGTAGGTATTTAATTAACGTCGTACTGGTGCAACACAACGGGCTATTGACGAGGGTCCGGGATCAAACCCGAAGGGAAGGAGGACAACACGTAATTTTTAATCACGGTCAGATGACGAGATCACACCTGAACTGGCACCTCTCTCTCCAAACTTCCACGCCACGCTAACGTGAGGACATTTGAGACACGACGACGGATTTAACGTTCACCAGCCCCTTTGTACACGACGGTCTTTGGTTGGATTCGAACTCGTAACGCTCCGGTTGCTAATCCGTTACTCTTCCAACCGGGCTACCGCGGCCCCTTGTGCCTTTGAAGGACTTCCTATTAACTTATAAGAATGTACTGATGAGTCGCAGTAGCCCACATGAAAGATTAGAGGATAAGGAACTGGAAGATTGCAAGTTCGAAACTCGATCCAAAGACCTGGTCCACTTTAAATCTGCCGTACTTCACGTTGTTGTGGTGTGAAAGTTTGGAGAGGCGCCAATTCAGGTGTTGATCACGGCATCTGACAGTGATTAAAAATTATGAGGTGTTGTCCTCGAATCTTTCATTTCGAAATCGATCCCGGACCGTCGCCAATAGCCTTTTGAGTTGCTCCTGTGCGATGTAAATTCAACTACCTGCCTACCTAATAAATTTAGATCCACAGATCTGAAATTTCTTCACATGCTTCTTATAGTGCGACTCCAATGAGAAATCAGTCAACCTTCGGTCAGTCAAGTTTTGAAAAGGTGTGAAAGCTGGTTAGGGGGAGGCTGATGGTACGCAAAAGCATGAATGATGATGTTTCCCTCCGCCAACTGTCGCTGCTATCGCTTTCGGTGCCGAACGATAAACTTATAGTATCTGCTTGAAAGACGCCAGTTCTGGAGACGCTTTGTTTACGTTTCAACCTATCACCTAATTTAAATAGACTCGTTCAAACCACACGCCAGTGTCAACTCGCTGGAGCCAGACTAGTTAGTCCCCTCCTTGTTTTGTAATCTGGGTTTTTGTGAAAATCAGTAGTCTTTCTTTTTAGCGATCCACGTATAACATGTTCTGTAAATGCAGAGGGCCGCTGTAGCCCAGTTGGAAGAGCAACGGTATTGGTATTGGTATTTTTAATTAACGTCACACTGGAGCAACACAACGGACAAATTGGAAGAGCAACGGATTAGCAATCGGAGGGTTGCGAGTTCGAAACTCGGTCTAGCCAAAGACCGTTATGTAATGGTGTAAGTTAAATCTGTCTTGGCCTCAAATGTCCTCACGTTGCCGTGGTGTGGAAGTTTGGAGTGTGGGGTGTGAGCTCAGGTGTTGTTCTCGTAATCTGACCGTAGTTCAAAATTGTGAGGCGTTGTCTTGGATCCATCCCTTCGGGATCGATCCTGGACCGTCGCCAATAGTCGTTGTGTTGCTCCATTGCGACGTTAATTAACTACCTACCTCTTAAATACAGAAATGTCTACGTGTTAATCTTTTTTTTATGATTTGTTACATAAAATAAATTGCACCCGCCTACTCAGTGAGATAAATATTCGTGAACCCGAATTAAGTATTCGGATACACGAATGAATATTTTGGTATTCGATTACTGTGGTGTTCGAGTACTTGAGTATCCGATTCCTTTATATTCGAGTACTTTGGTATTCGATTTCGTGGGATGAATACTTTCTCGTATTCGAATACAAGAAAGAATCGAATGCAACGAATACTTGTAAATATCGAGTACACGGATACTTTTGTATTTAAATACTCGCATCTCTTGTCTGGAAACTTTTTCAGCAAAAGTTATTTGAACAATCAATAGACAAATTGGTCAGAACGATCAGTAGTTTACACTAACGCTCGATGTTTTCTTTGACGATTCAATACATTTTAGTAATTTTATAACTCTGTGGTCATGTTTTGGTTGTGATTTTTTTCTTTTTACGTCAGTTTTATTCGATGCCAGTTTCGTTTTATCTTTATATGAGGTAGTTCATGTTGTATAAGTGTACTTTTTTGTATGTTTCTGTTCATGTTCTGTACTGTTGATCTCATTTCGATGTCATGTAACAGGCGTAATCTGACAGTAAGACCAATAAATAGCAATAATACCATGCATGGAATCAGACTGCAGCACCCAAACTATGAAGCGATTCTAATAAGATTGTTTATTTGTTCAGGTAGGTAGGTAATTAATTAACGTCGCAATGAAGCAACACATTGGGCTATTGGCAACGATCCGGGATCAATCCCAAATGAAAGATCAGAGGACAACACCAGGTAATTATGAATCACAGTCAGATGACGTAGTCAACACGTGAGCTAGCACCCCACTCTTCAAACTTCCACACCACGCCAACGTGAGGACATTTGAGGCCACGAATTACTTAACGTGCACCAGCCTCCATGTACACGACGGTCTTTGGTGAACCGAATTTCGAACTAGCAACTTTCCGATTGCTAATCCGTTACTCTTCCAACCGGGCTGCAGCCGCCCTTTATTTGCTCAGAAGCTGTCTAGACATACGTTTTTCCATACATTTTACATTACATTCTTCCTTTTTGAAGGATGGAAAGCAATCAATAACAGTTGCATTTTTTTAATACTCAACCCTGTTGAAACTTGGTGAATAGTTTCCATCCCAACACGCTTATCCAATCTGAACATGTTTGGTTTGTATTTTCTGTTTATATACTGTTTTATATTTGGTTATTCCAGATGTGGATCGTAAATTGCATGTTTGGAATGTTTTCTTTGGAAATTCGAAAGAGTACAGTATTGAATGGAGGTTAAACATTCTTCACATTAATCCTTTGTCTACCGAAGGTACTGTTGTGAATGGGTTTTGAGTCGCAAGGGTCAAAAATGGACTGGTTACGCCAACCACAAGATAAAACAAATTTAAATATAAAACCAACAGAATAAAGTGGACATCAAATCAAGCGCACAAATTTTATAGCAGAATAATAAAATGTATGACACTAAAACCGAGGAAACATGTTGACCAACAACGAAAACAAATTGTACAGCTAAGCATGATTTAAATTAGTTTATTTAACACATTTCGTTCATGATCGGTAAAATATACGTCCAAATTCGTCAATAATGCGAAAACAATCGAAAAATCATCAAACACAATGCTCATTTATTCCGGATTCTACATTACGACATGTAGAAAACCGGGAGAAAGAAGACTGGATCGTCCAAATTTATTTTCTGGATCGAAGGGTACGAAGGTAGGTCGGTAAATTATAGCCTCACTGGAATAACACAACGGGCTTGGCGACGGGGTCCGGGATCAATTCCAAAGGACAACATTACGCAAATTTGAACCACGTCAGTTGACGAGATAAACACCTGAGCTGGTATCCCACTCTTCAAACTTCCACACCACGCCAGTGGGAGGATATTTGAGGACACGACATCTAATGTGCACCAGCCCCCCAAGTACATGACGGTCTTTGATTGAATCCTCCGGTCGCTAATCCGCTACTCTTCTAACCGGGCTACCGCGAACCGCGTGCAAGAAGGGATAATTTTTATTTTTTGAAAATTAAACGTTTTTGAGAAGAGTAGGCAGTTTGCAGAAGTTTGCACGTAGGCAGATCATACCTCAGGAACTTAGAAAACTTAGTAAGTCAAGAAGTTAGGAACCTGTGACAATATTTAAGGAATCAGAAACCAGCATGTTCGTTGGTGAGGGGAGTTCGGCTGAAATATGTTCTTGGAAATTATATGGCAAAAAGAATTAAGATTGCAACACTGTTTTTCTACTAAAACAACTTCTTGCCGTGTGTGTGTTAAGCATATAGAGTTCCTGGATTCATATTTTTATTCCAAGAGGGGCCCGTCATATACATTTGATACTGGGGTCCATAATTCAGACGCAGGGGATGGGGCTGACCAATGCAAATGATCATTACTTTTCCAATAGTTGCTTTAATGTAATCACTGATCTAGCACAATCACGCGATGATAGTCTGCTCGATCCCGTGAAGAATCAATAATGATAAAGTAGAATCAGAAAGGGATACGATTTGTCAGAACAATTAGCGTGGGTGCGAAACTGACTCAGTTGTATCAGTCTGCTGATTAGATTGTCTTCGGTCACTCATATTGCCTGGTATAGTGTAAATAAAAACATTGCTCATTCTTTTAGAGCAGTATGTTTTAGACATGGTAAATTCGTGTTTATTACGTCTGGAGTGAGTGCTGTTTAAGCAAGGCAAGGATGTTTTAAAACATGACTAACGGTTGTGGTGGCTTTCTGTACACGAAACCTCAACATCATAGATTGTGAATCATTACTCGTGTGTGCGAATGACCAGATTTTGTGAACAAATAGTTTTATCAAATTTACCTCCTTGTTTGATCCTTCGTAACTTTGCAAGATTATTTATTGGTGGATATTTCTGCATTTTTTACTGTAATTTCTTCTAACATGTCGAAAAATGTTTTGTTTTGCAAAGCGTGCCATTTTAGGAACAGGGTATAGCCTTTTCTTGTATTAATAATATTCTTCGATGGTTTTTCTTTTTGAAAACAATACAATGATGTACATTTTAGCAAGCATTGGTCCATTAATCCCTTTAGTATTGACGGAGAACATTTAAAGTTGATAGAGAATATTGCTGTTCAAATATTGAAGAATCGAATGAGTTTTTGAATACAAAACATGACACTTAAATGCTTTATCTAGATCTGTAAGAAATCCTAGTCAAAAACCAAACTGAATCAACGAAGTTTTACTTATACGAAGAGGTAAATTAACACTTAGTTACTTATGTTAATGAACCATCTATCAAACTCTAACAGCGAGCTTGCTCCTGGACTGGTTTCTTCAAGATAGCCATCCTCCGCTCAAAGCCCTCAGAGGCGCATCATCTTTAGGTGTGTACGGGCATCACAATCCCAAGATATCCGAGTGATCTTTCCTCCCTCTTTCATTTTTACCACCTCCCTTCTGCTTTTTGCTTTTTCTTTCTCCTTTATTGTGTTGGTCTTGTGTTTGGCGCAGCTTGGCCAAATATGGTTCTTGCGCCATATAACACGAAAATATATACATATGTCCAAAAATTAAGGATACTGCAATCCGAGACAAATCCCGTCCAAGACCTGTACCGAAGTACCTCAAATTACAAATGAATATATTCCACAAGTTATGAGGAATAAAATAAGAACATCCCCCCTCCTCGAGGTGCGCGCTACTGGGAACTAAATAAATGAGAGAAAAATTCTCAGGTGAACACATTGTATGTTTTAGTTATTATTGCGAAAAATATATTTGTTCTGTTAGCTCCCAAGTGGTTTCGAAGAGATATCTCGTTCATCGAGATCTAGCCAATTTCGCTAATCACAAGATATCTCGTCAACATATTGCACCGATGTTTTGTGATCAAGATCTGGTCAGTTTTTTCAAACGACGAGATATCTTGTCCATCAAGATCTGGTCAATTTTCTTCTAACGACGAGGTATCTTGTCCATCAAGATCTGGTCAATTTTGCTTATGGCGAGATACATCGTCGAGACAACCACCAGGTGGATCAAAAGCAATCTTTTAGAGAATGTGCTGTCTTTGACTCTACTGGAACCGTTAGAACGTGCAGGCATGCTTTCCACATGGCTGTCCAAGAGTTTCAGCAACAAGGAATCCCATACATTGCACTCGATCACGTCTTTGCTCTTGCGGTGTCGTGTAGACTGTGATAAGACGTCCGAGAGCATTCCAAACATGGTCTATTGGATTGAGACCAGGTTACCTTGCCTGATACGAATTCAGTTTTATCCTTAATTTTTGAGTGTACTTATGATTCTTTTTCATCAGTCACTAATCTTAATTGGACAATTTAACTTGGAAAAGAGTATAAAAAAGATCGCACCCCTTTCTTCAAAGCTGAACTATTCTTTTTCCTCGATTGAATTTTCCAGAACGAAGGAAATAAATGTCTTTACAAAAAAAACCCGCATTATCTGGATAAGAAATTTAGTGAAGATACATTTGACATGAACATAGTCTGTCAACCATGAGAACTGCTCCAGAAACGAAGTCTAGATTGCGGCGGTTGCTATAAAAACACGGCTCGTTAATTTTGATCAAGGATGACGATCGGAATGACTTAGTTTTATCTATTTTTCGCGAATGTTGGTGACAGAAAGAGGTAGTTTACTAATACAATGATCTTCTCGGCGACAAGTAAAAATCTTAACAAATATATTTAAAATTTTTCGTCAATGTGACAAATTTGAATGCATTTCTTCAAGTTTTTACTATGGAAAATATGATAAGATCTGTTCCTACAGCAGGAGGCAGTTCCTGTGGAAGATAGACAGTAATCGAACTTGAGACTAGTCAGAGTTGATTGGTATTTGGTATTTTCAATTAACGTCACACTGGAGCAACACAACGGGCTATAGTCAGAGTTGAAAACAACCTCCCCTAATATTTGAAGTAGAATTATCTTGAATTAAACAGTAGTCGATTTAGTCACTGTACTCTTAAGGTGAAAAAGGTAAATAATATACAGATAAGCAGAGATAGAAACCTGGGGGAAACGAAAAAATCGTCACCACAATCTCTATTACTATTAATACAGCCTATGTACGTTGTGAGTCTGGCGCCAGCTGTCGAGACAGTACTATCAGTTACCAGGAAAACTGCTCCAGACACAAAGTCTGCCTCTGCATATTGCCGTAGGAACGGACCTTATCCAAGGGGAATGCTTGAAGAAGTGTATTCAAGTTTGTCACATTGGCGCACTTTATGACAATTTGGATATTTTTTGTTGAGATTTTTAATGTCGCCTTATGCTAGTAAACTACCTCTTTCTGTCGCCAAAAACGAAATAAAATTACCTCATTCCAAAGAGTCACCTCTACTCAAATTGAACGAGCCCAGTTTCTATAACCGGGTGTTAAAGGTTAATGGTCGTTAACGTCGTCGTGTAAACGGTCTATAACGACCGTTAACACGACGGTCTTTGTTGGATCGAGTTCCGAACTCGCAACCCTTCTGTTGCTAATCCGTTCCTATTCCAAGGGGCGCTCTGGCCCAGTTGGAAGAGGAACGGTTTTATCAATCGGAGAATTGCGAGTTCGAAACTCGGTCCAGCCAAGGACCGTTGTGTACAAGGGTGCTGGTGCACATTAAATATGTTGTGGCCTCAAATATCCTCACGTTGTCATGGTGTGGAAGTTTGGACAGTGGGGTGCCAGCTCAGGTATTGTCTCATCATCTGACCGTGGTTCAAAATTACGTGGTGTTGTCCTCGATCTTTCCCTTGGGGATTGATCCCGGACAGTCGCCAATAGTTGGTTGTATTTATCCAGTACGACGTTAATAAACTCCGACCTACCCGCTACTATTCCAACCGGGCTGAAACGGCCCCAGTTCATGAAAGAATAGTTACTTTAAAAATTAAAATTACCTAAAGAAAAAAAAAAGAATTTCATGCATAAATGGAACTTTAAAGTTATTATTAAAACTAGCACTTTAGGGAGGACTCGGGCCCCCACTCTTTGATGACGTCACAGCGAGCAGGGCCAGTAGCGTAGCTAGGATTTTATTTCGAAAGAAGTTCTGAAATCTCTCGAAAAACAAACCAAGTGACACAATGTTCAGAATACGGACAGGAAACACTACATTTAGCTCGACAGAAAATGCCTCTCAGAATACTACACGAGTCGGGAAACAACAGCCCGTTGAGTTGCTCCAATAAGACGTTAATTCAACTACCTACCGAGCGGGGAAACTTATTTTATGAGCAAATTCTACTTTAGTGTGGTTCTCGTTAGCTTTATTAGCTCTCAAACAGCATGAACCTTCCGACAGCAACAGCTTTCGAAGCAACTCAATAAACAAACTTGTAAATCGGAGGAACACAGATTTTATACACCGTTTATTGAACTTTCCACCATTGCAATACAACGTCAAGTCCGCACCAAAGAAGCAGCGACGTAAACCTTGTAATACATTTTACACGTTCATTGTCAAGGATGAGAGTTGTTTAACCAACCCAAACCTGATTTCTTTTCCTTCATTTCACTCCAGCGAGTGGGTTTTCGTGCATACATTAGCGGGAAAACCTATTAGGGAATTGTTTCTTTATTTTTGTAGATACGCCTTGTAGCAGGTGATTTATGAATTTCTTCAGAATTTGATAGTTTTCAATTAGCGTAATTGTTTCTGTTGTGTTTTTCGACTGTCTGTGGTGAGGAGTCAGTTTACTAAACAGGATGGCAATGTTTCACTTTTCAAGCTTTCAGATCTGATTTAGGTTTCTCGTAGATCGGCTACCTGGATTTATGGAAGCTTCAAGTGGCGTCTGGCAAACTGACAAAGTGATATTTTATTTAACCCTCCTGGTGGTTGTCTGGACGAAGTATCTTGTCCTTTGAAAAAATCTGACATGACCTTGATGGACGAAATATCTCGTCACTAAATTTTTTTTACCAGATCTGTATTTTGTCATCATCAAAATATCGTTGATATCTTGATAACTAGGTATCTCGTCATTTACAAAATTGATCAGATCTTGATGGACGAGATATCTCGTCCAAACCACGTAGAAGGTTAAGCACATCGTTTTAGTTTTATTGACATCAAACAAGAAACGTCGGTGGTCTTATTGATTTTACTATAATTTTCATCTCTACAGTGATTTACCTGTTACTTGTAACTTGCCTGTTTTTTTTAACCTTTTTCGACACTAAACTCAGCGAATCAACTACTCGAAATAAGAAACAAAGCGACTATTGAAAATGCAAATTCAAATATGTAATACATAATGCGTTTATAAAATAAGCGGTATGACTTTTATTTTGAGTACTTCCATGAATACAGGAAGGTGAGTTATCGTCGCATTGGAGCAATACAACGGGCGATAACAAGAATGCCCAATTGTTTCATTTTTAACTGCCTCTTTCGGTCATATAGAATCTATACATCGTATCCGCCTGCAATACTGCAATAACAAAACATGAATTTATCGCTTTTAAAAAGTAAAATTATAAATGTATGCTTCTATATACACTGCAAAACTGACACAGTTGTAGATTCCAGCAGAGGGCAGTTTTGCAGAAGCATGTACTTAGTCTTTCTACACATAAAACTAACATACTAGTAACTAATATATATATCATTCTACATAGAACCGTAAATAAATTTTGTTTTTGGTTATGGCAGTATTGCAACCTAGTGTGATATATCGTAGATTCAGAGCAGGAAATTTGGCAATAAATTTATTCTGAAATTAAAGAAAATTATAGAGAAACGTTATAAATCGAAGGAAGAGGAAGCCTACTATTGGGTTGTTCAAATAAATCATCAAATAAAACAGCCTAATTCAAACAAAAACAAGGCATGCATTCTATATTAAATCTACACCATCTATGCATATCGTCGGCTTAGAGTGGGAACTCATTAACTGACAGTTTTTCTGAGACGCTAAATGCATATTTCCATGATGATGAGAAATGCAGTCATATTGTGATCTGTTTAAAAGTTATATTAATACCAATCAAAATGCTCATAATTTTTATTTTCTGACCTAAAACTAAAACTTCGTCTTTAAACAGCTGTACAATAAACAATTCTTTTTTCAGTTAATTAGTTTCTGCTCTAAGCCAACACATATATTTCACGAACGTACGTGGCACAAAAATAGATGTATTTGTATAATAGTGCATTGCAACAAACGTCATAACCAAATAAAATTAACCACTTCGAGATTCATAGTGATTTTGCAGCTTTGTTCAAATGGGATTGGTTTGAGTATGAAAAAAATTCAAAACGTAGAGCTCATCAGTCTAATGAAACTCATTCCTAAGTATGGTGAGAGCAGCGTCTGTTCCTGGGTTTGAATCCCAGTCTGATCATGGGTATTCGTAATGCTTCGGTATCTACGCAAATCACTAACTCCGAACTGCTTAACACTCGTGTTAAAAATGACAGTGAAGCATCAAATCAAATCCAGATAAACTATTATTTAAAAACATTCAGTACTAAGCTTCTTAATTCCTTTTGTTGAATTTATTTAATTTTGATACAGATTTTGATCAATGCATTATAACTGTATAATTAATATTACCATTGATGATGAATGAATGTTGAATTTTACCAGCCAAACCAAACTCCTATTATAAACTTAGTCAAACTCCTATAAGCTATATGTTCCAAACTTCTATACACTAGTGTAGCAGAAAATGACCTGAAGGGACGAATCAACTACTGGATGGATTCTCCAGGCAATATAAATCAGTATCTAATACAACTGTCAGTTAATACATTCCTTCGTTTAATTATTTCAAAGCTCCGTAGAGACATTGTTTGAACAAAATTTGTTTACAACTTTCTATAGGACAAAATTGATTTGTCCTTTAGAGTGTCTTGTATTGATTTTAACATTCCCAGGTATATTATCAGAGCTAAATAATTTTTTGTTAAACCTATAAAATAGAATACATGAAACAATTTTTCTATAAATAGATTTTTAAACTGTATTTTTATACTTTCTCGGGAGTTAATACATTTTTTAATGATTTCAATTCAGTGCGTAAACTTCTTCAATAAAGTCTTGTTTCATCTCTTATTTAACTGTATATGAGTGTCTTTTTCTTGCCTATTATGGATCATATATTTTTGTTATAGTAAAAACATCCATTTTTAAGCTTAACCCTGGTAGTTGTCTCGACGAGGTATCTTGTTATTAGCAAAGATGACCAGATTTTGATGTACGAGATTTGTCCATCAAAATCACATCGTCTCTTATCATTAAAAGAAAGCTGACCAGATCTTGGTCTCGTCATCATCAGAAACTCTGCAATGTCTTGAGGACGAGATATCTCGTTATTAGCAGAATTGGTGGACGAGATATCTCGTAGAAACTACTTGGAGGGTCAAACATCTGTTACAGACAAGAAAAAATATCAATACCTGAAACCTTTTCGATGAAATGTAAGACTCAGATGCGGAAGAAAATAAAACTGCTATAAGGTTTATCTCAAGAATGGGTCTTCTTATAAGATACATAAATTGAAATTCCTACAGACAACTGGAAATGTCAGAACGCATTGGATTGATTCGTAGACTCGTCACGAACAAAATGCGCATTTTTGAACTTGAATCTCGTGAATTCAATAAGAGTGTAGTTTCCACTCTTTAAACAAAAGAAAAATTAAAGCCTTTCAAGGCCTTTCCAAGTCTATTTAATAAGGCTACATTTCACACAGATCGCAATAGATTAAACAGTGAGCGCACAGGTGAAGATGTTTTCGCAAGTATTAGGTTTGAGTCTACGGATACAGTTTTGAAAACATCAATGTTTGGCTAACCTATAAAGACATTTGCACTCCAATTTTAATAACATTTGGCATTGGACAAGTATCATTGATCTTGGTTTTTGAAGTAAAATATGCAGTGCCCTTGTAAAAATTAAGACTTTTTAACCCTCTGAACATTAAGAGATTGCCGAGTAGTAGCATTGCTTTTACCCACAACACACTCAATGATATAAAGCCACATCTTTTGACTGAAAGAATCCAAGAAATCTTTCAATCATTAGAAAAAAAAATTATTTGTCCTTTCCTAATAGAATCCTATGGGATGATTCTATTGGCCCATTCTGTGTAGAACAGAATCCTTTGAAAAGATTCTGTTACTCTTTTTCTTTGAATACAATCCTTCGGAAAGAGGGCCGCGGTAGTTCCGGTTGGAAGAATAACGGATTAGCAACCGGAGGGTTGTGAGTTCGAATTCAGCCAAAGACCGTCGTGTACAAAGGGGGCTGGTGCACTTTAAATCTGTCGTGGCCTCAAATGTCCTCACGTTAGTGTGGCGTGGAAGTTTGGAAACTGGGGTGCCAGCTCAGGCATGAACTCGTCATTTGACCACGGTTCAAAATTACGTGGTATTTTCCTCGGTTCTTTCCCTTTGGGTTTGATCCGGAACTGTCGCCAATAGCCCGATGTGTGCTCCAGTGCGACGTTAATTGAAATTAATAAAATATACAACCTTTGGAAAGATTAATTGCTCCTTTCCTTAGAGTAGAATTCTTAGGAAACATTATATGGGTCGAGAAGGTAAAAATTGGTGAGAAATTATGCAGAGATGACTGTAGGTTGCAAGCTGGAAATATGCACGTGAACCCCTCAGTAGGTTAAGGATTTTCTGCAAATTTTAATTTTTCAACGGCCTTTTTAAAACTAAAATGAAAAATCGGGCCTTCTTTAACCTCCTGGTGGTTGTCTCGACGGGGTGTCTCGTCATTAGCAAAACTGATCAGATTCTGTTTAGGACGAGATATCTCGTCATTAAAAGAAAACGATCACGGCCATTAGAAGAAAACTCACCAGATCTTGATCTCGTAATTATAAAAAAATCGGAAATATCTTGATGACGAGATATCTTGTCATAAGCAAAACAGGTCAGATCTTGATAGACGAGATATCTCGTCTAAACAACTTGGAGGGTTAAATCTTTTTTTAAAGCCTGTGGAAACTTCGCGGTGGATAACAGAATTAAGCAAATTTTAATTTTACAACCAATTTATGATTCGTAGTAAAATATAAACCGCCACTCCTTTCCACTGTAAAAATCTTCCTTTACAAGCTTAATCCAGTCTCTAGAAGTCCATAGATTACACACTCCGCAGAGAAGCTGACTAAAGTTCAAAGTCGTGTTTCTAAAGAGGGCGGTTCAAAGGTCGAAACCATCCCCCGTGGTTCCACCCCTTTTTTACACCCCTGTCGTGACAAATTTCCGGCTTCGTGATGCACGTGTTCCACAGATGGATAAATCTGGACTCGCCCCCGAAAAGCCCCCTGCGACTTATCAGTCAGACCCCATTGGGTACAATTGGGGTCAAGATAATCCCTAATGTCTGAGAAATGATAAGCATCACCTACGGAGGGATTGATTCATTGGTGAATCAAAAAACCATTAAGTACATGGAGACATGATTGTGGAAAAAAACACAGGGTGCTTACTTCGGCAAATAATGGAAGTGATCTGCTATGTATCGTTAGCATCATTAGCCCCATATATCGTTAAAAGACTGGGGTGTTTAACTACCAGGGTAGGGTTTTTTAACAGGAAAAGAAAAATATTTTAATTACTTGTGGCTGGAAGCTTTCATCATTAAGTAATTGAAAAACCTGTACCTTGACTCACTGAAAAGTACATTCAAAAAAGTAGCTTCAGCCATCTACTGACCTCTTCATCGATTAAACCAATTTTTCGCATCTTATTAGCTTCTTTTATCTCAATCCATATCAATTAAAAATTAAAATGCTTTATTGTTACACCATAATCTGACTTAAAATTTCTTAATTGTCTATATATTAATGATAAAGTGTTGTTACTCACATTTCATATATTATTTCAATCCATTTATATTGAATACCATATTCACACATTCGTTTACTTTTACTCGTATTCATTCTTATTTTCAATACAATGCACGGCAGAAAGCACACTTCAGCCGTGTTATAGTTAGATTCTGAACGTCTATTTCAATTTTATCCCATTTCCATGTTAGAAGGCGATTCGGCATTTTTTAAAATTCTAAACCTATTTTCGTTCATATTTTCCTTTCTCTGCGTTGATTTCTATCTTCCAGACTTCTCATTACATTCTGCCCTGAAGAATTATATTAATACAGAGTTCTTTTGTGGAGGAGTTTTAGCAGTGTTATGCAGCTCCTTAACTCAAAGAAGCATATTTAAACCAAAGGGCAAAATTGGCGAATCAATCCCATAACGGTCAAATTTATATTGCTTAATTCATTGTTGCCATTCTACAATAAACAAATAACCTGGATTTCTGTGTCGCGTACGTTAATGGTATTTGGTATTTTAATTAACGTCGCACTGGCGCAACACAACTGGCTATTGGCGACGATCTGGAATCAAATCCGAAGGGAAAGATCAAGGACAACATCACGTAATTTTGAACCACGGTCAGATGACGAGGTCATACCTGAGCTGGCACCCCACTCTCCAAACTTCCACATCACGCCAACGTGAGGGCATTTGAGACCACGACAGATTTAACGTGCACCATCCCCTTTTGTACACGACGGTGTTTGATTGGATTCGAACTCGCAACCCTTCGATTAATAATCCGTTATTCTGCTAACCGGGTTACCCGGCCCTGTCCGGTACGTTAATGAAATATATATAGATATTAGTCGTTGCTAGTTTTAACAAACTCCGTTTTCATAAACTTTCATCAAATCCCATATAAATATCATAAACTAAATTGTAATTCGCTTTTAGTAATATTGCAAACGAGCCTTGCATCGGACGAACAATAGATCCACTACACTATCTACTCCCCATTGCTGGACAACTAAAAATTCTACATTCGCCCACCTGCAGTGAGAGCAAAGATAATTGGTTCAAGGCAATAGTTTCTCAACACAATGTTCACTCCCAATAATCGCTCAGCTTATGATCTGTATCCGAAGTCACGAATCAGAACAGCACCCACGTGAAACTGGAAAAACACAGCGCACACTAAATTTATCTCTTCTATTACAAAGAAATGTTCTGTCATGGTGTAAACTTGAATGGTATCTGCATTCATTTCTCAATACAGTCACTTCTGTGTATACATTCTTGTTTGTATATCTCTTACCTGACGTCTTCTGTCTTGTGTTGGCCGACTATGGCCTATGCGCCATAAAACTCAACCAACCTCTATGCAAACAACTATCGTTGACACCCTGGAAACTATCTCGGCCCTGATTGAACGCTACAACCTACACCATCCACAATCCAGAACTAATATCTGAATCCTTTTGGATTTTGGGCAGGAATCTGGATGGGTTCAGTCTCAGATGGGCCCGTCACGTGGCATCTGGAGTCCATATAATGGGCCCTTTATGAACATTACCAAAAATCAACATTATTCGTATATGTGGGAATGGCAACAAATGGATATACTGGAACCAGGTAAAGACCCCCTCTATCTAGGGGCCCTCAAATGGTTTATGAAGATTAAAAGATACCAAATTAATTGCATACAATTCTTAGAAATTTCCTCAATCTCTTCTGCATATTGCTTAACCCTAAGGGGAATTCACACGTATAATACCACCTTGCAACCTTCCCTAAATGACTTCTAACCAGTTTTGACCTGATTCTATTCTAGGGAAAGGACCAACAGAGACTAATTAAAGGATTCTATTCAAAGGAAAGGATCAAAAGAATATTTCCAAAGGATTAACTTCCAAGGAAAGGAGCAGTAGAATAATTCCAAGGGATTTTATTCTAAGGAAAGGACCAAAAGCATCTTTTCAAAGGATTCCATTCTAAGGAAATTACCAATAGAGTCTTTCCAAGTGATTCCATTCTAAGAAAAGGACCAACAGAATCTTTCCAAAGGATTTACTTCAAAGGAAAGGACCAACAGAATCTTTCCAAGAAATTCACTTCAAAGATTCAGTAGAATAAAGAAAAAGGACGAGAAAACATTAGAATAATTCCATAGGATTAAATTCTATAAAAGGAACAATAAAATATTTCCAATGGATTCAATTCTAAGGAAATGACCAATAAAATAGGATCCATTGCAAAGATTCCATTCCCTGGAAGAAAGAATTCATGGATTCTTTCATCCCATTGGGTATAGTCATCAAGTTTGCTTTGGGGTAGAAGCAATACTACATAACTCGGAAATCTCTTGACTCTCGGAGGGGTAACTGGATTCAAGTACTAAGGACACAAACTGCTTTCAATACAGGGCAATGTTTCACTTCACTTTCGCATAAACTGTATTTCCATTTTAACCACCAGGCCCTCATCAATATTCATCAGGAGCTCATCATTTGATATGCAGGGTCCGCTGATTAAAAATGAATTTGTGCACAAGGCCATCAATGCCTCATTAGGCCTTTGAGACCCCAAAATTGATAACTTATCTATAATGTAAAAAATCTCAGCAAACACAGAACTTTGATTAAGGGGGAAACACTTTCGGAAATTCTTGTTATATTGTTTCCGAAAAAAGAATTCGAACAAAATATTTAGTTAAAATTAAGATCTACAAATTATCGACATTTTCGATACCGGTAAATTAATGACGAGAATTCTCAATACCGGTTTTTAGTTTTAACGCTCTGGGCATCATGGAGATTTCCGAGTAGTGACGATTTTTCTACCCCACAATAAACACATAATTAATGATGAGAGAATTCGAATAAAACACTCGGAAATGAGATACTTAAAAGTATTCGTTGTACTCGATTCTTTCTCGTATTCGGGCCATGGTAGCCCGGTTGGAAGAGTAACGGATTAGCAACGGATTAGGATTGCGAGTTCGAATCCAACAAAGACCGTCGTGTACAAAGGGGGCTGGTGCACGTTAAATCTGTCGTGGCCTCAAATGTCTTCACGTTGGTGTGGTGTGGAAGTTTGGAAAGTGAGGTGCCAGTTCAGGTGTGACCTCGTCATCTGACCGTGGTTCAAAATTACGTGGTGTTGTCATCGGATCTTTCCCTTCGGGTTTGATCCCGGACCGTCGCCAATAACCCATTGCTGTTCAACCTGCTTGTGTTGCTTATCAACCTGTTCATTGTGTTGCTTCAGTTCAACGTTAATTAAAATATCTCTTTCTCGTATTTGATTACAGTAGCATTAATCCAAATTATTTGAATATCAAAGTACTCGATTACACAGTACTCTAATACCAAAATATTCATCTTAAGCATTTGAATACCAAGTAGCAGCGTTACATTGTATGGTTGTTAGTGTTGGTTGAGTCAAAAATTATTGCTTGTATGTAGAATAAATAGCAATACAACGATTCACTGTTTTCCACTTACAGTGAGTTCAAATGTGACCTCGTCATCTGACCGTGGTTCAATATTACTTGATATTGTCCTCGGATCTTTCCCTTCGGGATAGGTCCCGAACCGTCGCCAATATCACGTTTTGTTGCCCCAGTGCGACGCTAATTAAATACCTACCTCTTTCAGTGAAACTCGAACTTTCATCCACTATGTCAATTTCCAGTGCACTAACCAGAATGCTAGGAAAATCAGAACAAGTCTTATATCGTAGTTGGCTGATTATTATTATGGATTAATCTTTTTTTGTATACATATTCGAATATTTCTTCGATACTTGAAAGTACTCGAATACCAAGTATTCTATTAAGAGTGCTCGATTTTGCCCATCTCTATACATGACTGAGAAACCACATTCATTAGTTGAAAGAATCGTAGGAAAGATACTATTGGTCAAGAGGTCAAAACTAGTCAGACGTCATGCAAGGAAGCTGCAGATTTCAGAACGGATATACACATGTGAACCCCTTTGAGGGCTAGTTTTTTTTATAAAGTATACTGACTGATTGGGCGAAGTTATAGTACTTACATCGTTTTCTCGTTCTGTAATGAAAATAATTTACTGCACGCAATGAAAAAAATTTTTAACTTCAGTAGATAAAGTAATATCTTCACTTATATAGTAGGTACTAATAGAAACTTGGAACGGTTGAAAGCATTAAAATTATTATTACGTATTTGCCTGCTTTCCTGAACTTTAATAACCACATTTATTGGTTCAAAGAATCCTAGAAACTATCCCTAGCGACTATAACAACTGTGCTACCTACCGCTGCCCCTTTTAAATGATTGAGTTAATAAAATTTGTAAGGCAATGTGTGTGTGTGTGAAATAACATTAAGTAAATATTATGTAAAACTACAAGTTAAACACAAAAAAGGGCCGCGGTGGCCCGGTTGGAAGAGTAACGGACTAGCAACCGAAGGGTTGCGAGTTCGAATCCAGCCAAACACCGTCGTGTACAAAGGGGGCTGGTGCACGTTAAATCTGTCGTGGCCTCAAATGTCCTCACGTTGGCGTGGTGTGGAAGTTTGGAGAGTGGGGTGCCAGCTCAGGTGTTGCCTCGTCATCTGACCGTGGTTCAAAATTACGTGGTGTTGTCCTCGGATCTTTCCCTCTGGGATTGATCCCGGACCGTCACCAATAGCCCATTGTGTTGCTCCAGTGTGACGTTAATTAAAAATACCAAATACTAAACACAAAAATCGTGCTAGAGAACCTGTTAATATGAAACTAAATACGAAAGGATGTTTTTGAAAGTAAGTTCCACACGTGCCGACCAATTGGACTGATAGTCAGGATGCTGGCTTCTAGATCGAAAGGTTCCTGGTTCAAATCGGGGTAAGCATGGATGTTTGTCCGTCTCGAGTGAACATGCAGCCTCTCTATTTCTGGGTTGTGCCTTGAATGTATGGTAAGTATGCGAAGTGCAAAGTGAACACATCTTCTGTGATACAACAGGCTAATACCAAGTGATTCACAATACCGCCTTTGTAGTGCCACGATGACAAAAAGCACTTCTAATACTTTCAAAGGCCGTGGTAGCCCAAGTTGATATAGTAATCGGAGGACGGGGAGTTCAAAACTCGGTCCAATCAAAGACCGTCGTATAGGTGGGAACTGAAGCACGTTAAATCTGTCGTGGCTTCAAATGTTCGCACGTTGGTGTAGAAGTTTGGAGAGTGGGGTGCCAGCTCAAGTGTTGACCTCATCATCTGACCGTGGTTCAAAATTAAGTGGTGTTGTCCTCAGGTCTTTCCCTTCGGGATTGATCCCGGACCGTCGCCAATAGCCCGTTGTATTGCTCCAGTGCGACGTTAATTAAAATACCAAACCTTTGCCTTTCGCAAAATGGAAACTCATCGGGGACAATTTAAAAGGGCGTAAATGCCTGATATATATAGGTGCGGGGTGGGGGGGTATTTCAATTAACGTCACACTGGAGCAACACAATGGGCTATTGGTGACGGTCCGGGATCAATCCCAAAGGGAAAGATCCGAGGACAACACCACGTAATTTTGAACCACGGTCAGATGACGAGGCAACACCTGAGCTGGCACCCCACTCTCCAAACTTCCACACCACGCCAACGTGAGGACATTTGAGGCCACGACAGATTTAACGTGCACCAGCCCCCCCTTTATATATAGGTGCAACATAACAAAAGGCTATTGTAAGAAAGCAACACTCTCGCTTGTGCACTTGAGCCTCCAGAAAACCCCTCCCCTGACAACGCCACTGGTAACGGTATTATACAACATTCTTCGAAACCACAAAAGTTCACTTCCCGGGGAAAAGGGAATCAACCTTGGGCCAGTTGATTTCTGAATAGGTGTGAAAACGCGTTAGGAAAAGGTTGCTATACACAAAAGCATAAATGGCGATCGCCGTGTATGTTCCCCCCAGCCAACTCAATACTCTTTCGGCACCGAACGATACGATTAGAACCAGAATCCGTGCTAAAGACGCAAATTGTGGAAGGGATATGTTTACGTTACCCCTAATCTAACGAATAGACTCGTTCAAAACCACGTGACTCGACTGAATTTCTCCCGATCCTAACAAAAATAAAACTTCTGGCCGAGACATAATAATGCACTAGTGTCATTCGATACATAAAATGTTGTAATGCGATATTTTTCACTGAAATTGGCGTAATTCTAGGTATTAATTTGATAAAAAAATCTCTGCTATAAGTATCTTTTTATATAAAACACATTATTGATTACGAACTCAGTACAACACAATACAAACAGTGCAGAGGACTCGAAAAATCAGAGCTCTACATAGATCTGTCAGGAGTTGAATACTTTTCTTTGGGGCTTAAATTCAGAAGCGCTACTGCTTACAATAAATTAAGTGTTCTTTTTATTTCGAAAGCAGCTCTTAATCTCAGTGTAAACGTTTGAGATACGTTTTTGAAGCTCTCAAAATACACAATGAAATGTAAACAAACGTAGGAAAGAAATGTTATTAACTGATTTAATAATTTGTGCTGTAGAGAATTGCGATATATTATTCTAAGATATCCATAAGTAATGTTTGTCTGGATACTTTAAATATTTATATTCTGAAATTTATTGCTCAAGATACAAGATACACTTGTGCGATAGCTATATACGTATCTTTAATTATATATATCTTCCGCAGTGTTCATTATTTATATTCGATTGTATATTATATATATATATTTAAAGAAATTCTTTTACAAGGAAAAAATGTTATATAATTAATAACGAAGTAGTATTTGATGAAATATTCCTTAAATATTGAAAAAGTGTTTCATATATCTAATATATTAGTATATAAAATTTTAAATCTATTTACGACCATTGAGGCTTGCTATACAAAACATTATTGCATCAACACATCTTTAAAAGCGTTTTGCAATATTCATTGATTGGATACTCCTTAAAATAGAGGGTTGGAAGAGCAACGAATTAACAACCGGAGGGTTGCGAGTTCGAATCCAGCCAAAGACCGTCATGTACAAAGGAGGCTGGTGCACGTTAAATCTGTCGCCTCAAATGTCCTAAAATTGGCATGGTGTGGAAGTTTGGAGAGTGGGGTGCCAGCTCAGGTGTGCCTCGTCATCTGACCGTGGTTCAAAATTGCGTGGTGTTGTCCTCGGATCTTTCCCTTGGGGTATGGATCCCGGACCGTCACCAATAGCCCGTTGAGTTGCTCCAGTGTGATCTTAATTAAAAATACATGCCTACCCTTAAAATAGATTTCTAAAAAATCAATATTTCAATTCAAGTTCTATCTATCTATATGTGTATATTTCACTAACGAACGTGGCACAGAAATCAACGTTATTTGTTTATTGTCAATGGTAACAACGGTAGGTAGTTAATTAACGTCGTACTGAAGCAACACAACGGGCAAATGGCGACGGTCCGGTATCAATCCCGATGGGAAAGATCAAAGTTCAACGCCTCGTAATTTTGAATTATGGTCAGGTGACGAGAACACCTGAGCTGGGATTCCACTCTCCATGCTTTCTCATCACTCCAACAAGAGGACATTTTAGGCCACGACAAATTTAAAGTGCACCAGCCCCGCGTGTATATAGCGGTCTTTGGTTGGGCCGAGTTTCGAACTCGCAACCCTCCGGTTTCTTATCCGTTCCTCTTCTAACTGGGCGACCGCCGTCCCAACGTACCTGACACAGAAATTTGTTTTCTGTCAATAATAACGGATGTAAACAATATGAAATTGACCGTTAAGGGATTCGTTTGCCGTAATTGTGCCGCGTAGTTAAATATATTTCATTTAAACTATAGAACTGCTTGATATTCTAACACTACACGAAAGAGCTCTCGAAACTATAATGAAATTCTTCATCAGTCAGGTTACAAAAAGCAATGAAGAATCTGGAAGATAGAAATCACCACAGAACAGAAAATATGAGCGAAAATAAGTTTAGAGTAAAAAAATGCCGAATCGCATTTGAACAAGGGAACGGGGTGGAATTGAAATAGAGGTTTAGAATCTAATTGTTGTAACACGACTGAGGTGTGTACTTTGGTTATGCATTTTATTAAACATCCAAATGGTTTCAACGAGATAATCGCATCCATCGAGATCTGACGAGTTTTGCTAATGACGAGATTTCTCGTCATCAGGATATTTGCGATTTTTATTAGGATGACGAGATCAAGATCTGGATAATTTTCTTCTAACGACTAGATATTTCGTCCATCAAGATCACGTCAGTTTTGTTAGTGACGAGGTATACCTCGTCCAGACAACCACCAGGAGGGTTAACACCAGTACAGGTAGGTAAGTAGTTAATTAACGTCACACTGGAGCAACACAATGGGGTATTCTGAATGGTCCGGAATCAATCTCGAAGGGAAAGATCCAAGGACGCCTCGAAATTTTGAGCCATGGTCAGATGACGAGGTCAACTCGTGAGCTGGCACCCCACTCTCCAAACTTCCACACCACGCCAACGTGAGGACATTTGAGGCCACGAATGATTTAACGTGCACCATCCTCCGTGTACACGACGGTCTTTGGTGGACCTAGTTTCGAAATCGCAACCCTGAGGTACTAATCTGTTGCTCTTCCAACTGGCTACCGCGGCCATTAGAGGTATGAAATCCGTTTACATAAATACGGATGCTATATCCATAATAAATTGATTGAAATAAGATACATAATGGAGTAAATACTGCCTTAAATAGATACAAGCAAGTATGAAAGTTTAGCGCTTAACAGAAAGCGAAGTTTACGGGATTAGAATTCACGACTTGTTGAACCGATGTTCCAATAACTACTCGGTTACTATAAAGGTTTTCCCGTTTGGCATAAAAACGGAGCAATTTTTATTTTGTCAGCGGACTCAGAAACAGTTCACTTCAGATTGCTTTTCCCAAATATTTTTCTAGTTTCGATCTCTATTTGACGTTCTTACTTTCACTCAATATAAAGAAACTGAGAATTAGCTCATTGAAGCTCGATTAAATGATTAAGATGTGTACGAACATTGTGATGAAAGGTGAAAATCTTTCCCAAGTCATCACTTTATCGTCGGTTTACAAATGAAACACACCAAGTTAGTCATAATAAAATTACTCACAACTAAAAGAATAAAATGTGTTACAGACGTTGATAAGTTAAAGACATTACGTCTGTATGGGTGGAAAAATCATTTCCTGATGTTATATTGTTCGAAAACGAGTTTTTATATTACATAAATTAATGTTTCGGTTTCGTATTTGAATGAGTTATAGAATTTTCTTACTCAACTAAATTGAGATAGAATCTTATCATTTAATTTAATTAGATTACACCTAAGGACGGGCATTTTTTTAAATACTGGATCAACCAGCTAGTCCCTGACTACCACCCTGTAATTAACCATTTCCTCAAATACTTATTAAAACAAGCAAACTAGTATATTCCACAATAAATAAAATTTATATTCTTATAGCCAATGGACTACAGGAATGAATGGTAACCAATCATACTAATTTGTCTTTTTAATCGTAAAAAATAAAGTCAGATGTCAAATCATTGAGATCTATGAAATCACAGTAAAGTGGACTTGTTATGAGGAGTGTGATTCAATCTTAATTCATCTAAATTCTATTTTTTATTTTGAAATAAAATTTGACATAAAGGTAAATAAACATCTCTAATTTTGATACATAATGATTTTTCACATCTAAATTAATTTTAAGTCATAACCATTGTGGTCAATACCCTGGTAGAAAAAATTGCATGTGTTCCAGATAATTGACCAAACTGCTCAATCACTGGATTTTTAGGCAAACTGATTTTAAATTTGAAGCTAGATATTTCATGATTAAGTGTTTAGCAGTTATTTGGGGTAAATTAAATACATAAAATATGCCTGTGTACAGTATTTGGCCAGGTTGTCACAATTACTGGAAAAGTGATAAAAAAAAATGAGCTTAATCAAAGAAATTTTTAGTAAAGAAAGTGTCTGTAGTATCCCAATTTACACTAAACCTTCTGTTAGTCCTGCATTCTAATTTCAGATCATGTGGTCATCACCTAGTGAATCCTACCTCAAAAGAAAGTTTTAAAATGGAAAAGAGAGATTGTCCCATGTAACTGCCTCTAAAAGGTGGTAATAAAATTGTGAAAAGGATAAAATGAGAAAAAGGTAAAAGTGGACAAAAGAATCTAGGCAGGTTACCTCAATCCAAATGAGAAATAATTCCATACTGATACTGGGAAAAGAGGAAATACTTCCAGACTTAATTGGTGAAGATAATGAATTTGTAAAAAATGTAAAGATAACTGATAAAACGAAAAGAAATATAGTATAAAAGCACGAGCTGTAAACATAATAGTTGTTCAAAAACATACATAAAATGCATTCTATAAAAATATGCTGTGGAGCTTGGATCAGACGATTTTTGTCTGATGACAATGAAGATGTCGATATTGTTTGTGTTGTGTTTTGGATGGGCAGTGGTCAATTACTGCTCCAATCACTATTCTGAACTTTGAGATAAAAATTCTAAAAAACTATCAAATATTAAAAATTCTACTACAAATAATTTATTCACCATCTTTACAAGAGACTAACTACAAAAAATCTGGAAAGTGCAATTGCAAATTAGCTCTAAAGAAATATTTTCATGATAAATGAGCACTAACAGGTCAATTACTGGTTGATTGACCCTAACGAAACTTTAAAAGGTAAACACTATTTGTCGTTACAACTATTGACAGCGCTTACATGGTGAACAACCTTTATCGGTGTTATAACACAGTTTTATTTAGTTGAGAATAACAAACTAGATTTTTGAAATTATAGCCATTTAAATTACTTCAGATTTTGTGAGAATTATATATAAAATGCGAGGTTATGTATTTATTTTTTATAAATTTATGAAATCAGAAATGTGTGGTTTCGCGTACTTTTTTTCTCCAATCCTTAGAAGGAATTGGATTAATTTTATTTTTGGAAAACTTTAATAATAGAATTCGCAGTGGTAAAAGACTCCAGCATTCTATCTTTTTCAGCTTAGAATTTTAAAAATCCCGCTACAATTTCAAGTATTTATAAAATGTCATGTTATAAAATCCAGGAAATACTTTTAAAAACAGCATATCTGTTACGATTCACCTAATATAATAATCGAAGTAGCTTTAAATGTTGAAGAACAGCTTGAATGCTGATGACTGAATTTTAAAACAATTATTGAAAGAAAAATATGGCGAATATCTGATTGAGAAACTGATTCCGAGGATAAGCTTTAGAGATATCCTACAAGCATTTGACACAGATCTACAGCATTTATGATAGATAATTTTTTTTAATATTAGACATGATAATATATTTGAAAAGAAAACAAATTTCTAAACAATGAATAAAATAAAAGTACTCACAAAAGAATGGGCAGAGCTGAGAAGTCCGAGCAATATGAAAACAGATGATGCCATTTGATTTCTTTGAAATCCCATAATTATTTTTCAATTTTATTCGATACAAATAAAAATTCTTTCAAGCTATATTCTGTCGAAAAAGCTTCTATCTTCTACTTAATTCCACACAAAAATTCACCAAGAAAAATATTCTAAAAATTATCGTCTGCTTCCGAATCACATTCTGGAAACAAAAAACAAAATATGCTGTGAAAAAAAAAATATCCACTCGACCAAAGTAAAAATCGTCTGCTCCGGAATTTATGCAAAGAGCCGCAAGGCGTCCGGAGTGTTCTCGGAGCTCGATGTGTTGTCAAATGTGGTGCCAAATTGCGTACGACCGTTTGACGGTTCTCCCGATCCGAACAAGTTGCCCACTCCACGGGCGAGATGGGTGATAGTTCTGCGCATGCGCGTATGCAGCAGACGACATTTCCGACTCCACGGAACGTGCGACTTTTAAAAAATTTCCAGAATACCACGTTTCTTTCCTCGGTTTTTTATTCACACTAAATTAATTAATGTTATTTCCGTAGATGTAGACATTATCCTTGGGCTAAACGGCCGTAACTGTTTTGGCTCCAAGCAACACTCTTTAAATGCGGTTTTTATTAAAAGGTCGTAATTAGGAATCGGCTAGCGGCAGCATAATTTGCAAAAGGGGCGGGGTCACGGTCTCCTTAATTTTGATTTATGGTTTGAAATGAAGAGATTTCTTCGCCGACTTGATAATGACTCGTGTTTGTTAATGGTTCATTTTCTTTCTTTCTCTGTTCCACAAGTAGTATAAATGACCAGTATAGTTGACAAAACAAATCAATAAAATAATATATAACTTTGTTTTAAAGCAAGATAAAAAAGGTTTCAAAACGAATTAAAACAAAAAGCATTGTTTTGAAACGAATTATTATTTTTGTTTGTAATTGCTAGTTTTTATTCTTTAGGTAAAACACTGAGGGATTTTCTGTAAAAACTAATAAACCAGACGGAATGTGAAGATTTTACTTCCTATATCCAAATGCTTTCGTATGATTCGGAATTACCTAAAAATGTAATTTTTTAAGTTATTTTGGCGACGGTTGGCGTTTTATCTAATTGGCATCGATCCAATCAATCAGAACATAAATTTGGAATTCATTCTTTTTAATTAATTGATTTCTTTATTCCTTTGTTCTACTTCTCATAATTTATTGTACCTTCTTTATTTTTCTTCGAATATTCTAAATTCGTACTCTAGCTCCTTCGGATTTGATCCCGAACCGTCACCAATAGCCCGTTATGGTACTTCAGTGCCACGTTAATTAAATACCTACTTACTTACCGTACTCTAACTCAGCTTAGTATATTCTCAACGAATAACACTACTTAAATGTCTTCTAAGGAACTTATAAGTAAAATTTTGGGTGTAATAAATTATATTATTTCGTATGTACATTGTGTCCACATAAGTTTTAGGTTTAAAATTTCATTTTCTGGAGAAATATTTGATTTCGTTTCTCGTTGTTTTCAATATTTTTCCTTTAGAAATATTTGAATTTCGTTGGGTAATTCTGACAATTTTTAAAAAGGTATATTCTGTCAAAAAAGTCAGTTTTGTGAAACCTTACTTCAAAGGACATTTAAAAGGCTTCAATGTTTATCTTTAAAATATTTTTAATGTTTTCCGAACAGCTTGAAAAATAGTAACTCATCGTTTTAAAGCTTGAAAACTGCCACAAAACTCATAAAAATAAAAATCTCAAAATTGATTTTTGGATTATTTTATTCTATAAGTTACTTTAAGGATTTCTGTTCGATACCTTGTGAGCTTCTAATTTAAGTATCGTTTTTGATGGTTTGTTAAATATAAACCACGATCTGAAATTGCTTGACAAACTGACAAATTGCTGAATTGGTGAACAAACCAGGACGGAATGCGAAGATTTGACTTCCGTTTCCCAAATGCATATCGAGGTTACTTTAAAATGTAGTTTGTCGCCGCTTTGCCGACGTTTGAAGTTTAATCTAATTGGTTTTGACCAAACAACTATCATATACCAATTCGGAATTTATTCTTTGGGATTTCTGTCGACGACGTGCTGAAATCGTATTCGAAAAACAAGTCGTGACGTCACGTTTGGAATACGTACAGGAAACACGTTCCGCTACAAAAACATTACTGTCACTCACATTTAGCATGACAGAAATGCCTCATATCTAACGACTGCAGTATCATCAAGGAATCTACCCTGGAGCAAGGCCGACATTTGCAATTTGCAAAAAATTTTGTTAGTTTTTCTGGAAAGCTGAATAAGGCTCTAGTGTTTCATGGGCATAAGTATTTCATGTTTTATTCCAGAAGGGACGTAACTTGGCATGGTACATCGACCTTCTAATGAAATAGGCGGATCATGTGGGCGGAGTTGATGTCGTAAGATCTCTGAAGGGTAAATCACGTGAACTTACGAATCGACTTATCCGATTGGCTGTCGAATCACAGACTAGTGTTTTTGATCACGGTAGATAATTACTTTAACCAATCAATAATTTAGGATTCATGCTTTTACCCACAGAAGAAATAACACGAAGCAGCGGGCACATGCTCTGTCTATTTCATAAGATCGATGGCATGGTACTGGATTACTATTTTAGATTGCTGCTTTTGACAGATTTTCTGTACAAACCATACGGAAAACTGAGAATTTACTTGTTACTCAAATGCTTTCACATGATACATTTGTTGTGTTGCTCCAGTGTGACGTTAATTGAAAAATACCAATACAACATGATACATTTAATGGCTACCTTAAAATGTATTTTCTCGCCGTTTTGACGACGTTTGGCGTTTAATTGAATTGGCGTTGGCCAATCAACTATCAAAACCTATTCGTTAGTTATTCTTTGGTATTTCTATTGGCGACGTTTTGAAGTATTTCAAAAGAATCCAGTGACGTTCCTTCCGGAATATGTACCGGAAGCACGTACACTACCACCACATTACATTTAGCTTTACTTCCTGCCACTAACAACCACTTTACCAAGAAAATCCTTCCTAAAATAGGGCCGCGGTGGCCCGATTGGAAGAGTAACGGACTTGCAACCGAAGGGTTGCGAGTTCGAATCCAGTCAAACACCGTCGTGTACAAAGGGGGCTGGTGCACGTTAAATCTGTCGTGGCCTCAAATGTCCTCACGTTGGCGTGGTGTGGAAGTTTGGAGAGTGGGGGCCAGCTCAGGTGTTGCCTCGTCATCTGACCGTGGTTCAAAATTACGAGGTGTTGTCCTCGGATCTTTCCCTTTGGGATTGATCCCGGACCGTCACCAATAGCCCGTTGTGTTGCTCCAGTGTGACACGTTAATTGAAATACCCCTTACTAAAATATTTTATTTACCTGTCTGGAATAGAAATCAACAATTGTTTATAGGCGAAAGGCAATAACCTATGCAAAATAATGTAGGTAGGTAGTTAATTAACATCGCTCTAGAGCAACACAACGGGCTATTGGTGACTGTCCGGGATCACACCCGAAGGATCCCGGAAAGAAAGATCCAAGGACAACGCCTCGTAATTTTGGACCATGGTCAGACGACAAAACAACACTTAAGCTTCCACTCCACTCTCCAAACTTCGACATCACGCCAACGTGAGGACATTTCAGAACACGACAGATATAACGCGCACCAGGCCTAATTTACACGACTGTCTGTCTGGACCTAGTTTCGAACTCGCAACCCTCTGGTTGCTAATCCATTGCTCTTCCACCTGGGCTACAGCGCCCTCTATACAAAATCTACCTCCATGGGATTCATTCGACAATTATTCCGTTCTTTTAAAACATTTTTTGATTTGCGCTATGAAGCTACATGATATTGCATATACACGAACAAGCTCTTAACCCTAATAAAATTCTTCAGCAATCTGACACAGAGGACAGCGAGTAATCTAGAAGATAATACTCTCGGGGAAGTATCTTGTGAGTAACATCCTCAAGTCAAAGGAAAACAAATTTTGAAAACACTACTCAGTTTATACAAGATTACAGAAATGACTATCGCAATCTTTAAATAAATATCAGTAGGAAAGAAAAGGGGTGGTCTGTTGTATCAAGCAAAATGACAATGACTAGTCAAGTGTATATTTATTTTTTACTTTCAGTTTGAACTTCGACTATCTGCTACTGTCTTGGCTGCAACTGGAGCTGCTCCAGACAGAAAGTCTGCCTCTGTTGCCGTAGAAACGAGACAGCTCATTTTCTAATGGGGATTCTTGAAGCATTCCAATTTGTCACATGGGGCGCAGTGCTAGTGAGAAAAGGAAATAGCGTCTAATAATCTATATATATAAAATAGGATGTGTGTGTGTGTGTATGTGGGTATATTTTCTATACAAATCTACACCGTTTGACCAATCCATACCAAATTTGGTACACTTATACTTTAGAACACTGCGATCAGCATAGGCTAACTCTTAACCCCCGTTCTATTGGCTCTGGGGGGCTAAAAACTATTCGAAATCGCAATAGAAATAACATTGAGCATAGATTGATTGCTTTAGGCAGCGATGGTTGCTTTACCATTGTTGATCGAAAAACAATTTTTTCCAAAACAAATTAAATTACAGTATTTATGTTTGAACTGACTTTTTAGTTCTTCCCATGATGTAAATAAATTATAGATATTTTATTGATGAAGGAAAGAATATTTTAAAATATTTATGTTTGCAAGGAAATTCAAGGAAAGGTTTTCAGTTCAAGGATTATTTTCAAGGAAAGTTGGTGTATATTTCGACCAACTTTCCTTAAATAATTTATTGAATACGTAATGATTTGTAGAATTCTGTTTCACGAGGCTTTTTAGGTAAGGCGTGTAACTTATTTTAAAATGTCCGCAATAGATACATGTGAATCCTCCGTTGAAAGCATTGATTTTCTTTCTGAAAAATTCTGTAAAATCGACCTTCTGCTTTTTGAAAAATTTTTATCTATTCAGTTTAATTTGTCTACACCGATTATATTTATTTCTAAACCAAGCACCGTTATTCCGAAAAGCACAAACGAAAAACTCATTGATCATAAAAGCGTAATTTTGCTACTCGGTATCTGGCAGCACCAGAATTACTGTTTACTCTTTTTTATAAAACTTTGTAGAACTTTCTAGAAAGTTGGGGAAACGGAAACTTAATTGGACTCATGGTGGAGAACATTCCAGCACCCACTCGATTCTTAGCTGGTCGTATTTAAAGGAAGCTAACTCGGTAAGTCTTCCAGTTTATCATGTTTCAGTGAATCTGGCAGTTTTATTTCGCTCTTTTGATTGTATAAGTGTTTCCTACTTTTTTCGACAGTGTTAGTGTACATTTTTGATTTATATTTCTAAACGGATGTAAGTACTACATAATTTTAAATTCGTTTTTTCGTTAATTTTAGCTTTGCATTGTATTCTATAATAGATTTCATTGCTCAGTGAGTGTCCTTTTGCTTATTTTATGAAATAGCATTTTTTGTATTTTTTTACAGATTTCTTTGCTGTAGCAATGCCTCCAAGGAAGGGGAAGACGATCGGCCAAGTGCAGTCAACGGCTAAGATGATGAAAGATGAGCGTAGTCAAGAAACTTCCGAGAAGAAGACTTGCAATTGCGAGAGAGCTACAACATCTAGAGCAACAGAGAACAGCACAGCAGCGTGAGGCCCGACTTCAGAATAAGAGGGATAGTGCTACTACATTTAGAGCAACAGAGACGACATAGCAGCGTGAGGCCCGACTACAGGATAAGAGAGATAGAGCTACTACATCTAGAGCAACAGAGACGGCACAGCAGCGTGAGGCCCGACTACAGGATAAGAGAGATAGAGCCAAACGATCACGGACTGCGCACCATTTTAGCTTAGCATTGGAAGAATTCCACTACGATTCACATAAAGACTACTCGCTGCATGCAAGTGTTACCATCGGGAAAATGGAAATGGTTTGTAGTTACTGTCAAGCCAAAAAGTTTAAATCAGAGTCTACTGGTATTTGCTGTAAAAATGGAAAACTTAAACTCTGCCAACTGGAACCACCACCGCAAGAACTTTTGTCTTACACATCAGCAGATACGTCAGAGTCGAAGCATTTTCTTAGTAACATCAGAAAATACAACTCATGTTTCCAAATGACATCATTCGGCGCCACATCAGTTGTTGGAGAGCCCGGATTTCCGTCGACATTCAAGGTGCAAGGGCAGATTTACCATAGAGCGGGATCGTTGCTTCCGCTGCCAGATCAACCACCAAAATTTCTACAACTATATTTTATTCAAAACGAACAAATGGAAACTGATCAGAGGTGCGCCTACATCTCGGGAACCAGACGTCAGATTGTGTTAAACTTACAGAGGATGTTTCATGAGCACAATAATCTTATTAAAACGTTTGAAACAGCATTGGAACGTATGCCAACAGATGAATATAAAGTAGTCATAAGAGCAGACCGAAGACCAGCAGGCGAACACGAGCGGCGCTTTAACTCTCCTCAAGCAGATGAAGTCGCGGTGGTTATATCAGGCGATGAATTCCATCAACGGGATATCGTTATTCAATGACGAGGTGAATCTTTGCAGCGCATTTCGGAAACACATCGATCTTATGATGCTCTGGAGTACCCAGTGATATTCCCCCACATGGTGAAGATGGATATCATTTTAATCTGAGGCAGATCAACCCAAGAACAGGTGAAACAACGAGCAAGAAAGTTTCAGTGATGGATTTATATGCGTACAGATTAATGGTTCGAGATACTGAGCAGTACCACGTATTGAACTGCAGGCAATTGTTTCATCAGTTCATCGTCGATATGTACACAAAAGTCGAGAGTGAGCGTCTCCTTTACATTCGCCTAAATCAACGTAAACTGAGAGTTGACGAATATATTCACCTGAGAGATGCTGTGGGAAATGACGGGAACGTTGAAAACCTCGGTGCCTTGGTCATACTACCAGCTACATTTACAGGAGTCCCAGACACATGCACGAATACACACAAGATGCTATGACGTACGCGAGGACGTACGGGAGACCAGACTTATTTCCTTCACCTGCAATCCGACTTGGACGGAGATCAAGGAGGTTCTTACCAATGGTCAATTACCCAGTGAGCGCCACGACTTGATTGCGAGAGTATTTAAACAGAAGCAGTTGAAACTGATTGACGTTATAACAAAGAGCCATGTATTTGGAGTACCGAGATGCTGGATGTATACGTTTGAATTATTATTTTATTTCTATGATGAGTTTTATATTTTTACATGAATATTATGAATATTTGATTGATAAAAAAAGGATAGTTAAAATATTTCATTATTCATAATTTACATTTTGTAATGGAACACGAAAAACTTCAACTCATTAATCATAAAAGCGTAATTTTGTTATTTTAGATTTGGCAAACCAGAATTAATGTTTTATTATTTTATAAATTTGATTTAGAATCCCGAGTTTGTCTGTTTGAGTTAGCACAGCTAAATGTTGCAGTCATATTTGAGCATTACTAAATTTCATAAATCATTATCGTCTTTATCAATATTTTCAAATGTCTTTTTCGAATCGCTCTATTTCAGAATAAACTCAGGCAGTCGAAATTCGACACTGCGCATCATTCGTTTTTTAGAATTCTGCATTTTTTCGTCGGAATTTCGTTTCTGTTCGTATTTATGTCTTAATCTTTTACATATTGCAATATATTCAGGAATTAAATGCATATATTTGCGTCCGAAGTATATTGTAGAAGCTATGAAAAAGTTAAAATGTATTTTCCGTACAACTTAAATGATTGCATTTTTCTGTGAAAAAAAAGTGCTTATTCTAATTCACTTTTCAAGCAACATTTAACCATTTCAACCCGAGCAACGCCGGGTAATTCAGCTAGTGTTGAATAAAACTTTCTAAACAATAGTAAATATTATTGGTGCATTTTGTAGCGCCTTCTACTAGTCACCAACAAACGGCTTTGTTGTTATCCCCTGTTTAATCACTACTAGCAGTTGCGAGCTACATTACGAGTCTCACCTTTTTCACCTTTCATTTGTCGCTCTCACACGGCGACAGCGGTAGCCCTGTTGGAAGAGTAGCGTATTAGCAACCTAAGAGTTGCGAGTTTGAAATTGGGTCCAGTCAAAAACCGTCGTGCACACGGGGACTGGTGCACGTTAAATCTGTTGTGGCTTCAAATGTCATCCAAGTGGCATGGTGTGGAAGTTTGAAGAGTGGAACGCCAGATCAGGTGTTGACCTCGTCATCTGATCGTTGTTCGAACTAACAAGGTGTTCTTTCCCTTCGGGATTGATCCCGGATCGCCGTCAATAGCCCGTTGTGTTGCTCAATTACGACGTTAACTCACCTACTTACATAGCTCAAGCGCATTAATTGTTTTTTATAGGTTTGTATGGGGAAAGAAGAGGTGTTCTGCCCCTGCATTCCTGATGCAGTCAAGAGGTTTTTAAACAATTTCACAGGTACCAAAGAATTTAAGACGGGAGTACTTATCTGCTCTCTGGTAACCTCGGCAATCCGCGAGATAATATCCTGTGTCCCGCAGTATAAAATGGATAAAAATACTTTGCTGTTGAGAATATCTACATTTCACTATGTGGCGCAGAAAACGTGGTTGTAGCGGGCGAGTTCAAGCTTGCGATTGATGTGTCAAATTATTTTCATTTCAATATTTATTGTTCGTGCAACTTTCCCGAACAATTTTGGGGCCGTGGTAGCCCAGTTGGAAAAGCAACGGATTAGAAACCGGAGGGTTGCGAGTTCGAAACTAGGCCCAGCCAAAGACCGTCGTGTACACGAGGGCTGGTGCACGTTAAATCTGTCGTGGCCTGAAATGTCATCACGCTGGCGTGGTGTGGAAGCTTGGAGAGAGGGCTGCCTCGTCATCTGATCGTAGTTCAAAATTACCAGACGTTGTCCTTAGGGGATTGATCCCGGACCGTCACTAGTAGCTCGTTGTGTTGCTCCAGTGTGACGTTAATTAACTACTTACCTACCATGCTTGTCAGGTGCCAAAAATTATCATTTGCATATGGAATGAACAACAATGCAGCTACCCTCTGGTTTCCCCTTGCATTGGGATTAAACTTTGATTGATTCACTATATCATAGTTCGGTTTTGATCCTGAACCGTCTGCAATAGCCCGTTATGTTGCTTTAGTGTGACGTTAATTAACTATCTAGTTAGGCAATTTTGATTTTAACTTTAACCGGAATCGGAATTCTGATTTGAAAATCGATCAAGTTTCAAAACAGAATTCGTTAGTTCAACCTATGGTGTAATGTAAATATGCAATTGTAATAAAAGTCTTGCTTTTAAACTTAGTTTAAATTCCAATGTAGCTTATACATGAACTCTTTCGCAATACAGTCCACTTAAGGAATTTGAAGGACACATGGGTCCTTAAATAGAATCAGGGCCGCGGTGGCCCGGTTGGAAGAGTAACGGACTCGCAACCGAAGGGTTGCGAGTTCGAATCCAGCCAAACACCGTCGTGTACAAAGGGGGCTGGTGCACGTTAAATCTGTCGTGGCCTCAAATGTCCTCACGTTGGCGTGGTGTGGAAGTTTGGAGAGTGGGGTGCCAGCTCAGGTGTTGCCTCGTCATCTGACCGTGGTTCAAAATTACGTGGTGTTGTCCTCGGATCTTTCCCTCTGGGATTGATCCCGGACCGTCACCAATAGCCCATTGTGTTGCTCCAGTGTGACGTTAATTGAAAATACCAAAATACCAAATACTAAATAGAATCAACTGCGGACAAGCGTTATTTGGATATTGGCGAATGGCAACAAAAACTATAATGCTTAATTTGATCTAGGATCTGTTCAAATTTTGCTAGAACTGAACTTAAGAGCTTTCTCCGCTCTAAAGAAATTCTTCTGCAGCATGATTAGAAAAGTAGGATCTTTTCCTTGGGGATTGATCCCGGACCTTCGCCAATAGCCCGTTTGGAAGCTCCAATGTGACGTAAATTCAATTACCTATCTACCTGGTTGCAAAAGGAAATGGTAAATATGAAAGATGAAAAACAGCGCAGAAAAATATGAGTCAAACCGAAAAAATAGGTTTAGAGGCCGATAAACTATATCGAATCGCCTTTGAACAAGTAATGAAATCGAAGTGAACGTTCAGAAGTTAATAGTATTGACATGACTGAGGTCTATGTTTTTTCCATATACCTTTTTGAAGTAGAAATTAACACCAGCAAAAGTTCATTGGAAAAATGTTTACTATGTGCTGCTTTATGTTTGTGACATTTTATTTCAATTGGAGTTTTCGAAACTGTCAGTTGACGTGTTTCTGCTCTAAGTCGACGATATATTTAAAAAGGAAACTAATGTCGGTTGATGAGATCATTGTCCGGATAAACCAAGGCGGATAATGACTGAAACGTCAGCCTTGAAAAATTTACCATTCTAAGAGGAAAAATAGTGTTTGGGGTTTACTTTCTTCCTGAATATTGTTCTTTCGAAATACATGCCAAATAAAGTCAATCCCGGAATAAACTGGAACTTCGTGTCCCACAAAAACATTACTACCTTCTTTAGAAAAACCCTCTCTATTCTTGAATTGAAACTTGTAAACAAATGAAATTTCTTGAAGTTCGACTAGCAGTCCCTAGGTGGCGCTGTTGCTCTTGTCGGAAATTTCTATATTCTGTTTCTACCACTGAAGGGGACGAGACAAACATTGACTGATAATAGATTAACTTGGGTCAAAAATTCTGTACCTCTGTAGAACAGTGTGTATTAGACTGACCTGCTTTAAAGAACACTCGAACAAAACTGAATAACAGTGAAGTATGGCTGATGATAAGCATAGATTCTCCACTCCGACTGGTTTACAATTGAAAAGGAAAGTGTTTTCTTTTAACCTTTAAGAAACTAAAAACAAACGATTTGTGAAAATATCGCCTGGAATGAATCATATCACGAGCCTTATTCAATGAAACTGCAACTATAACTGATAAAATCTGCAAATAGTCATTGTAGCTTTTGAATTTTAATGCAAAATATGTGTGTACCATTTCATTCTGTTTTTGTCCCTTTCCTTACTGCTCATAATTTAAACTTATTAAAAGGAAAATTGATTGCAAGCATTTTCGTTTCTTATTAGGAGTACCTAAAGATTCTCAATTGGAAAACTGTAGAGAATCGCTGGTCTGAATTACCACATTCGTTCAGGCCTTAAATACATAACTGCACTTACTATTTCAGTAGAAATTTCGAAATTTTTACCTACTAGTAAAATTATCTAAAACATTTTTGTATATAAAGAGAAATTTGCACGTGTGTATTTCTGTGTAATAAACTTAAATTAGAGGCAGACTTCACTGCCTTGATGAATGAAATGAGATCATATATGTTCGGATGCCTGATCTGGACGAACCTGGCCATCCACCTCCTGCAAGGTGTGTGAGGGATAGACTTTGAATTGGTTGAACAGACGTATTAATTACGGAATACCTAACTGAAAAATCAACTTCTATAATAAATTCGATTGCAATAAAAGAGAGAAGTTAAAGAAAGCTTCCTTAAGCACTTGAATAATAAGGAGATATAGGATAGAATTTAATGTAATTAATACGTTTAGGAGTCGAATTCACATTGGCAAAGAGCACAAGTAGACAGACAATTCCGAAAAGGAGGTGGCAAAATAGCATAATTTATTTCAATTATGGTTCTGACACACGCGATCTCAAAACACAAATATTTGAAATATGAACGACCCTTTTCTATTCACATTCTGAACTTTAATTAGGAATAGCTAAATTGATTACAAGCATTTTGTTTTATTTTTTTACTAGAAGTACCTAAATTTTCTCAATTGGAAAACTGAATAATCGCTGGTCTAAATTTCCACATTAGTTCAATGTTTAAATGCATATCTGAGTAAACTTTTAACTACCAGTAAAATTTTTTTTTAAAATTTCTTATATAAAAAGAAGACATTATTTGGTTCACACCATAACTTGGTTTCCTGTAAGATTTAAAAAAAAGGCAGTCTTGAATGCCTGGATGAATGAAATGATGAAATACATTTTTCGGAATTCCGATCAGGATTGACCTGACCATCTCACCAACGTGAAAGCATTAGACTTCGAGTTGTTGAATAGCATAATTTCTTGCAACTGTGATCCTGTCACCATCGTTTTAAAACAGATATATGAAATATCAGCGACATCTAGTGAAGCGTTTCAGCACTAAATGACAGAGCATAGATTGAAGGATAGTGTGATGATATTCGAATGCACTATGTCGGCTATGTGTTTCCCGTTCCGCTTTGCAAAACACTCTCAAATGCGGTTCTTTTGATTTTTACGGGTGTTCGATGGGCCATGGTTGTGTACTTCATATACGCACGCACAAGGAAAATTTTGCCAGCACGAGAGAAAGGTATAATAATGTAATAAGTTAAAATAAGAGAAATGTCATAATAATGTTATAAGTTACAGGGGTCAAACCCATGGGGCCAAGAAATCGGATTCGAAAAAAAGTCAATGACGCCATATCAGAAATACGAGGTTAGCGTGGAAAGTATCTGACCATTGCTAATATAACGAGAACTGTGTGTACGGCATTGATGTAACTTGACAGCAAAGGAAGAAAGTTGATGCCCGTTTGAGAGGTCACGAACCTATTGGATTAATACGTTGGGTGCTAGGCACCCTTCAGTGAGTGTATGTTCTGTGACACCAAGAGGATTGAGTAGCAAATTTGTATCTTATATTGATTTAAACTTGGAAAATTCGTCCACGCAATCCGTTCTGATGATTAAGTCTTCTCAATGGAAGAAGCCTTGTTCTTCCGGCTCCAGAAAGGTGCGACAGTCACAGCAACGTCAATACCATGTTGAATGGGATTTTTGATTGTGAAGGTGTTGTCCATCAAGAGTACACTAGAAGAGGACTAACAATTAATAAGGAATTGGATTTTTTGTTATCTAACACATTGTTCGAAGAAAACGGACGCAGCTTTGGGTAATTGGTGAGTGGCAGATTCATTCTGACAACGCGCCCGCCTATTCATCACGTGTTGGGCTGGGTATTTAGCAAAATATCAAATCACTCAGGTGGCTCAACCCCCTACAACCCAGATCTGGCCCCCTGCGACTTCTGGCTTTTCCAAAAGCTATAATTAATTCTGAAAGGGAAGAGATTTCACACAGTGGATGCGATTCAGGACAACACGATGAGTCAGCTTTTGGCGATTACAACTATGGACTTTGCAGAGTGTTTTGTAAAGCAGAAGAGTATCTGGGAGAACTGTATGAGGTTCCATGACGCCTCAGGGCCGCGGTGGCCCGGTTGGAAAAGTAACGGACTAGCAACCGAAGGGTTGCGAGTTCGAATCCAGCCAAACATCGTCGTGTACAAAGGGGGCTGGTGCACGTTAAATCTGTCGTGGCCTCAAATGTCCTCACGTTGGCGTGGTGTGGAAGTTTGGAGAGTGGGGTGCCAGCTCAGGTGTTGCCTCGTCATCTGACCGTGGTTCAAAATTACGTGGTGTTGTCCTCGGATCTTTCCCTTTGGGATTGATCCCGGACCGTCACCAATAGCCCGTTGTGTTGCTCCAGTGTGACGTTAATTGAAATACCCCCCCCCCCATGACGCCTGCTTTAAAGGAGACCAGGCACAAAACGTCCTAGGTCCCATATTGTTTTATAAAACATGGCTGAATACTTTCCGGACAGACCTCATAAGTACGGATCGCAATTTTTGCCGCTAAACACTACCGCCACCTACAGGGCCGCGGTAACCCGGTTGGAAGAGTATCGGATTAGCAACCGGAGGGTTGCGTGTTCGAATCCAACCAAAGACACAGTGGTGTACAAAGGGGAGCTGGTGCATGCTAAATCTGTCGTGGCCTTAAATGTCATCACGTTGGCGTGGTGTGGAAGTTTGGAGAGTGGTGTGCTAGATCAGTTGTGACCTCATCACCTGACAGTGGTGTTGTCCTCGTTTCTTTCCCTTCGTGTTTGATCCCGAACCGTCGCCAATAGCCCATTCTGTTGCTTTTGTGCGACGTTAATTAAAATGTCACCACGTACCAAACCGGAATTCCTGGATATGATAAGGAATACTGTACATCAAGGACTGCTTTCTTATATTATAGTTTTTCTTATAGTTGACCGGATAGAAATTCTCATGGTCCCCACATTAGCACTGCAATCCCTACCATCACACTAAACACGACCCCCTAATAAAATATAAATATATACAAGTTGTCCCAAAAGCCGGTAGACTCATAAATTCAATTCACAGACGTATCAATTACGGATTACCTAACTGAAATCAACTTCTATAATAAATTAGATTGCAATAAAAGAGAGAAGTTAAAGAAAACTGCCTTAAGCACTTGGATAATAGGGAGATAAAGCATAGAATTTAATGTTATTGAGATACGTTTAGGAGTTCAATTCACATTGCAAAAGAGCACAAGTAGACAGACAATTCCGAAAAGGAGGTGGCAAAATAGCATAATTTATTTCAATTATGGTTTGACACCCGCGATCTCAAAACACAAATATTTGAAATATGAAGACCTTTTTCTATTCACATTCTAAACTTTTAATTAGGAATAGCTAAATTGATTACGAGCATTTTGTTTTATTTTTTACTAGAAGTACCTAAATTTTCTCAATTGGAAAACTGAATAATCGCTGCTCTAAATTTCCACATTAGTTCAATGTTTAAATGCATATCTGAGTAAATTTTTAACTACCAGTAAATTTTTTTTTTAAATTTGTGATATAAAAAGAAGACATTATTTGGTTTATACCATAACGTGGTTTCCTATAAAGTTTAAAAAAAGGCAGTCTTCATGAATGCCTGGATGAATGAAATGCTTAAATACATTATTCGGAATTCCGATCAGGATCAACCTGACTATCTCAACAACGTGAAAGGATGCAGTGATTCTCAACTTTTTTTTGTCGCGGCACACTTTTACGATTTCAAAATTTGGCGGCACACAAAGAAAAAGATAAGTTTTAAAGTTGCTTACTTACCTATAATACACTGTAAAATAGTTTACGATAATAATTGTGAATGTAAAATAAAATAATATAATATGTACTACAAAAACAACAGTACGTTTATTAAGGGATTAATTACAAGGTAATAAGAATACTTTTAATGAGAAATTTGAGCTTGATGTTTTTTGATAATTTCTGTTAGTTAAAAGAGAAAATAAAACTATTCTCATACTTCTTTTTTTTTCACTTCCTTTATACATTATTTGATTGAGGGGTGGAGGTGGGGATACTGGGAACACTTGAAATTTCTTCACGTTGGGGCGAATATTTCACTTTATGAAAGGTCAGTTATCGAAGATAAAAACAGTTAAAAATATGGTATTTAACTGTAAAAACAACAGTTTTCTTTTACAGTGTACTTTAATTTAAACAAACTTTACTCGTAATAAAAAAAAGCATTATAATTTTTACTATATACATTTCTAAAATTTGGCGGCACACAAAAGTGCCGCGGCACAGTGGTTGAGAATCACTGGATTAGACTTTGAGTTGTTGAATAGCATAATTTCTTTGAACCGTCACCATCGTTTTAAATCAGATATATGAAATATCAGCGACATCTAGTGAAGCGTTTCAGCACTAAATGACAGAGCATAGATTGAAGGATAGTGTGATGGTTTTCGAATGCACTTTGTCCGCTATGTGTTTCCCGTTGCGCTTTGTCCGCTTTGCAAAACACTCTCAAATGCGGTTCTTTTGATTTTTACGGGTGTTCGATGGGCCATGGTTGTGTACTTCATATACGCACGCACAAGGAAAATTTTACCAGCACGAAAGAAAGGTATAATAATGTAATAAGTTAAAATAAGAGAAATATCATAATAATGTTATAAGTTACAGGGGTCGAACCTGCGCCGCTGGGGGCAAACCCATGGGGCCACGAAATCGGGTTAGAAAAAAAAGTCAATGACGCCATATCAGAAATACAAGGTTTGCGTGGAAAGTATCTGACCATTGCTAATATAGCGAGAACGGTGTGTACGGCATTGATGAAACTTGACAGCAAAGGAAGAAAGTTGATGCCCGTTTGAGAGGTCACGAACCTATTGGATTAATACGTTGGGTGCTAGACACCCTTGAGTGAGTGTATGTTCTGTGACACCAAGAGGATTGAGTAGCAAATTTGTATCTTATATTGGTTTAAACTTGGAAAATTCGTCCCCGCAATCCGTTCTGATGATTAAGTCTTCTCAATGGAAGAAGCCTTGTTCTTCCGGCTCCAGAAAGGGGCGACAAAATCACAGCAACGTCAATACCATGTTGAATGTGATTTTTGATTGTGAAGGTGTTGTCAATCAAGAGTGCACTAGTAGAGGACTAACAATTAATAAGGAATTGGATTTTTTGTTATCTAACACATAGTACGAAGAAAACGGACGCATCTTTGGGCAATTGGTGAGTGGCAGATTCATTCTGACAACGGGCCCGCCTATTCATCACCTGTTGGGCTGGGTTTTTAGCAAAATATCAAATCACTCAGGTGGCTCAACCCCCTACAACCCAGATCTGGCAAGCTGCGACTTCCGGCTTTTCCAAAAACTATAATTAATTCTGAAAGGGAAGAGATTTCACACAGTGGATGCGATTCAGGACAACACGATGAGTCAGCTGGTGGCGATTCTAACTATGGACTTTGCAGAGTGTTTTGTAAAGCGGAAGAGACTCTGGGAGAACTGTATGAGGTTCCATGACGCCTGCTTTAAAGGATACCAGACACAAAATGTCCTAGGTGCTCATCTTGTTTTATAAAACATGGCTGAATACTTTCCGGACAGATCTCATAAGTACAGTACGCAATTTTTGCCGCTAAACACTACCGCCACCTACAGGGCCGCGGTAACCCGGTTGGAAGAGTATCGGATTAGCAACCGGAGGGTTGCGTGTTCGAATCCAACCAAAGACAGTGGTGTACAAAGGGGAGCTGGTGCATGCTAAATCTGTCGTGGCCTTAAATGTCGTCACGTTGGCGTGGTGTGGAAGTTTGGAGAGTGGTGTGCTAGATCAGTTGTGACCTCATCACCTGACCGTGGTGTTGTCCTCGGTTCTTTCCCTTCGGGTTTGATCCCGAACCGTCGCCAATAGCCCATTCTGTTGCTTTTGTTGGACGTTAATTAAAATGTCACCACGTACCAAACCGGAATTCCTGGATATGATAAGGAATAATGTACATCAAGGACTGCTTTCTTATATTATAGTTTTTCGGATAGTTGACCGGATAGAAATTCTCATGGTCCCCACATTAGCACTGCAATCCCTAGCATCACACCAAACACGACCCCCTAATAAAATACAAATATATACAAGGCGTCCCTAAAGCCGGTTGACTCAAAAATTCATAAAATTCCGGAAAGTGGTAGAGGTGTAGTATACATTGTGGCTCTGCATAACCTGTTATCAAGAAAACAAGATGTTTAGAACAAATTTATTTTTTGACGCAAATCTTAGCTGTCATCAGTTTCGATTTCTAATGATGTAATTGTACTTTAAATTCTTAATTTCTGTCATCAATCTCCAAGTCTAATACCAAAATTTAAATCCTTCTCATACTTTCTATAATAATTCTATTAAAATTATTCTCATAAGTTTGAAGTTTGGATCAGCAGTTCCTGGACAAAAATTACTGTAAAGTCTAGAGTTTCTGAGACCTAAAGTAAAATCGTTTGAATTAATTTTAGTTCTGTCGTAAAAGTTCCAATAAAAAATTATTGAGTGTATAAAAAATAAGATCAGTAATAGAAGATACCTTAGTAGTAATAGAAAAGTAGATACTTTATAATTTTTTTTGGAAACAGGGGTGGTGCCATCTCTTGGTACTTTATAGAACTACAGTTGACGGACGTTATTGATTTGTTCCCAAATATGCAATTTTACTAACCCCCAACAGGAACTCAAAGTTTTATCTCTTTGGAAACGGTCAGTTTTGTACACTCGAAATATTTTACTTCCGTTATGAAAAACGGATAATGTACAGAGAGCATTCTGTCACGAAATACTAGCGTCATTTAAATTTGGCTTTACAGAAAATGCTTTATATTGATTTATTAACTTAAAGCAAAAATTTTTTCATGAAATTTTATCTAACACGGTTCTGGACAAAATTTTATTATCTGAATCACTAGGATTAGTGCAGATCACAGAGTACCCAAGTAACACAGAAACGTAGAAGAGTTTGGTTAAATAAGGCTTAAAAAACTTATTCGATGTGGATAAGTTACATTTAATCATCGTTTAGTTAACTTTGAAAGAATTTGATTTTTCAACATCAGGTAGAATGCAACGAAACGAGTTTTTACACCCCTCAGTTCTCACCGATGAATGGGGAATCGAGGCTTGGGGGAAACTATTCCCATCCCACAAATGGATTCGAAGACGAGGTTCCTCCTTCAACAAACCAAAGAAACACGGAAGAGTGCTAATATTTATCAACAGATGGCGCCGCATGTACCTGAAAATTATAGTGAGTTGTTTCCGGTGAACGACTCTTTTGAACGAATCTTTTTACTGACTCGATTCAAATGAATCGAATCTTTCAAAAGAATCGATTTGCCCATCATTAAAATGAGGTAATATATTTTCAGATATCTGATCCGGACGTACCTGGCCATCTCAATTCCTGCAAGGGCTACGTCTTCCTTTGAATTCTTGAACAGCATTAACACACATTAATTTGAAATATGAGGGACATCTAGTGAACCGTTTAAGCACTGAATGACAGCACATAGATTGAAGGATATGTGATGGTATTGGAATGCACTTTGTCCGCTATGTGTTTAACAGCAAAACATTCTCGACAGTGGTTCTTTATTGATTTTTTTACGAAAATATTCGTGGGGCTAAACGTTTAATTAAGCGTTGCTAAATTGATTGTAAGCGTTCTATCTTATTAGAAGTACCAAAAGGTTTTCAATTGGAAAAATAAAAAATAGTTGGCCTATATGCCACATTCGTTCAGTCTTTGAATACATAGCTGTATTTGTTATTTGAGTAGAAATTTGGAAATGTTTAGCTACCAGTAAGATTATTTAAAAAAATCAAATATATAAAAAACAAATGTATTGCCACATGTATGCGAATTGATAATTTTATAGGCGGTCTGATCAAGACCGCTTCTAATAAAAGTTATTACCCTGTCTATACACATTTATGAATGCAAATATCTTGCCTTACTGAATGTAATTAGATAACGTATGCTACAGATATATGTAGTGCCTCGTCTTTTAGTGGCAAAGCTCTTGGCGCACTTTTAGAAGTGATTTATGGTAGGTGAATGTAACCCTTTATTAGTGTTATTCCCGTTCTTATGGCAACTTCGGGAAGTGCTAATACTTTCCTGCAAAATTTATTTTCTCCAAGATTTCTTTCCTTGGCGACACAAAAAACGCGCCAAGAGCTTTGCCACCAGAAGAGGCGCTAGATACATCTGTACCTAATATATGTCGGATCCGGGCGAACCTGACTACTTAAATCCAATAAGGTGGGAGGGGTAGCATAATTTTACACATCTAAGGTCAGATCATGCGCTTTCAAAACATCAATATTTGAAATATGAGTGACATCTAATGAACCGTATAAGAACAGAGCATAGATTGAAGAGTATTGCGATTATATTGGAAAGCACTTTGTCCGCTGTGTTTCACTTTGCAAAACATTATCAACAGTGGTTCTTTATTGATTTTGTACGGAAAGATTCGATGAGCCATGGCTGTGCATTTCATATACGCACAATGTATTTACCAGCACAAGAGAGAAATGTTATAATAACGTGATAAGTTAAAATAAGAGAGAAATGTTACACAATCTTATTTGTGAAAATAAGGAAGAAATTATCTCAATTGGAAAACTAAAAATCGTTTTTTTTTGTCTGAATTGCCACATTCGCTGTCTTTTACATAGCTGTATTTACTATTTGAGTAGAAATTTTGAAATTCTTAACTACCAGTAAAGGTATTTAAAAAATTGTGATACATAAAAGAAACTTTCATATGTTTAGGAATTATAAAATGCAATATCTCTCAGGTCTTCACTGCCTTGGTGAATGAAATGTGGCCGTGCCGTATATGTTCGCATGCGATCTGACGAGCTTGACCATCTAAATCCTATAAGGTGGTAGGGGTAGCCTAATTTCATACAACGATGGTCCTGTCACGCGCTTTCAAAACACTGATATTTGAAATATGAGGGACATTTAATGAATGTTTAATGCACAATTTAACGTGACGGCGCGGCCCGTCACGTTAAATTGTGCGGCCCCCCGCCGGGCGATTTTATATTTCTATTGAAACTTTTGTTTTTCGTTGCATGTATACCAAAAAATATTAAATAAATAAAAATTTGAAATAACGATAAAAAATTAAATTTTAAATTACCGATAGAAAAACCACGTAAAAAAAATTTAATATAAATTGCGCCAGTAAGTGATAATTTCGCCAAGGGGTAATCTTGGTTGTGTATGGAAGCCGGCAGTCAAGGCTGACTCGAGACACTAGTCTAGACACGTTTGGGTCCGTCATTGTTTCGTTATCCACTGCACGAACGAAGTTATTATTTCAAGTGAATCTCTGTTTATGTGTTAGGTATGTTTTTGACTTACTGGCGTGTTTACTAAGTTTTTTGTGTGTGGCGCTGATAGTTGAATAAAAGTGACATCTGAAGACATCCAAAGAAAGTTTGAAATTTATTCGAGTATATTTTTACTAATGCAAGTAAATTTAAAAATTAGTAAGAATTTAATAAAATGTTAAATTGATAAAAGGTATTATAAATCTTCAAGTTTCAAGTGATCACTATTTGCATTAAGTTTAAAAAGTTATTAAATATTGGTATTTTTACCAGGGCTTCGAACCGGAACTGAACCGAAAACCGGAAAAATTGAAAAATTGCGGTTCTTTAACCGTGAACCAAATCCCAAAAATAGTCCGCCTCTGAACCCGAATCAAAATCGAAAACATTATTTTTTTGTAACCGGTTTTCAGTTAATTTATACTTATTTCGGTTCAGACACAAATTTTTAACTAAAAGACTTTCAAACTCTCTTTTTTATCTGCCGCTCAAGTATAGCAAAGAGTGCGTTTTCAAGGACTATTTATTGCATTGTAAACAAAATTCCGCAGAATCCACTAACTGGCATAAAACATTGACAGTTCTTTCTTTCGACACGTTCCCTGCGAGAATTCAAAAAGGATTATGAACTTTATATACTAATAATTTATAATAGAAGTATTACGTACTTCATAATTTACATAAAGTTATTATCAGGTTAAGTGCAAATATTTTCCGCTATAGGTTGAGTTACAGGGGATTTTTATAAATTTAATTCATGATAATTTATTTCACAAATTAAATTTTTATGAAAATTTTAAAAAAGATCTCTTTAAAAGACTTTAATGACCCCTAGATAACAACATTTTAATGTAAATCGAATATACGTAACAAACAAATAATAATGTTCGAATATACGTAAACCGGTTTACGCACTATTGACGCGAACCGGAACAGGACCGAATTTCAAAAATTTTGGTTAATAGGACGAAAACCAGAACGGAAAAAATTACGGCTCGAAGCCCTGATTTTTACATAATTTTAATATTTACATAATTAGAAAACAACAATACTAAATTTACTTAAAAAAGTAAATTTGTTTTGCTCTATGTAATATACTAATATTCTCCAAATAACATTTATTTGAATTTTTTTGTCCATAACAAGGATGAATTCAAAGAAAAGAAAAGTTGTTGATGAAAACAGGAAACTTAATGATCGTTGGGAAAAATATTACTTTTTCACAATGCAGAATTCAAAATTAATGTGTTTAATTTGTAGAGAGACGGTCGCTGTATTTAAGGAACATAACGTTAAAAGGCATCATGAGACAAAACATATTGAATATGTAAATTTCAGTAAAGTAAAAAGTTTTAAGTTAACTGCGCTTAAATTGCATCTGAAAGCTCAGCAAACGATGTTTGATTCATTATTACAACAACCATCTATCATTGTCAAAACAAGTTATTCTGTTGCCATGTTGATTGCAAAGAAAATGAAACCATTTTCGCATGGTGAACTGGTAAAGGACTATTTGGAAGCAGTTTAGATAAAAGATGTTTTGCCCGATAAAAGCAAATTATTTTCAAGTATCAGTCTTTCACGCCAAACTATATGTCGTCGCATTGATGACATTTCAGCTGAAATCGTAGTAACTTTGCGAGATAAAATTAACCAATTCAAAGCATATTCTTTGGCATTTGCTGAAAGTACAGATATCTCAGACACATCTCAACTTGTGATATTTATTCGCGGTGTGAATGATTCATTCCAAGTGACAGAAGAAATGTTAAATCTTTTACATTTAAAAGACACAACTAGAGAAGATGTTTTCCAGGCGATTGAAAAATGTTTAGCCGAAAATAGCTTAAATTTTGAGGCTCTTTCAGGATTAACAACAGATGGAGCACCTGTTTGGGTAGGTAAAAATAAGGGAGCTGTAAAATTACTTATGGATAATCTAGATAGCAGAGGCATTAAAACCAATGATATTTTTATTATTCACTGTTTGATACATCAACAAAATTTATGTGCTCGAGTATTATCCATGAATCACGTTATGAAAGTAGTTCTAAAAATAGTAAATTACATTCGTTCACATGCTCTTCAGCATCGGCAATTCAAAGAATTCCTTAGCGAATTATCTTCTGAATATGGTGATATCGTATATTTTACCAATGTTAGATGGCTAAGCCGTGGAAAATGTTTAAAAAGATTTTTTAATTTACGGGAGGATATAGATATGTTTATGAACGAGAAACAAGAATCTGTTCCTGAATTAAGTGATGATGATTGGTTGTTAGACCTATGTTTTTTTAGTGGATATAACAGAAAAACTTAATCAAGTTAAATAAGGACTTGCAAAGGCAAGATAATTTAATAATCGATGCTTGTAATTTCATCAAAGCTTTTAATAAGAAATTATTGTTATTTGTGTGCCAACTTAGAAATAATAATGCTCAACATTTTCCGCTGTTAAATAACTTCCCAAAAAGCCAACCTAAGAATTTCTCGAAATATGCTAATATAAAGAAACTTATAACTGCATTTGATAGTCGTTTTTCAGAATTAGCAAAATATGATAAAATGTTTGAAATATTTTCATGCCCATTTCATGTTGACGTGAATAGTGTTCCTGAAAATCTGCAAATGGAGTTAATTGAGTTACAGTGCAACAATGAAATGAAACAAATTTTTGCGTCCACGTCAAAAATTAATTTTTACAATACTTATATTACATCCAAGAGATATTCCAACTAAGATATTTTGCACAACGAGTTGGTAAGTGCATTTGGATCCACATATGTTTGTGAAACATTTTTTTCGAAGATGAAATTTACAGAGTTCATCACGTGCTTCATTTACTGATGCTAATTTAGAAAACCAGCTACGATGTGCAACGTCGAACATAAATATAGATTTACAAAAATTAAGTGAAGGAAAGGATAAACAAATATATCATTAATTAAGACTCGAGAGTTCATTATATTTGAATCATAGTATAACAATAAAATTTCATTCATTTTGTATTTGTATTATATTTTTTAAAAGCATGTTTACCTAAAGTGCGGCCCGCTGTAACGTTACTCGTCATCAAAGTGGCCCGTGAAACCATTTGGGTTGGCTAGGCCTGGTTTAAGCACTAAATGACAGTATAGATTGAAGGATATTGGAATGAACTTTATTTCCCGAATTATTCTTTATAATTATGCGAATTATTCTAAGTTATATTTTAACCGACCCCTCAATGAAGGCGAAACAAATCTGAAAAAAATCCGAAACTTTGAAATTAAATATCTCGGTCAATTTTTGTCACACAGAAGTGAAACTTTTTGTGTTACGTTTGTTAGGATGAGTGTAAACTTTTACTAAATATCACTATAAGGAACGGGGGATTGTATAAAAAGTTAGATTTTGTAATGTTTACAAAATTGATTTTTTTAAATTTCAAAATGTCATAACAAGAATGTTTACCTCATGTGAAACATTTTTCCAATTGGAAGTATATGTCTACAACCAACGGTTGCGAAAATAAAGGCCGGGTACGGACTTTGCGTTGCACCCTGTATATTCACAATGAAAGTATTGCCAGCACAAGAGAGAAATGTTGTAATAAGTTAATTAGACAGAAATGTAAAACTATGTAATAAGAGGGAAATAGAACCTGCGCAGCTGTAAGCGAACTCACTAAGCCATTGGGCCGCGAAATTGTTTTAGAAAGACAAGACAACGACGCTAATTCAAGAATACGAGGTTTGCGTGGAAGGTATCTGGCCAATGCTAATGTAACGAGAACGATGTTCGGCTTTGATATAACTTGACGGCCATGAAGAGAGAACGTTGATGAGCGATTGAAAGGTCGAGCCCCTACTGGACATTCTGTGAGACCGAGATGGCAGCAAATTTGCATCTAATTTTGATTTAAACTTGGAAAATTCGTCCACACAATCTGTTCAGATCACTGAGTCTTCTGAATGGAAGACGCCTTGTTCTGGGTCGAAAAAGGTGCGACAAAGTCATAGCAATGTCAATACCATGTTGAATGCGTTCTTTGATTGTGACGTTGTTGTCCATCAAGAGTATGCTAGTCCAGGACAAGCAATTATTTAGCAGTACTACTTGGATGTTCTTTGCTGACTAAGACACAGAACGTAGAAAACGGCCTCAGCTGTGGGCAATTGATGGCTGGAAGATACATTCCGACAACGCATCCACCCATTCATCACGTTTCGGGCAGTGTTTTCGGCAAAATATCAAATCACCCATGTGGCCCAGCCCTCTGCAACCTAGATATGGCAACTTGAGACTTCTGGCTGTTCCAAAAGCTAAAATCTCTTCCGGAAGGGAAGAGATTTTAGACCATAGAGGCGATTAAGGACATGATGAGGCAGCTGGTGGCGATTCTAACAAAGGACTTTCCAGAGTATTTAATCAAGCGGAAGATGTGCTGATCGAAGTGTACCAAGTTGCTTACCTTAAAGAAGACAGCCGTAAAAAGCCATAGATACACATCTTGATTTTATAAAACATGATTGGATACTGTCCAGAAAGACCTCGTATGTACAGGAAGCATGTTAAGCCGCAAAACAATTCCGCCACCTGTATTTAGTTTGACAGAAGAAGATTCTCATGGAGTATCAAGCAAGAGATCGACTTTTACAGTAGACAATCCAAACATAAATTCCTGGATATGAGAAGGGAAACTACATCAAGGACGTTTTCTTAGATTATGGTTTTTCCGATAGTTGACCTGTTAGAAATTCTAATGATCCCCAGCATCACACCAACCACGACTCCTTAGGAAAATACAAATATATACAAGGTGCCTCAAAAGGCGGCAGGCTTTCAAAAATTCATAAAATCAGGGAAAATGGTAGTGGTGTAGATCGTTTGAAGCCAGGCATACCCTGTTATCAAGAAAACAAGATGTTAAAAACAAAGTTTATTTTTGACGATTTTAAAAGTTTGTTTTATCGGACATCAGTTTCGATTTCAAATGTGCATTTTCTTCCGCCCTATATCGTCGCGAATCCATGCAGCTCCTTGTTTAATTTGAAGCTAAGAGTACAAATGTCGTTTGTTCCGGAATTTAAATGCTCTCCATAGTAAAACGAGTTATTATTGGGAACATGGAATTCTGGTAGTAAACATCGGAGAAATGAAGACAAAAACTGATTAATCTAGTGTTACTGATTATATCTATACATTTCACTAACTTTCGGTTTGATTCGTCCCAGGATGTATTTCTCTCTCTTCTATTGTCAGTAAAAATTTCCTTGTGTATTACTTGATGTGTTTTATTTGTGTTGGGTGCAGCATGGACAAATATGGCCCTTGCGCCATAAAATCTCAACCAACCACTAACTCACGTAGCACAGAAATTGACGGTAGGTGTATATTGGAGAACAAACTTCAATGGGATTCATTCACAAATTTTGCCTCATGGTTTAAATATGCTTGACTTAAGCTATTGAGCTGTATAATATTGCTAAAACTACACAGATAAACTCTCGCCACCTGCTTTTCTGAATTGCCACATTCGTCCTCCTTCAGTCCTTAAATATATAATTGTATTTACAATTTGGATGAATTATTTTAATAATTTAAGAATATAAAAAGCAAATAATGAGGTGTTGGATTTCAAGCAGTGAAATGAAACGTTTAAATAAGAGGAAGTATCATCATCGCCTACATAAAAAACACATATCTAGGATGCTCTAAAATCAGCCGCTAAGGTTATTCTCCGATTTCGCCTCATCGTTTAAACATGCTTGATTTGAGCTATGGAGTTGCATAATATGGCTAAAACTACACGGATGACCTCGCCACCCATGGAAATAGTCAACAATCCGTTAACAGAAGACAATGAAAAGTCTGGTAAATGGAAATCATCGGTAGAAAATAAAATGTGAGTGAACGTTGGTTGGGCGTCAAAAAAATGCCAAATCACCTTTGAACAAGGGAATGGGATGCAATCGAAGCACGCGCTCAGAATCCTATTAAGGCAACGCGACTGAGGTTTGCTTTTTACCATGTATTTTTATTGCAAATAAGAAATTAGCAGAAAAAGTAAACGAAATGCTATTACATATTTTTGGATAATTTTATTTCATTTAGAGGTGTGAAATCCAATTATTAAGATGGTTGCTATATAAACGGACTGAAGAAAGATATGAAATGTGAGTAATGGCACTGCCATCAATAGCTATAAGCAATTAAGAAAGTTTAACGCAGTTGCTATGCCCGGATCTGCTAGTTCCTAGTTAAAAATATACAGCTACGGAGAAAAGACAAATCATACGACTTTGTGCATCGTTCATAGTAAATTCAAAGGTGATATCAACAGGGAATCGATACATATAAAGCAGAGTTGGCATCTGTCTGTGTTCTCTATACAAATCTATACCGTTTGACCAATCCACACCAAATTTGGTACACTTATTCTTTGGAATCCTGCGGGTAACGTAGACTACATATTACCCCCCGTTCTATTTGTCTTGGGTGTGCAAAAGGGTGTAACGTCCCGTCATTCTAGACAAATGAGCTAGAGGAGCGCTCTTTCCCGGTCTGGTTGCACAGATGACGTCAGAGTCTACGTCTACAGGAGTAACCTCTCACGATGACCCTTGGAGTGTTTTTAGAACCTTAGAGTATGAGAACCTTACCTTAGAGAACCTTAGAATACAATCGCAGATGGGTGCGGTTGTGCTGAAAATCCCTCAGTATCATATCGTTTATGTATCCCGTCTATAAATTCTTAAACTGTAGCTTTATTATTGGAATGTAAATTTTTAAGAGATAAGATTATTTTCATAGAAAATGGTCTTTTTTAATCGTCGATATGGTACAGGGGGCTAAAGGCAATTCGAAATCCTCATAGGAATAACATTGCGAATTTATACGATCAATTTCAGACCAATTCACACTACATTTGGTACATTCATCCCGTAGAATTCTGCGGGACACATAGGCTATATATTAACCACGTTCGATTTGTCCTGGGTCTGCAGGGGGCTAAAAACAATTCGAAACTCCATAGGAATAATATTGAGTAACATTACGATGAATTATAAACAATTCAACCCGAGGAACGCTGGGTAATTCAGCTAGTAAATCTATATATTCAAATTCATAAAATTTAGGCAACAGTCGCGCTTAAATTGCACATAAAATTCTTAATTTCTAACAGCAATCTCCAAGTCTGATACCACGTTTCATCTCCATCATACTTTTCCCTTCTATGCTAAGTTTTAAGTAGTTTGGATCAACCGTTTCAGGACTTAAGAATAATGTAAAGTTTGATGCTTCTAAGTCCTAATATAAAATCGTATCATTTTCCTTTTTCCCAGCGATTGAAACATATTTAAATGGAGAATCAAAGTAACATTAGTTCCATCGTTAAAGTTTGTTTTTTAAAAATCATTTAATGTGTAAGAAACAAGATCACGACGAATAAAAGCTACCTTATTTTAAAAAAATTGAAAACAGTAGGGGTGCCATCTCTTGATACATCATAGAACTACTGTTAACTGAAGCTATTGGTTTGTTCCCAAACATTCAATGTTGTTAAGTCCCCAAGACTAAAAGTCCTTTGGCATTCTCTTTGAAAACGGATATTTTTGCACACCCGAAATATTTTACTTCCATTATTTAATGTAGATTGCGTAGAGAGTAAGCTTTACCACAAAACACTAGGGTCACCTACTACATTTAGCGTTATAGAAAATGCTTCTCATGTAGACTTATAAACTCAAAACAAATTTTTTTCGCACAAAATTTTATTTTCGGTAAGCTTTTTTTATTGTTTTACCAACATTTTTTTCTGCTTTCGGAATGTTAGATTAAAACTTCCAATTTGTTATGTTAAAAAGGTGATATTCACGTATAGAATAGACTAGCTTCTTAGAGCAAATATTTATACAAACCTAGGAAATACAATTTTCTAGTAAATATAAACTACAAAACAGTTTCTTTTGCAATAAAAGATGACTCCCATGATATTTCATCTCAATTGCTCTGGCCTTGGATGTTAAACTTATTTCATTCAGGTTGTTTTAGATATATAGGTGCTCTACTGACTCCAGTTGTTTTCTGTGATTTGTTTAAATCATTCCTTCATGGGGTTGCGCAATTTTCAAGTTGAATATTCAAGAACGGAAACGTACACATAAAGGCAATAGTTTATTCAGTCAAGATCGAGCAGCGCACGGCACTTTCGATTACGTTTTTTTGCACACCATATAGTTTTTTTCAGTTACAAAATAAAGTTCAATTAATAAAAATATTGTAACAAATAATTATCGGTACAATAAAAACATTTCTTCAAGCTTTTTACCTAAATTAAAGTTAAACATAATAATTATCTGATATCTAATTCTATTTTTAATACAATTTACAATTGTGTGTGCTATTGATAAGCTTTTGCTTAAATCAACACACTGCAACTACCTTGGATTAGTGCTGCCATCTAGTTTTAAGATGGATAATTTCTTGTCCCAGCAGATGTAAAGAAAAAATAATTGGATGGTATGGTGTGATGTGAAAGTTCTTTATGCTGTAGTAAACAACTAAAATTACAAATTTGTAATTTGATTCGTATGGACCCAATTTAGCATTAAATATTGTTGAATTTTTGTTCTTTTGAACAAGGAATTTTCAAAAAGATAATTTTCGCGGAAAAATTTCCTTTTTCGTTTAAAGGCAGTGGGAATATAACTGAGTTATATATTAGGCTAAGCTCCCTACCCCACTATGAAATATTATCTGTGGATAGAACAAGCCATTGACTATCAGTATTCATAGTTGTGCTGCCATCTACTGGTAAAGAAATAAAAATAAAACAGTAAAAATTCAATAACTAATATAGATATTATATTTAACTAATATAGAATTTACATCCTTAACTCTTAAAATTATTCAATTTCTCCGAATATATTAATACAAAAGATATTACTAAATACTGAAGATGCTATTAAAAAACAATTTATTTTAAAATTTAGTTTGATAAATTTGAAGAGTGATGTATATTAAATAAACATTCGCAAGAAATATTTTGTATGAAATATATTAATAGCGATAAGAAATATTTTGTAATGTATTAATAGCGAATTTATACTAATCAATTCTATTTATTTCTTTTAAAAAATTAAACATGAATTATTAAAAATATAAATAAAATATTTTTGTGAAAATTTATCGCATTTTCTCATTATATTTATTTCTTATTGTGACACACTGAAATTCAGATTTTTAACCATTCTTTCCCGAAAAATCAACTAATTGAATATCCGCAGCATATGAATTGATTTCTCGCGTCAGTACTAAGTGCAAATATATTGGTTTTTGTTAAATTGGGATTTCAAAGAATATATTCTCCGATTTTCAACGGTGACACCTGTTCGATTAAGGCGTTCATTTCTTTGAAAAAATGAACTTTTGGTCTTTGAAAAGAAATTAAAAGATGGAATGGCTCCAAATCCAGTTCATTTATTAAACACGGAAGGAAAAAAATTTTCCTAGCAGAGCGTGGTTTCGATCCACGGACCTCTGGGTTATGGGCCCAGCACGCTTCCACTGCGCCACTCTGCTGCATTAAAGTAAGGTTTTATAACCATTCTGTTGCCCAGTTATTGATTTTGTTTTAATAGTCCAATGAATTTATTTTGCTTTTGATTTCGCAAGAATATTCGTTGTTTACAGGTGTCGCATTCCACATATTTCCGAAATTGCTTCGCGCGGACTGGAAAACAAGACCCTTTTTAAAATGTTTGAAACATGTCCTAAATATCGTACCAAAATGTCAATTTTCAATCTTTCTTTGCTCATAAAAACAATGGTGTTGCAATTTGCGAATTCGCCGGATTTAAACCAAATAAAAATATTCTATTTTGTTCTTCCAGATAAAAAATATTGTGGAAATCCTGACAGGAAATTACTTTCATAGATGAAACTTGAGAGGCTCAGCCCCTTATAAGATACAATAAATGCAAGCAAAACTTTCCATTAATTTTTAAGTTTTGAAACAACGCTTATTTTATTCTTAAAATCTTTCACAGAGAATAGAAGCAATGATTATGAATTATTTGTTTTCTGCTCAGACATCGAGGCACATTCACATGTCTTTGCAAGTGTTGGCAGAACCATTGTAGATTTCAGACTAGACTTTTATGCACGAATAATCTTTTAAGTTCAATCTAGTAATAAAATGGCAATGAAGACCTTTTCAACCCTTCATTAGTCGTAGGTCTTTTTTGACAAATGGAGATGCATCTTTGAGGTGCTTGACGTTTTTTTATCTAGTCACACAAGCATTACTTATTCATATGAAAAAATACGTTTTGTTATAGGTCATATAAAGAAACAAATAACTGATGCAAAATATATTTAAATAATACATTTTTTTAGTTATTCTTTTCCAATGAATTAATTTCAATCCGTAACTATGAAAACTCATGCTAATGAGATTCAGATGCTATCAAGATGTGACTGACGGGTAGAGGGTTAAAATGTTATAAAAATCTTAATTTGACATTTAAATTCAATTTTTTAATTTTCGGCCTTTCCAAATGAAATAATGAAATCCTGGACACATTACTGTACTGGGCCACAAAAGTAGGTTTATAAAATGGTGCAACAGACCATGAGAGAAATGCATCTTAGAGAATACATGATCACTGAGATCTGTAAAAAAAAGGCGAATTGACCGAGGGCCGTTCTAAATTCCATTGACTTGAGCTAACAGACGATATACATTTTAATATTTGAAAAAAGGCAAATTAAAAAATGAGTTTTCCATCCTGGAAGGAAAATTTGTCTTATTTCTGAGGTTTTCGTTCTTTCAAAAGCATGCCTGAATGTCACCATAAAACTGTCAAAAATTAAGTATTCGTTATATGCTTCTGAGGAAGAGATTAGTTTACGAAAACTTTTTCATTGCTTTTTGTTCATGGATGTTAGCCACCGTTTTTACAATTTATATTAATAAAATCTGTATATTTAATTTGAATGCAACAAATTAAAATGCAATTTTTTATACAAAGGAACAGTGGAGATATTTATGTTTAAGTAGGAGACCCATACCAAAAGTTTGAAAAAGGCTGGTCTAAAGTGTTCATCCTGCGAGCGACTCTGGATAGATAGGTAGGTTCCTCTTGAATACAATCAGTCCCCACAAAAAGGAAAACTAAGCTGGTAAAAAGGTCGAAATTATCGAGAAGGATTATCTTTTTTCAAAAATATTCAGATTTTTTTATTTAACTTGTAATTTTACTTAAAAGAATAGCTTGCAATATGGCAAAATCCTCCTAATCATGATTGGCACCAGGGTAAATTCTTGTTTTCAAAGGGAAAAGAGGGTTGGTTGTTTTCTGGGTTTTATGGCACAAAGGCCATATTTGGCCAAGGGGGACTTTATCTAAATTGCTAAGTGGGCACCTTAGGTTAATGGAATTCCTGAAGGGTCAAAAATCTTTTCCAGTTTGTCATAAGTGCAATAGAGAACCCACCTCTAGTAATTACATTCTTTCAGGTATTGGAATGAGCCTTTCAGATTTATTCCAGAATCCTGATTACATAATTTTTTGATGACGAATAACTTGTTGGACTTGGTCCAGCAGGCTGTTAGACCAGGAGGAAAAGCTTAATAAGTACTTAACTTAATGTATAATTTGTGCCAGTCTATTTCTAATGAGCAAGTTTTCCTCGGCCCTTGCTGTGTTGCACTTTTTCTTGTCCCCAAGAAGTGGTTACTGTACTTTCAGTGCATTACTGAGGTATTTGCAGCACATGTGCAAACCTCAGCAAGATGTCCTCTCCCCCTCTTCTTTAAGGCTAGATATATCAAATTACTTTTGATGAGTACTTTTTGATATAACTGTGGAGAAAATTTAACCCTCTGAAGGGTTCATACACATAATTTCATCTTGAAAGCACCAGTTTTGACCTACTCGACTAATGGAATAGAATCTTTTCAAAGGATTCTAATGAAAGGAAAGGACTAATAGAATCCTTCTACAGGTTAAAAAAATCTACGAATTCTTTCAACCAATAGATGTGGTTATTTAGTCATTGTGAGGTAAAATCAATATTATACTATTCGAGAAATATTGTGACGCTCAGTGTAAACACTGAGGGGTTCACACATATATCTGTTCTTAAATCCTGCAGTTTTTCATGCATAACTTCTAACTAGGTTTGACCTTCTAGAATCTTTCCTGGTATTCTTTCAACCAATCGATGTGGTTTTGTAGTCATTATTTGTGTGTTGTGGGGTAAAAGCAGATACACTACTGGAAAATCTCGTGATGCTCAGATGGTTAAAAAATGCATATGAATTCAAAGGGAAAAATTGCATGGAAAAACTTTAAGTTATGGACTAGTAAGGCTCATTACAGCTCATATTTGTTTCAAGGGGCCATCGTGTCTCAGTGTGTATTACCACTACACTAGCAACCTGCGAGTTGCAGGCAGTGCAGATTCGTTTCCCCCTGGATGTATTTCTGTCAGTAAAACTTTCCTTGTGCGTATGTCCATTACATGGCATTGTCTGTCTTGTGTTTGGCACAGCATGACCAAATATGGCCCTTGTGTCATAAAACCCAATATTTCTTTTAAATTGGCCATTTAATTGTCCCGACTGTACAAGTGCACACCATTCAGAATGGCCCTGAGTACTTCACATTAGCATACCATGTCGCATGGTGCTGATTAGAAAGCAGTTGATCTTGGGTTAGTTGAATTTTTTATAGATGTGAAAGTATGTTAGAAGGCAGTCATACACAAAAGTATGAATGGCAATTGCTGCAGATACTTCTTGCTAACTCATCACTGCTACAGCTTGAAATTCTGGGAAAGCAATAACTTTAAAAAAATTGCTTTTGAATAAATCCCCTCATAAAAAGGTAGGTATTTTTAATTAATGCTGCACTGGAGAATTACAACAGGCTATTGGCGATGGTCCAGGATCAGCCCTGAAGGGAAATATACAAGGACAACATCATGTAATTTTGAACCATGGTCAGATTACAAGGTCACACCTGAGCTGGCACCCCACTCTCCAAACTTTCACACTATGCCATCCTGAGGACATTTGAGGCCATGACAGATTTAATGTGCACCCTATGTACATGATAGTCTTTGGTTGGATTCGGACCCTCCGGTTGCTAGTCCGTTACTTTTCCAACAGGGGTACCGTGGCCTATAAAAAGAGGATGTCAACACGTATAGAATGTCATACATTTTAATTAAATTGATCTTCCAAAAAGTACAATAAATTTCATAAAATTATGTAATAAATTAGCAGTGGAAAATATGAGTATGGAAGAAAATGCAAAAATGACCAAATTGGAAGTTATAGGTTATATGCAAATTTTGTTCTAAACTGTCCATGTAAAATTCAAGAAATTTAGAAAAATTAAGCAAAATATGAATATCTTTCAAGGATTGCAAGGATGAAAAATTGTACTTTCTAAGGATTTCTAAAGGACAGCAGCTGCTTTAATTAGCTGAGATGTTTATTTTTAAGATTAAGGGAAGTTGGGAGTGTCCAATACTGACTATGTTAGCTTATGTACATTTTCTCCGAATATAACGAAGATATCAGTTACAAATTGTTTTGCATACTAAAGAGCATACTGGTGAAGATATTTAAAAATATTTATATATGTTCTGAGATTTATAATATAGAAAATCTCATAATTCTTGTTTCTTCATAAAAATATATACTGGTCATTTCAGTACAATATATGACGATAGTTCAACATGTTAGGAAGGTTTTACTCTTACCAGATTAAAGTAGTTTCTTAGGAGCAATACATTGAATGTGAAATGTTCATTTTATAAAAATCAAGTTTAAATTCTGAGTTTAGCTGAGGTTATAAATTTTATTCTGGAAAACCTCGAAAATCTGTCATTTTTTCAGATACATATTTTGTTGTTTTTAATTACTTTTTATTTGTTTGATATACTTAAGTTTGTACTTTTATTTTCAAGTCTTAACATTTTCTGTGGTGAAAAACATCCCTTTTGAAGTACTGTTTTGTTTCAGTTCATTGTATGCAACTTGTGTTAACACAAATGGCAAATGGTTAAAAGGAATCCCCCAATTGCAATTTACAACTTTGCAGGATTCAAGACAAATTGATAAAAGATAGACCAAAACACTCAAAGTAGTTGAAGTTCACTGAGATATTTAGTAAATATTAAGCAAACACTGTATTTAATATTAAATTAATAAAATTGAATTACTTTAAATTTGTCAGCATTTTTTCTTTTGTAATATGATAATAAATATTCAGTTTTTCTTTCAGAGAGCTTTTATTTAATAAGGTGTAGATTTTCATCAATGTGACATGTTATGTGTAAATACTGTCTGTCTACCAAGAGAACTCCAGACCCTAAGTCGGACGGTGCCGATTGCTATAGAAACAGGGCTCATTCATTTTGAGTAGGGGTAACTCCAGGGGTTGGGTAGGGTATTTCAATTAACGTCACACTGGAGCAACACAATGGGCTATTGGTGACGGTCCGGGATCAATCCCAAAGGGAAAGATCCGAGGACAACACCACGTAATTTTGAACCACGGTCAGATGACGAGGTAACTCCAGGAGATGACTTAATTTGATTTTTGTTTTTCGCAAATGTTAGGAGTACAAAGAGGTAGTTTGCAAGAAAAGATCTCGTTGAAGTAAAAATTATACAAATATCTTACTACCAATTTGTCATCAAATGCACCAATTTGATACAAATGCACAAACTTGAATACATTTCTTCAGACATCCCTATGGAAAATAGGATATGGTTTGTTTCTATGGCTTTCAAGGGCAGACTTTGTGCCTGGAGTAGAAAGACAATGCGAGCTTTATGCAACACCCCTTAAGTAATTTTTGGTTGGTTATAGGAAACCTGTATTTGTCCAGTCCTGTTAATGTTTGAGGTCGTTCTGTATTTTAAAACTTTTAACACTTCATATTTTAATGAAGTGTCATTTGAAAGAACACAAAATAAATGTACTTGAAAATATTGGGTTTTAACTCCCCTAAAACAAACTTTATTTGGTCTCAAGAACACTGTACCATCACCAATAATGGCGATTTTGGAATATGGTAACTTGTCAGAGGATTATCCAAATAGCAGTTTGGCAATGGGCTGCTATGGTGTTCTTGAGTTCAAATTAAGTTTTACCCAAACTTAATTTGAAAAGCATCACAAGAAATAGACAGATTTCTAGAACAGCTTGCATACACTCAATGATGGACAATCATTCACAATACACCTCATAATTTTCATAACATAAATCTGATTGTGCAATCCTTTTCAATAGATGAGTTTTCTACAAATTATGGAAGCTCCTTTTTAACGTGAGTAAGCTTATGTTTAAACAGAGAGATATCTCTACTATACCTCTTGTGGCAAATATCGCACTGCAAAGGCTTATGTATCATAGAATGTTCAGTCAATTTACTTTTCTGCCAGAAAATTTTTTTGCACACTTTGCAGACAAAGGGTTTCTCATCAGTTGGATTGTGGCAAGGTTCTACTGGTGTGATTTTCAAAGAAAGCCCTGATTTGCCTTCATTATGCTTGAGATGCTTCGGTTTTGAGTGTCTGTTACGGAAATGTATTTTTAAGTTGTCAGCCCGACTGAAGGTTTTGTTGCAAGAAGTGCACTGGTACGGTTTCACATTTAAATGAGTCGGATAGTGTTTCTTGAGAGAAGCCATCTCAGAAAAGCAACGTTTACATATCTCGCACTCAAAAGTCTTCTCTTTCAGTTTCTTTATTTTATTTGTGTGGACTGTACGGCAATGTGCTTCTAGTATATCATTCCTAGGAAAGCATTTGTTACACACCGTACAGTGAAAAGGTTTTTCTTCTATATGAGAATAGGAATGCCTTTTGAGAGATCCTTTCTCAGTAAAGCAGCGTTGGCATACCTCACATTGAAAAGGTTTCCTATTTGTATGAGTAAGACAGTGTCGTCTCAGAGTTCCTATTTCAGCGTAACTTTTATAGCATATGTCACATTGATAAGGTTTTTCTTTTGTATGAGAGCGGTAATGTATACTCAGTTCTCTTTTACGTTTAAAACACTTATTGCAAAACACACATTGAAAGGCTTTCTCAGTTGAATGGGTACGTTGATGATTTTTTAATGCATCCTTTCTTCTGAAGGGTTTGTTGCATTCATCACATCTATAGGGTTCTTTGTTTGAATGGGTAAGGCGATGATTGTTTAGAGTGTCACTTCTTTTGAATTTTCTGTTGCATATCTCGCATTGATATGGTTTACCTTTGGTATGCACGCTTTGGTGCCTTTGCAAAGAAGTTTTTTGATTGAAGCTCTTGCAGCATATATCACAATGGTAAGACAATTCTTCGATAAAAGCGCAGTCATGTTCATCTAGTTCATCTTTGTGATTGAAACATGTGTCGCACATGAGGCATTTAAGTCTTTGATATGATAGGGAATCGTTACTATATTCTAGAGAGTGTAGATCAGAAGCATCAGGATCTTCTTTTATTGAAAATTCTTGAACCTCCATTTTCAAAATGGAGAAGGCACGCTTTGTATTGTGTAAACGTTTTACAGACGAAGAGAGGAAACGAATTAAAAGCCCAAAAGTTACACGAACTACAGCTCAATAAATTTGGTTAAGATTTCGAAAAATATACAATGCCCAAACTTTATTTTTCTTGATTGATTGTTTGTTGACATGAGCTTTATTTTTGAAGTACTTTTTTCAATCGTGCTGTTTATATAAGATTCTCTTTTCACTATTAAAAATATATTAACATAAAAAAATTTCTAAAACACAAATTTAAAATTATTAAGGACTTTCAAAAGGAACATGTTAGTATTTTAGGACCGAGTACAATAACTATTGCTCGGATCGATAATGATTCGAAAGAAAAAATTATGCACATTTTTTCTTTCTAACTAAGGCAAGTAAAAAAGAAAATAAACAGCTTAAAATTCATATCTGTTGGAAGAAAGGATGCAAATTATGAACATGACAAATACATACTGCCATACAAGAGCTTCGAGTAGAATGACAAAAACCTCTATGCCTAGACTTGTTTTACGAAAGCTAAATAATAACAACCCAAGGATCTCCAAATTCCAATTTTAATAAATTCAAAACGTATCTGAGCTTAACCATGGACGTCAAATCACAAATTTTGTTTACGATCGTGAGTTTTCTCATTTCAGCCAAGGAGTTTTCTTGTGAGTTATTTCAGTAACTCATCTTCATTAGTTGAACAATCAGCCTCAAATGTTTTCATAAAAATAATTATATTTTAAACTTTTCCACATGGTTATTTTCAATAATTTTGTTGAAATAAGAGTATCAACTGCAAAGTGCACCAAAGATTTGCTCAAAACAAGCTATTTCGAAAACATTCTGAAAAATATTAAGTTAGCAAAAGAATGGGTAAATGATAATTCTCAAATCACAAATATTGGGCACATTTCCACAAATTAATCAGATAATTTCTGTTTTCTTTATCTTAAATCTTGAAAAGAAATTGTTCTCTGTAATAAGCCTCTGAAAATAAAAATAAAATGAAAATAAAACGGCTTCTGACCATGGTTCAAGATTACAAGGTTTTATCTGGATCGTATCCTTCAGGATTGAGATTCAAGATTCGCAAATGGCCCGTTATGTTGCTCCAGTATGACGTAAATTCAACTACCTACTTACCTACCAGAAAATAAAAATGAGATAATTTTTGATAGGTTTCATAATTTTATGTTTTAACTAATTGTGAAATGTAACTAACTATTTTGTCTAAAGTTTAGCATAAGTGCATTTCTCATTTAGACTGCACTTTACATTTGCATGTTACAAAATACACTACTAATTTTATACAGTTGTTTCTCGTAAGATAAAAAGGTTAAAGCAATCAATCAGAAATGCCATGTTGACTTTTTTGTTTTAATCAAGCACTTAGTAAACACATGCTTACTGCAGTGTATTGTTTCAGTTTTCAGTTTGGTTTGTTATTTGACAGTTAATTTTTGGTACACAAGGGTGAAATAGACTGATTACAGTTTTTAGGAAAGTTGATGAATGAAAATATTAAATAATCTTGACATCTGACCATTGCAGGAGTGTTGATTCTGTTCCAATTGCATCAAAGCATTTTGAGAAAAGCTATTTTGGAACAGCAAAATGCTTTTGCCTATCCCAAAAAACTTTTTTTAAAATATGCAAATTATAAGTTATGGAAAAAGTATATGATTTACCGATGATTTGCTCAAAAATTAATTGATAAAATCATAATAAAAACATAAATTGAAGCTTAAATAATTTTAAATATTTGCGTTTGTTTGGCACCTTTTTCATTAAATATTGGCAAATCAGTACTGTGGACTGAAGCCAAGCAGAAACAAATGACAGACCAGGTTATTCCCCTAAACTCATTCATTGCAAAAATTTTTCCTGAATCTGCTTCAAAATGGCTTTGAAACTCATGACATTTGCTCCAAATTGTTAAAATAACTGCTCTGAAAGGTACTACATTCATTTTATACTGCAGTTGTATGGTTTTCAGTTTTGCTCTTGAAATTTTATTATACACCCTGAAACAAATTATTAAAAATAATCTTACAAAAGGTTTTTATTTTTAGGTTTAAATGTTCATGAATCCAAGACTGTCCTTTCTACTGAAGCTTTCCTCATTCCTATCAGTCATGGATGGTTTCCAATTTTCAGACAAGGTATTTTGCTAATTTTAATGTAGCTACCCAATATACACATTGAAGAATTCTGTAAAGAGTACAAAATTCCTCCTTTGCAAATGTATTCGCTCTTTTATGGTGAAATAGTAATGTAATATCTTTCATGCTCCAGATATTTTGTAGTAAATTTAGTTTTCTAAAAATAAAATTAAATATAGGTAAATTTTGCATGAGGATTCTAGTAGAACTTTTCACAAAAATTCAGACTGGTGACAGACAGCAATTTGGGAAGCGCTACTTCTTTTCATTGCGACAGCTTGCAACCTCGGTAACCCGATCTGAGCAGCTCAGTGGACCATCCTGTCTGGTTAGGAATAAAAAGCAAACCTGGGGTCGTGCTGCCCACATTGCCCTGTCTGACACAGGCCCTTAAGGAAGAATATAAAAATAATTTATTTTTAAAGAAACTTTATTTCAAGAATTATTTGAAATGGTATACAGATGTATTTAACACCTTGTCTGGTGGCAATGCTCTTGGTGCATTTTTTGACATGCTTTTAGTAGCGAATTACGGCAGGTGAAGGTAACCTATCTTTATTACGGTTATTCCTGTTTTTATGGCAACCTTGGCAAGCAGAAAGATATATTTATAAAAATAAAAAAGACTTTCTAAGATTTTGTTCCTTGGCGATATAAAAAGTCCGTCAAAAAACATGACAAGAGCGTAGCCACCAGACGAGGCACTAGATACATCTGTACCTTTAAAACATCAATTTTTCAAGACCATGAATACTTTCTCACAAAACCTGGAATTTTTCATTGATTATCCAAATTTAAAAAAAATTTATCATTGACTTTTAAAATAAGAATTTAGAAAATTTTATATTGGTTTTCTGAATATTTTGTTTCTTGTATGTTACTTTTCTTTGGTGTTGCACATATTTGGAGGGGCTCCAGACTTCTCCCTGTTTCCCATTCCAATCAAAAGGCAGTACTGTAAAATGAACATTATATTTAATGATATTTTGAATGTTTTCACACATATCTGGAATTTACTTGCTTTTTAAACAAAACGGTTGATTAAATTTGCTTCAATTTGTATTTTTGACTGTTTTTCAACATTTAAAATATTTCTGGGAGAGCTCGAGCCATGTGAACTCCTTTAAATACATCCTTGGTCACTCATGCCTGGGTGAATAGATTAGATTTTTCTTGTTTTGCGCAGTTCCTTTCCATTCAGTCACAAAGCACAGTGATTTTCAACCAGTGTGCTGTACAGATGGTGAAACGGGTGTAAGAGTTTTATTTAATTTCAACACTTTAGTTTTGAACATTTGACAAGTGTATATTCTCAAGTAATACCTGTATTTTTAATACAAGTATAAATTTTGAGTACTATATTTTGTTACAAATATAAATAAGTTATTTCAAAAGTATTATTTAAAAAGCCACTTTAGCGGATAATGGGTATGTAATGATTTTTTTTGTGTAGACACACAAAGTTATCTATTGTCAGCTTGCCAAAAAATCTGATATTTTTTAGTGTGCTGCAGAATTTTAGCAATTTTTTTATGTCTTATGAGATGAAAAAGGTTGAAAATCACTGATCTAGCACATAAATTATTTGCTTGCTTTAGGAACTGATAAAATTGCTATAATACTAAATGAGCATTTCTCTCGTTTCCAAATATATTTGAATATTATCTGACCTGACCACAATCCTTGTCTTATAGACTTGGTAAATTTCAATTTGCATCAATAAAAGTAACTTCAGATTGTTTATAACATGAATAACATTTCAGAGCATGCTCTGGTTCCTTGAGCCCTCTCTTGAATATCCCTGTGTTTGTTGCTATGCTGTCTAAGGTCTAGCGCTTAGGCTTTTCTACTGTCATCTAACAGAAATTATCTGCTCGATTATATACGTTGAATAATTAAATAAATTAATCAGATGCTTCTAAAAGATAAATTTGTTCCATGGTATGAAAAAATCATGATTTAAAAAAATTGCATTTATTTATTCAAATCAGATTCTTTAAATTAAATAGTTTTTGTGATTTTAATTCCTTGTTGCCCCTATATGTTTAAACGTGTTAGACGTAAGACATGCAAATCAGTGTAATTTCTAGATAGTATTGATTTATTTGAAACATTAAAGAAATATAAGGGTTTAAGAAACATAGCAAGACAAATGTTTGAAAGATTAAAACACTTAAAAATTTTCTTGGGCTTTCATTCCTTTTAAATTCTGTTTTGTGATACAAATTCACAATTCTTAAAATCATAAATTGAAAGATAAATATTTATTTTGGGAAGATAATTTTAATAAATAATAATTAAATTTGAATTTTCCAGCTTTTTTATTAAACAACTTGTTTCAAATGTAAAAACTGCAAGTTATGTTAAATTGTTAAGTTGAAAATATATTCTTTCTTCAAATACAGAAGTAACAGTTTTTAAATTTATATGTATTAAATGACATGCATTCTGTTCCTTTAATGATGAAAACAGACATTTTAAATTTTGATTTAAATCGGCATAGTTGATTTGTTCAATTATTTGATGGAGTTACTTTCTATGGTTGTGCCTATTTTTGTGATTTCATGGTAATTTGTGTGAGATTTATTGATAAATAATTATCTAATGACTATTCTCAGATGATCCATTGGAATATACTACATCCTTGCTTGACATGCCTGACCTGCCACAGTGGATGTTCAGTTATCCTCTCAACAGCAGCAATGCCTTTCTCTATGGTTCGGCAGAAGAACCGGGAAATGTACTTATTGAAGTAAGATTCTCTTTTCCCCAGGGTTCAAAATTAGTGGTCGTTAGTCATATTTTGCTTGTAAATTTTGTTTTGACGACGAGATCCAAGCATCATTTTTGACATCTAACTTTTCTCTTGTTTGCCGTAAATTCCAAATGTTCAACCATCTGTTCTTCCTTCTCACAGTCTAAAGGCGTTAATAATTGCAGAACTGCTGTAGCCCAGTTGGAAGCGTAGTGGATTAGTGGCCGAAGGGTTTTGAGTTCGAAACTCGATCCAATCGAAGACCGTTGTGTACATGGGGGTGGTTAAATATGTTGTGGCTTCAAATGTCCATGTTGATATGGTGTGAAAGTTTGGAGAGAGGGGTGCCAGCTCAGGCATGACCTCGTCATCTGACTGCGGTTCAAAATTACGAGGGGTTGTCCTTAGTTCTTTCCCTTCGGGATTGATCCTGGACAATATCCTGTTGTGTTGCTCCAGTGCAACATTAGTTCATCTACCTAGCTACTTTAATAATTACAATGCATGTTTACTCATCCGTTACAAAATTGCACTCAAATGGAACATTTTGCTAACTGGGGAAATTACCATTGATGCCTGACTTCTAATTTCTAATCCTGCTTTCCCCTCATGAGATTGGTTACATATTCAATTTTGTCAAGATTACAGTATGCTTTGAGACCTGAGGTTACAGCGTATTTACTGATTTATGTCTCAATTGTTTGATTTCTAAACCTTATGGATTGTTCCTGATCTGAATTAAATTATTAGCAGGATTTGTAATTTGTGGTCATTAGTTGTATTTTGCACCTTTAAATTTTGTTTGATGACCAAATTTTTAGATCCAGTCATCATTGTTGAAGACTGGGCACCAACCTTGAAACTTCACTTTACTTATTATTTCTTGTTGAAAAATTTGTTTTCCTATTCCTGGATTCAGTCCTTGGGAAACATTTATGTACATCACATTATCACATATATATTCTTTCAGTTTTACTTTTATTTTGAAACTAAATTTAAGACACTTTTGTATCTGTAATTATACATCTACTATAAAGCATTTGGAACAAAATATATTAAGTAATTTTTATTATTCATGTTCCACTGCTTTTTTTCAGATTGTTGCTATGAATAAGAATACTTATGAGACTGCTTCAACAGTACTTGAATTGAAAGTTGAAGCAAGAGAGAGTAAGTTCCAATGCAGTGTATTTTATTTCATTTAAAGTTAGCAGTGAATAAACAACAATTCCCCTTTAGACGAATTTTAACTTAAGATGATTAGGGTCTAAGTGTAATTACACCTTTAATAATTGTCACTTTTGTTTTCAGTTTTGAGAAATATTTGTATTTTAGGGCTATATGTTTTGGAAGTTTCTATTTCTAATAATTTTTATTGATTATAAGTATGTACTAATTTTTAATTTTGGTATCACTTATTTGCATTATTCACATCCTTTGTTAATTCTTAGAAATTTTCCAATACGAAGTCGAGATGAAGTTCTTGAATTTAAATGTGGATGACATGTTTCGGTCAGACCGGCTGAAGCGACTTGTTGAGGTATTTCGAAGCAGTTTATGGAAAGGAAATGATGACATTTATGTTACCAAAGTTGTTTCCTCAGTTGACGTTGGTGGACGTTTACCCCTGAATCCTAATATGAAAGAAGGGTTGGTATCACGTTTTCTGTTTGCATGAAATTGTCTTTCAATGCATTTTGTTTCCTGATTTTTCTTCCCAAAAAGTCAGACTTTATGAGAGTGGATGCTTTTTCATGAAATATAGACTTAAGAAAAGTAGTCTAATTTTCAAAATGATACTCATGTTTTTGCTCATATGCCAAATAATCATCGTGTGCATTGATATCTTGGCTTGCGACGAATTAAAGTCAGTTTGCATTTTAATTAACTTTGTTGTATTCTTTAGATGCTAGTTATGGCAAAAGTTAGTTTGCATATAATCCATTTTGTTTTATTCTTTAGATACCAGTTATGGCAAAAGTTAGTTTGCATATAATCCATTTTGTTTTATTCTTTAGATACCAGTTATGGCAACATTTTAAAAATATCTAGAAATTTTTCTTTCATCAGTTAGAAGCTTTTGACTACCTTACTTTGACCTCTGCTTTAGCGCAAATTATATGTATGGATGCCTCTGTTACTGTATGTAGATTTGCTCCATTATACAGTCCATTTACTTGTACCAACTACATCACATGGACTCCTCATGCTATACCTATCTAAGAACATTTTGTATTTGGAACCAAGAATGTGGTTCAACATTAACATTTGCTTAAAGAAATTATACATTTTAGAATTTTAAAGACTAATTCTAAGGTTGCAGTATTGATTTTCTTCAACAAATGTAGAGTACTAATTACAATATTAGTAATAAAAAATATTTTTTATGTAACATTGTTTCTTCTTAACCAACTAATTCAGAATAAGTAAAAGTACATGTTTCAAATATATTAAGTCCAATTTTGCTGACCTAAATGTTTCTATTCAACTACAATTTTTTCCTGTTTTTTTTTTGTTGTGGGCTTGCTTTTGTTTGACTGAAATATAAAAATCTTGCTTTAGAAATGAAATTATTTTCTGAATATGAGCCTGCTTGGGAATCCAGAAACTCCAAGCAATCAGTACTACGACTTTTAAATTTCATTCATTACATTATTTGTAATATTGCCTTTTTATTGTGTTCTAAATCTGGCTTTATTCCCAGAGTTGTTGTGCGAGTTGGAGGTATGTCACCTTTCTCACGTGACCTTGAAGACCTAGAAAGAGAGGTGCAGCCCCTTAGGAACAGATATCCATGCCCCCGCGATTACAAGCGCACGTCGGTCGAACACTTGTTTCGAAGTAGGAATTTTGTTACAGATTGGTGCAGTTTTCGTCTTGTAAGTATTTAATTTCATTTGCCTTTCTAGTAATTTATAGTTAGGATTTGATACATCTTAATTTCATGCTTAGTTAGAATGAGAGCATAGAACAGTGAGAAGAACATACTTGTTGCTCAATTAATCTGTATTATTAATTTTAGTATGTTTCTCTGAAAACAGTTCTAAACCATTAACTGAGTTACCTACACTGAATTATGACAACCATATGTAGAAAAGCAGCTAAGTATGTACAAGCCAAGATTAGTGTAAATATCTAGGAGTTTTAATAAAAGTACAGATCATTGGAGGTAATACTTCCATAGATCTATCTGTCCTTTTCCTACACTTTCACTGTATTCTTGCCATTTGTTGAGGTTTTCTTTAATTTCCAAAAAAAATAATAAGCATTATACCAAGAGAATAAAATGTTTTCATTCATACCTTATATTTCAAGAGAAATAAGGTTTGAATGAAGATTCTCATAACAATATTTGAACTAGCCTTTTGAAATGAAATGTCTCAAAATACCTTCACACTACATAAATTTACTAAAAATGCTCTAAGTATACATGTTAAAAAACTTTAAATTTTTATGGTTTGACCATCTACATAAAAATGAAACAATACTAAAATTAAAATACTCATAAAACATAATTTTCACCATATATACATCATTTGATGTTCCAGATGAACTCTCCTCTTTTTACCCACTAGTCTTTGTCTCATTGCTATAGCCATCCTGTCCCCAAAACATCTTGTCATCGGTTTCACTATTTGAACCTTCCCACTTTGCTATCCATGACTTCAAACAGACCTGCTCACACAAGTTTTTTTATTTCTTTTACCTTTCTGATTGCTGATGCATTGCACTCACATCACAACACTTGAGATGCATTTGCAACTTCATAGAAACACTGCCTTTTTAGTCAATAAACCTTCTTAATAGGTCCCTAATTCAATCATCGTCCTCTAAACCCTTAATTCTTAGCGGATTTTTGACCTAATTCCGACATGAGCCCCTTAAAATAAGGAACTTCGGAGCCATTCCAAACACACTACACATAAAACAGAACCCCTCCATGTTTTCTGGTATGTTACTATGTTTTAACTCATCTCTAAATACTGAAGGTTTGAATAAAAATGTTTACCTGGAAGTTTTTCTGCATTGACATTCAATCTGCACTCACAACACTACACTCAGCTTTAATGTAACCATTCATGTATATGACACAGAAATTGGCCTTATTTGCATATAGGTGTACTTCACCTAACACTTGTGTTTTCTGCACTTGTGGGTAAATCTATTGCAATCTGTGAAATGTAGCCTTAAAAGAATGGAAAACGCCCTGAAAAGGTTTTGAAAAGGTCCTAATTTTTCTTGTGCTTGAAGTGTGGGAGAGAACCCTGGAATAAATAATATTACTGGATTGAGAAATCAAAGCTTTGTAAAAAAATCTTTAATTGAATATTTGCTGGAATAAAAGGTTCTGGTAGAGTAAAAGTTCAGTAGTTCGTGATATTACAGGTAATTTGAAAACTATTATAATAAATAAATTAAATAATAAAATAAATTAATTAATTAAAATGGTAATAAACCATTCATGTGTGTGTGATTGTTCCATTATTGTCAATGATTCTTTATGTTGTTGAACTTTATTTTGAATTGACTGTTACAATTGTTGCAGGTGTCTGAGAAACACCAAAGGAATGCTGGGTCCAGTGATGGCTGGTCTGACCATCCGTACTCCTCAGTCTCTTTGATGAGTGATGAATACAACCCACATTTGAATGACCTTCCCAGGAGGGACTTTGCTTTTGACTTCATAGTCTCCATCATCATCCCGACAACCATTGTTGGAATACTCTCCACTGCTCTCACCTGCATCATGTGCTGTAACAGGGATGGAGTGTAAGATCTCTCTTTCCTTATTACCTACTGTCTACTGTTTGACCATGAAAGTCAGGATTACTGTCTTTGCTTAGGCTGCAGGGACATATTCAGAGCTTACCCTGAAACAGGATTCCCACTGGCCTTAAAAAGGCCTGATTTTTCATTTTTGTTTTTAATAGCCCTTAAAATGCTTTAATACTTGCTTAAAGTCCTGTAAAAAAGCCTTATTTTATATAAAAACTGTACATATTTGTTCGGGCAACTCTAATGAAATCTTGGTACTGTCAGCCAAATAATCAAGAATCAACTTAAAATTAACCGGTTTATTTTGGTTTGAAATAATACAAAATTAATAATCCATAAGGTATTTACAATAAAAGATGAATGATTAACTTAAATTGCATCTCAGTGCAGCACCAGATTCCCAAGCTTGATGGGCGATAGGAAGATCTCAGCTGACTGAACTACCTAGTAGTTGGGAACTTGAGTTTTAATACTCTGCTTTGTAATGTCTTGGAGCTTCCGTGGTTTATTCCACATCATCTTGGCAATTGCATTTTCCCACCGACTTGGCTGCATTGATAGTTCGACTTGATTGTATGGATCGTTTTCAAATATATTTTATTTCACCTTCATTCAAAACCCAAGATAATTAATACGTGACCTCTGATAAGTCATTCAAGCAATTTTAAGAGGCTCCATCCAATACAGGTCTTTTCACCCACTAAAAACGATATTAATGATACTTGATCTTAGACAAGTATTATTGGATCTGAAATCCAACCATGGCATCCAGAAAGCTTCTTTACTTGTTCCTTCTTGTTAATCTTGTTAACATTAAATGTAGTTTTAAAAGTATGTAAAATAGCTTTTAAAAGGCTCCAATTTTCCTTTTGCTTAAAGAGTGGGAACTGTGCCAAATGTTCTTGAGTTTCAAAAATAAATACTGAATTTAATTTAATCGATGCAAATTTGTTTTGTCAAGGACAGGTGTAATATAGTCGGACATATCCGCAAATGGAAATGCTCATTTGGCATTATGCTCATTTGGCATTATAGCATTTCAGTTGCTGAAGAAAACGAAGAACCCATGTATGTGTTGGCTGACTATCTTTGATGGGAACGAATAGGAGAAAATGAAAAATAGCTTTGTTTTGTCCATGCTCCTAGACTTAGGGCAGAAGCATACCCATTGAGTCCTCCCCATATGTATTTTATGTAAAACAATTCAATCCATTTTGAAACGAATTTAATCAAAGTTCTGTGAATCATCCAAATAAAGGATACTGCGACTAGTCCAACCCCAAAATTTGTGCCCAATACTTTTAACCCTCTGAGGAATTCACATGCATAATTCCATCTTCCAACCTGCAGTCTTCTCTGCATGACCTAACCAGTTAATTTACTTGACCAATAGAATCTTTCCTCTGATTCTTTCAAGTAATAAATATGATTATTTAGTGATTACATATTGTGCGAAAAACAATGCTACACTACTTGGAAATCTCACATTACTCAGAGGGTTAAATAATTATTTAAAATGCCTTTTTAAGCTGTTCAAGAATTACAAAGTACAATGTCTAGTAAAAGCAGAATTAACACAATAAGCAATATAATAGATGAACACAGCAATGAATGGTGGAAGCATTCAAAAAATCATTTATTTCATTAGGATGTGTCTCACTTTTCATATCTTAAGTCAACATTTCCACTGGTATGTGTCAACTATCATTTACTATTTTTTATGTAGATGACATATTTTATTCCTACATTTTGGTTTAAAGTATTGAAATTGTTTTTCTTTTGATTTTATATACCCTCATGTTTTTATTGCTGGTTTGACTGCTTGTTTGATTTTTTTTATTTGTTTTTATTGAATTTTATTGTGGTCTTGTCTTTTTTTGGTGTCACTTCTGAATTATTTGACCTTGCGCCACAAAACCTAATCAACCATTGCATTATCTCAAATATGATTGAGTAAAAGTGTTCTTTAGATTTGCTATATATATATATATATATATATATATTCTTGCATGGGCTTTCTTTTCATATTGCCCAGAAAAGGCTTGAAGACAAACTCTACACTGACTTCCATAAGCTCATCTGTAAAAATTTCCGCATTCATCTTAAAATTTTGTCACTGCAAAAAAACAGCCTTTGCTTTGTATAATAAAATGTTTTCATCTTTTTTGGTATTGGGATCATAATAACTATTTATATACATTTCATATATTTATCCTGATTAAAAGGATGGTCTATAAATAAGCATGTTTTATACTAAAAAGTTTTATTTTGTAAATTAGGAAGTCATTTTAATTTTCTTATTTTCTTTTTTAGGGAAAAGAATGATGATGCAACCAGGTAGGCTAGAATTTATTCTAAGAGTTCCTTTTTATTAAAATTTCCTAAGGGGGAGGGCTAATCCAATATGACTCATTTTGCATTTGGAGAAATTTTTCAAACAAGAATGAATTATAATTTTCACATATATGTCAAAAAAGTTTTTATTTTTTTGTTTCCCATATTGGAAATGCATGCAGATTTGAATTCCAGATGGTTTAAAAATATTTTAATATTAAATATCTATTTCATGAAAATAGCAGTGTGACTCGCTCTACAGTGAAAAGGACGTGGAATTTGTGTACATACTTAAAATTAAATTTCTTTCAGACTATATTGGATATAGAGATGAATCATGATGTAAACTTTTATGCTTTAATTGAAAAACACTTATACCTCAGAATTAAAATAACTGCATTATTAATCAAACAATATCACTGTGACTCATTACATCAATTTCATGACTCATGTTACATCCATTTTGGGACTCATGTTGCATACTTCTAGTGGTATGTATTCAATGTGTTTTACAATTTATGTAATCATAACTTATTTTTAAAATTAGATGTTTGAAACAAATAATAATGGTAAACAAATTTTCATTTAAAAAACAATGAGCTTGACTATTTGATTATACAATTAGAATCGGCACACAGCCCCTATGAATTAATAACTGGATATCCGAACTTTTTGTCTTTAGTATATTTGTTTCATTCGGTTTTTTCCAATGCTAATGATGATATGATGATCCAATGTTTCCTGGTTTTTCTATGGCTTCCATGGTTTGAAGATATTATTTCATGATATTATCTATTAGACTTATCTTCTGTACAATTAGAGAAAACTCGTTAAAATGAGTTGTTATTTTTATATTTTTTCAAAGAAGTTTTTATTTTTTCGTTTCTCATATCAGAAATGCACGGATTTGAATTCTAGATTTAAAAAATATTCGGTAAAAGTTATTTTAATGAACCCAAACAGTCCAGGAATCAACGAGGTTAAGAATAGTTCAAGTGTTGTTTCGAACAAACTACTAATGATCATACAATTGATTTAAACTCTTTACATGACTCCAATATGTATACATAACTGCCAACCTTTCTGGATTCTCTGAAAGTCTACAGGAAAATCATTTTTTTTCACCTGGTCTTCCAGATGGGAAGAAAATCTTCTGTATCTTTCTTTTCAATGTGAGAAATTTTCAAATGGTACCAAATGATGAATTTTGGCATTAAGTCAAGATAATGCATGAAGGAACAATGTTGCATTCCCGCCAACCTTTCTGGCAGTCTTTTGGAAAAAAAAATGCTGAATTTTCTGAATAGAAAGGCTCTATGGTTTTTTCTTTAGTGAGAAAATTTTCAAGTGATACCAATCTCGAAGTTTTGGCTCCAAGCTGTAGCAACCGTAAAATAATCAGGATTGGAGGTTGATAGCTTTTATGAAAACTTTCTTTGGCCCTAATTTTCAAGAAAAACATAAATATACCTCTGAAACACAAGCCTAATGTGTCACAATTGTCACTAATTTGGCACTTTTAATGATGGCACTTTTAAGAATTATTTTTAGTCATTTTTCTTTTGACAGTGTGCTTCAGGATCTTTTTCTTGGACATTGGCTGCTATGGTACATATATTTGTACAATTGAATGCTCCATTATTTACTGTTTATTTCAGCATGCAACTAGACCAGTACAATTCCATGCCACCCATGCACAACCAAGTAAATCGATTGTCAGGAAAGAGGGATGGTAGTATGCAGCGTTCTGGTTCAATACCAGCATCTTCTTTTCCTTGCTCTCGCGATGAAAGTCCTACTTCCACATTGCCAAAAGGTTGCACTCTTAGGTAAGGATGTCTAGATTTTTGAAATAGTTTTATTTATGCTTTGTTTCAATGTAAGAGTTTACTGTGAATCAAAAGGATTGGACTAGCCATCTGTACTCATGTAGAAAAATATGGCATAGGTATGTTTGAAATGTTACATGAAAAACAGAAAGCTGATGAAAAATGCAATACCTTAAGATTCAAATGACAGAATGACAGAAAAAAAAGTCAGAATAAATCCTATTCTGTAAAGATGTTGCTTTATATTTTAAAATTTATTAATTTTCAAAAATATAAAGAAATTGATTGTGTGTGGAATTTATTTTGAATTTTTGAAATTTATTAATTTTTAAAAATATGAAATATAATTTTTTCATTTTGAATACTTGCGCACAATATTCTGGTATTCTGATTTAATTTTTTCTTATAAAACATCTTAGGAGGCAGGTAAAAAGTATCTTAAATCGAGGGGTTGCTTTGGCTCTGGATTTACCCACTGCACTAGCTACATGTAGGCTAAACAGATTTGATTCCTGTAGCTTACCCTACATGTATTTCTGTCTTCTGTGTCAATAAAACTTTATTTGTGCAAGTGTCCATTACTTGGTGTTGTCTGTCATGTCTTTGGTGTTGCTTGGCCAAACATGGCCTTTGTGCCGTAAAACCAAACTAACCAACCTATTTTTGATGATGTAATTTGTGAAGGCGGTCTTTTATTAGTAACAATGTAGAAATATTTTAGTTTATCACAAATCGGTTGAAACTTCAGAGCATAAAATTAATCCTGGTTTCACTAATTAGGTTCTCTTCACAGCAAGCAATTCACTTTTTCAATTATTTTATTGAATACCACAAAAGGAATTATTTAAAAATAAAGTAGCAAATAAGTAAGTTCATTTAAACTTCCTTTGCTTAGTGTTTCCAACACCTGAAGCACTGAAAATTCTGGTTCTCAACTCATGTTTGTGCAAAATGCTGATATTAGTAGATATGTTTTATTGTATTAATTTTTTTTCATTTAACATACTTGCAATTAATTTTCTGCCGAATGTTCAAAACTTTTTTCAAATTCTAGAAAAACTTGGTGTACTCAGAATCATTTTAAGTTTAGAATGTGACCCCAATTAAAAAATGCGGAATTTTCTGAATTCTATACTTTATTTAGTCACTAAGAGTTCCATTACTGTTTCTTAATTCCTTTCCATTCAACAGGTCTTCCAGTCGTACAGGCACTCTTCGAAGTGTGATGCAGCCACCACCCCCTCCTTATGCTACATCCTCCTTTCCTCCCTCTTAGTAAGTGGACTTTTCCGTTACTGAAAACTCATTTGATGTGTTTGATATTGTTGAACTTAAAAAAATAGTTTTGATCAATCTGAATGCCCTGCTTATTCACTCTATACAGGATGGTTCAAAATAAGGGATATGACTGTGATTATCTTCTTAGCTGTTTATGATAGAAACATAATACTTTGAAACTTAAGCTTAGAAATGTACAAAAAAGAGGGGGTAACTTTTTGAATAACGTTAAATATATTTTTCTCAATGAATTTTTACTTGAAGTTCTAAATTATATTAGTTTGCAAATAATTTTTCAATTTTTCCTTCTATTTCTATTAAAGATATTTTTAATCATAAACTAAGTAAAATAATTCTGTAAATGAAGTATAGCAGGAGATTAAAAATTTTTATAAACCAAACTATCTGCTTTTTTACATTTAAAAAATACATTAATCATAAAGTCTCCATTTTCAGTCCACATAAACAAAAATTCTGCTTTCCTTTTTCTAGTCTATCTCCTTGTTGCTTTGTTCAGTAGGTGAACATGGGCTATAGACCTGTTATTGCTTAATGTATAAGGGTAGGCCAATAATTATCCACAATGCTGCTATAAATGTTATATCTAAAAATATATTACTATAATATCATCGTTTTACAATAGTCTCCTTGTTTTTCAATGCTCTCATCCCATTGTTATACACATGTTTTTTATTCTTTCTCTTTACTCATCTGAGCTATGAAACAATATACACTATAAATCACTGTTGTCAGCTGGGAAGGCCCAACAGGATGCCTATAGAAACACAAATACGACTTCATAGTGGATAACAAGCATTTGGTCAAGCATCTGTCCTATGTGCAAATTTTTGGAAAATGAGGTTTTTTATGAAATAATGATCTATGTAATATTATACATATATTCTTACACTTGCTTTTCAATACTCTTGTTCCATTGCTACACAAGCTTTTTTTATTCATCTAAGCCTTATCCTTTACTCATCTGAGTAACAAAACAATATTATGTACACCATGAATTGCTGTGTCCGCCGGGGATACGAAAGGCATGACAGGTTGCCAATAGAAACACAAACATGACTGCATACTGGATGACTGAAGATTTGGCCAAATATCGGTCAATGAGCAAATTTTTAGAAAATGAAGTAATGAAATAATTGTCTATATAGTATTATACACTAATTCTTACAGTTAATTCCCAAGAAAAACACTAGATGGGTTGTGGGTCAGGATCTTATATGAAATTGCTGACAGGGGTGCAGAACAGTCTGTGGCAGCACTCACCTCCTGCTACTGCTGCATAGTGAATGCGATAAGGATCCATGATGGTATTGACTTCAGAAATATTGAATGGTTTTTGCTCATCCTGTAAAATTAGTGATATGTAGCATATACTGTTATTCAGCTGAACACTTCAATTATTGACTCACTGTCATGCTGTCTTATAGTTTTCACCATAAATTTTACTGTTTCAAATACAGTCATCAAGCATAGATGCTTAGTAATGTGGTCTACATCATAATAAAAATCATACAGTAAAACCTCGATAAGTTGACACTCCAGGGACCAAAAAGTTTTGACGACATACAGAGCAACCTCAGAATGTACTCAAATGCATTACTGTAATGATCGTGTTAATTTTAAATTTATCTTGGTTCCATTTGGCATTAACATCAGAAATATTATTAAGCAATTTTCGCTCCTGTAAAATTAGTGATAGGTATTCGACCGAACACTGCAATTATTGACTCACCATCATATAATATACTTTCTTATAGTTCTCACCAAAAATGTAACTTCCAAATGCAGCATCAAACATAGACGCTTAGTATTATGGTTTACATTGTGAAAAGAGTCATACATTAAAACCTCAATAAGCCGTCATTCAAAAGTCAAAAAAAGTTTGACGTCTTAACCCTCCTGGTGGTTGCATCAATGAGGTATCTCGTCATTAGCAAAACCATTAGCAGATCTTGATAGACGAGATATCTCAGCATTAGAAGAAAACTGATCTTGTCATGAAAAAAATCGGCAATATCTTGATGAGATATCTTTTCATTACTTGTCGAAACCATATGGGGGTCTAAATTGAGTAACCACAGAATGTACTTGATATACATTACTGTAACAATCATGTTAATTTTAAAGTTTACCACAGTATTCATAATGTTAATAGAAATTAATAAACGAAAGTTGACTTTACTTCTTTTGAGTTACATTTAAATATTCTTTAAGCTTTGATACTACTTTATATATGTATCATAATGCCAAGTATTCGCCTAATTTTGACTGAAACAAACACATGTCAGTACAATTGACTGTCCTCTCTAAAGCACTTAGTGCTTTGAATTCCACATCTGTAGTACCTTGAACAGACCAAAGGTAAGGAGCATCTAAGGCTTTAAGAACTTGTGTTTTATTTGGTGGTGAAAGAATTTTGTTTCACTTTCATGCTTTTTATTCTAAATATTCCATAGTTATATCTTTTATGGTTGCTTGAGAGCATGCTGTAATGTTGTCATCTATATCTATGTAATTATTTATGTCAGGAATACATCCACTTTCATTTACTGCTTCGAATAAATGCTATGAAGAATCAGGGCCAGAGTCCTCATTTGTGTGTGTGACTTAATTTCATTTGCCATCAGTCACAAACCCTTCATATTTAAAAATTTTCCCAAAGAGACGAGTTATCCAGAGTAACATTTGAGCATGCAATGTGTTAAGAAGGGTTCAATTACATTGCCATCTAAGAGAACTAGATAGAATTGAAAAGAATTGACGACTTATCCTGAGTGGCAATTTATCCAGGTGACAACTTATCGATGTCTTACTGTTTTCATGCCCATTTTATTGTTTTTACTTTATTTTTTCTGATCCCAACACATTCTTCATTTCAGTGTTGGCTCTACACGTAGTAACCCGACTCCCTGTCCTCCTTGAGAATTCATCAAATGGACTCTGGTCACTTCCTTTTTATTATTTTTACTCATTTAATAGCAAGAAGACTACTCACTATGTCTGTCTATATGTGTATGCCTGTTTACTGATTCTCTACTGATAGCAGGGGTGCACAGCATAAGGCCTGCAAACTGCTTCTATCTGGCCCTCGAAGGTCTGTGGATTAGACTAGAGAAAATTGTTTTCATTTTATCATTTAAAAATGTTAGTGGGCTAAATTTTCTAACAGATAGCTGGATTGAATGCAATAGGCGGACACTACGGCTTTCAGCTATACAGTCCACCATATGGAGGAGTTTTAGGGTTCGTAGAGGACGGAAGCAATCCACTATACATAAAACGTTTAACAAACATAAAAAGTACACAATATATAAAGAATATAAGTGATGGGAAAAACATGATAAACTATGGCAAAAGGTATCAATTACAAAATTTGTTGAATTTGGAGAACAAAATAGTAATACAAACTATATGCACAATTTAGGGGAACAATACACAATGAAGAGGGATACATATCCAATAAAGGTTCAAGAGTAAAATGTCTCAAAAAATTATAATCAAATATGGATTAAAAAAGTTCCTGAAGAAAAGCTTGGTTATTTAAAAACAGGTAGCTATAAGAATGTCAATGAAATTAGAAAAGGATACTTGTTTTCTAAGAAGCTGAAAACAAGGCATTACGTTATATGTCCGAGAAAGCCACGCTTTCTTAAAGGAACTAGATACTAACATTTCTCATATTAGGTATGCACCAACTTCCAACTAGAGACAATGGATCTTGGACATGCAAGTCAAAACTTGAAAACTTTGATTTCTACTAAAGGATAACTTAAAATTTGATAGCAACTGCCCAGAAAATGTTTCGCATTTTCTTGAGCACGTTAGAATCAGAAAACTTTTACAATAACAAACTAAAATGAGAGTAAATTGTGGTTTAATTTAAAAAATGAGAATGTGGGGGTATATATATCTTGAGAATTTCTACAATAGGATTATTTCCTAACTACAAGTCTTAAAAGTAATGTCACATTGTTGTTCAGTAAATAATTTTTGTTTACTAAAAAACTTTATGTAATGTTTAGAAAAAGATTTTGTCAGTTAACTTCCATTCAACAGCTTCCTCCTTTTAACTATTCCATGTGACCCTTTTCAATTTTTCAAAATCCGACCTGCAGTATTCATAAAGTTGTGCATCCCTGCTTTATGGTGTGTTTTGCTGCAAAATCTTCTATGCATATTTATGTGTATTACCAACTCTCTCATTGCCTTTTGCTTAGTGCAAGAAAAAGTACCTAATTTGAACTGATACATGAGTTGGAATGTAAAACTATAAATTTGGCTCTAATATATAGTAACTTCTTGATATGTTTCTTATAGGAGGTATGTGAAAAGTGGTATGGTAAAGTGGCCAGAGCTTGTGAAAAGGAGATAAATTATACTCTGTTAAATTACCATTTTGATTTAATTTTCTGAAAAATTATTGGTTCAACATACCTGCTAAAAGGTTTTACTAAATAATAAAAACGAGAATATTCTTTGGCTTGCAAGTGAAATACACTTAAGTCGAAATTTTCGAGATTTGAGTTTTTTAGACCATTTGTGCCATACCTTCCAGTCCTCCCTATGTAACAGTGATGGCTTGTAGATTATTGAATGGGCATGATTGCTTTGCCTAGCATTCGTATTGCATTAGCATCTATGGTAGCCCAAAATATGTCCTGTGCTACTATCATGGACTGTAGATGACTGACATGGACTGCGAATATCTTTGGAATGTTTGGCACTATCACAAAAAGGTGTCCATGTGTGCTATTGGAAAACTAGAAATTTTTGAAGCAGCTGAAATCTTGTTGATTTTTTTATTACCATTCTTTTGTTCAAACTTCTTGTGTCTCATAGATGGATAATATTTGTCTGAGTGCCTTTGTAATAATAACAAAAAAGTGTGATTCTTAGATTGTCGAGGGTTGTGAAATCCCAGACTCAAAATTGTATTCTTTAACTGCATCAATATTCAATCAGAACTGTGTTATATAGTTGGCATCGTATAAATTCAGTTTGTGCTTGTCTTCAGCTCGCACTTGGCTGTCATCTCGAATGTTTATGTTTTATCTGTATCCCTTATTCTAAATTAATGATTAGTTTCTTTTGCAAATGAGTTTTCTATTCACGAAAACATAACAAGTGCGGTCAACTTAAGACTGGTAAAGTCTACTAAATCATTTCCCCCCTTGCATGAAGGTTAAATTTCTTGAAGAATGCACTTAGTGAGTAGAATTTTTCCCTTTCTTTTTCCAGAACTGCAATATAACTTAGTGTGTTTCACTTGTTAGCCAGCGATGTTTGAAAATTCATAAAATCTTGGAGGTACATAGTATTATGTACATTTTGCTACTCATCAAAATTCATTTTCAAAATTTTTGAAGTATGTAATAATACATACATTTTCCGATTTCTCAAAATTTGGCAAAGAATCCAGACCTGCTTCTTTATTTTCTTAGAATTATTTATTTTCTTAGACAGAAAATTAGTAAATGAAAATGCATTTCTGATGTATGATTATTAGGGACTAAAAGAGATTTCTATTCGCAAACTGAAAATTTATCAGAGAACATCCTGAAAGAGCTATATTATGACTGCAATTTAACAAGAAGTTTCTGTACAGGTGCCAACAGGGTTCGCATTGGTCTTAAAAAGGCTTAAGGAAGCCTGACTTTTTATTTTAGTTTTTAAGGCCCCCTTAACCTTCCTAGTGGTTGCATGGCCAAATATAGCCTTTCACCATAAAACCCACAAAACAAACCAACCCTCCTGGTGGTTGTTTCGATGAGGTATCTCGTCCTTGATCTCATCAATTTGCTAATGACAAGATATCTTGTTGAGACAAAACTGGCCTATTATATCCATGGGGAAATATGGATCCTAGTAGGAAAATAAGTTTGTCTTGCTTAGAACTGGTGACAGTTTGGAACAGGTTTTTTGCATCAAAGGCTGGCCACTACAGGGCACTTTTCGACGCTAAACCATTTCTGAAGATAAACCACCAGTAGGGTTTTTAACCCTTATAATATGCTGAACACTTAAATTTTTTTTTAAAAACCCTTGTTTTTACGAGAGCTGCATATCTGATTTCACCTCCATTCAAATTACAAGGCCAATAATGCTCATCCAAGGTCAAGTGTCGTCTAAAATTAATGGCATATTTATGAACTTGGCTAAAAATTGATGATTTTAACATTTGGTCTGAGAGGCCAAAACCTATGAAAGTTTCTCCACCTGTGCACCTCATGGGTTAATCTATAACAATCTGAAAACTAGCCTTAAAAATTGCCTTGAAAAGTTCTATTTTTCCTTATGCTTCAAGAGTGGGAACCCTGAGAAATATGCAGAGCTTTTTATGAGTGCAATATTCTTAAATGAAATGGTTAAAAAATTAATTCTGTTGTGATCTGAATGGTTAATTGTAATCTTTTTGCTTTTCTCCATTTATTGTATCTTTGTTGTCTGGTCATTTATGTTTGTTCTGTCTATGCACTTCACATTTTATTGTTTAACCCTCCTGGTGGTTATCTCGACAAGGTATCTCATCAAACTGACTAGATATTGATGGACCAGATATCTCAATAGAAAAAAACGAACCAGATCTTGATTTTATCATTAAAAAATTGACATTATCTTGATTAGATATTACGTCAGTAGCAAAATTGATCAGATTTTGACTGATGTGATATCTCGTAGAAACCATTTGGAGGTTTAAAAATGATCAAATTGCTGCTATTAAATAATTCTAGACTATCTCAACTCAGGAGTTGTGTATTGGAAACCAAAGTTCACACTTTAACTCAGTATTTCTTGAACTGTAATGTGATGCTCATATGGAAAAATGCTGATAAGCAGGTAATGTTAGAAAAATGTGTGAACTTTTTTCTTGTTCCTTATGACGGTAGGTGGCGCTCTTGCACCATTCAGTTGAACTGTAAGCATTGAAGCTTAATGACGCTAAAAATTTTGGCTACGAATTGAACCGGAATTGTATTGCAATTTTAGATGTCACCTTATTAAATTTTTTGTTAAGTTTTATTCTCTGTGAATTTATTGAAACTGGATTCATGAATCTTGACTCTGGACTTATGAAAATGTGCGACCTATGACACTTGAGACAGATATTGACTCTTGAAAACATTAGCTCTCCCACCCATCCTACACTTGTGATGAAAGGTTTGAGTTAGCATGTTTCAAGGCATAAGACATGTATAAGTTTTAAGTGTATCCTTTTATTAAAGAAATTAGTTATGCAGTTATACATTGAGCATTGTCTTTGGTGAATTAATGTTAGGGTGTGGTGGAAAAATGATTACAAAAATCCACACACTGCTGGTCCACATGAAGATAAATATATTTAAAACTGAGTATATTTGGGATTATTAATTCTAACTTAGTAAGCATTTATGATTAGTTTCGATTCCAAGAGCCTCAATATTGATATTCACTTGAGTTGAGATAGAAGAAGGATACAATTATGTGTACAAACTCTTGTGTCTAAGACTATTATAATCATTTCAATATGCATTGAATGTATTTGTTTTACAACTTTGTTTGTGTTTGACCAAAGATTTTACTAACATTTTAAATGTGTATTTTGATTGTCAGTTATAGACATTCAAAATATTGTGCCAAATTTTTTCTCTTTGGATGTTATTTTCTTATTTTATTTCATTCAAATTGCTTTTAGTATCGATTTTTTGAGCTTATTAAATTATCAGTTATAGTTATTTATCGTTTACTTTTATTGATGCATTTAATTTTTATGAAATGTTACAAAACTAGTTACTTAATTAAAGAATCTCTTCATGAAAGTTGAAAATACTTTGTATATAACTTATTTCATGATTATCTTATACACTTGTTCATTGGTTTATTATTCACTTTCTTTGTTCTTCGTTGAGAAACTTCTGATTTCAATCTGTTGTCAGTAATTATGTCTTTGTTACCAGGTAATTTTCTATTTGCCTTCGTAAAAAACCAATCAGCAGCTTGAGCATGCTTAAAAATGTCCTTCCCTTTTTTGATACATTTTCTTAGTTCAAAGTGCTAATGTTTTTATATATTGCACAATAATCAAAATGCATGCAAATACCCTTTTAAATCAATCAACTACTTTTATTTTACTTATTAAGTAATTGTTTCAAATTGTGATTTCTATATTTGTTTCTTTTATGTCAGCTGATTCCACTTAGGTGTTTTTGTTGTAGTAATTTATGGTATCTTTTTTCCTTGTATTTTGGGTAGCTTCAGATAATATTTGTGTAAAATTGAGCATATCAGTAATTTTGTACATATCTCTAGAGTTCATATCTTTAAAAAATCTGATATTATCAGCTTTTAAGACCACGCTCTGATATTTTTAGCTGTGTGTGCTAACAATTTACTGTTTTAATATTACAAAATGTAAACTGGATGAAATTGTAAGTTTTTAAAATGATTATAAGTTTTAGTTTTGGCTAACTTGTATAAGTTGTGAGTCAAAAGTGGTTATACCAGTTGAAAATTAATGACTAAAATAGATTATAATGGACACTACTGACTTTTTAAAATACAAACCTATAGCTGTTTACAACTTGAGAACTTTGTTACTTGCTGTTGTAAGCTTGAATATTATTAGGTGATAATTACTGTGTAGTCTGTTGAAAAATTCTGTGCTGAAATGTGCATTAAATATTATTCCAGAAATATAATTAGTTTACCTTTGTTGTGTTTACTTTTACTTTTGAAAAGATGAATTACACTGATTTTTATAGTTCATTTGTGTGAATTAGGTTTTACATATTTTAATGGAGTATTCCTTTAATTACTCTACTGTCTAGTAGATATGCATGATCTTACTGTTATTTGTGTACAGATTTTGATAGTATGATGTGTGTTTTTTAGTTCTTGGGTTTTAAATGACTTTTCCCTTTCATGAGTTGGGAGGTTAGTCGTCTTAATCCAAATGATTAAGACTAGATATGTAAATATTATAGGTATATATTAAGACTTTTAAGAAGTGTAACAGGATCCCTACAGGTCTTAAAAAGGTTTGATTGTTCATTTTAGATTTTAAAGGCCCTTAACCCTCCTGGTGGTTGCCTTGAAGAGGTATCTTGTAAAGCCCCTGGTATCTCTGGTGAAACTGACTATTTGTTGATCGACAAGATATCTCGTCATGAGGAAAAACTGATCAGATCTCGATATCATCACATAAAAATCGGCAATATTCTTAAGTGAAATCCTTAAAAATTTTCAAAAAGCCATATTTTTTACAAAACACTACATTTATCATTTTGCCTTCAATTGTCATTGACCTTAGACAACTAATGTGGCAATTTTTAGCAGCACCATTCAATACTAATCATTCCTTATACCCGCTAAACCAATATGAATGATGCTTGACCTTGGGCAAGTATCAACATTGGGTCTGAAATCTAACCTTAGACTCCGTGAAACTTCACCTGTGCATTCATGGGTTAACTACTTCAACTATGCTAAATGCCTTGAATATATGTAAAGTAGTTTTGAAAGGGTCCTAATTTTCCTTTTGCTAAAGTGAGAACCCTGTGTAAAATTTTCTAATTTGATATTGTATTCTGATGGTCTAGGTGTGCTATTGATGGGTAGTGAAACATGATTTGTTTTCAAAACTGCCCGGAGACCCAAGCCCTTAAGGGCATATCTTTAGGTGTGTATGGACTTCATAGATCCGAGATACTCTAGTGATCTTTCTATTCGCATGGAGTTTACTGTCTAGTAAACACGGAGATCGCGCTGTCTGTATATCCACAAGCTATCTTTTCCTGCTTTCATCCCATTATTCTAGTCTCCAAACTCTTTTACCCCTTCACATTTTTTACTTGATGTTTACTTGATGCGCAGCTTGACCAAATATGGTTTTAGCGCAATAAAACGCCAAAACACTCTCCTCTCCCTTTTCCTTTCTTTTCACAATTACTTGATGTTGTCTTGCGCATGATAGCAGCTTAGCCAAGTATATGGCCCTTGCGCCATAAAACCTCAAAACAACCAACCGGAGTCTCAAAGCTAATACTCATGACTGCTTCTTCACCCCTTATGAGTTAGTTTGTAGTGATCTGTGTGAAATGAAGCCTTAGAAATGAAAATAGCCTAGGGAGCCTTAAAAGGAACTAATTCTTCTTTGGCTTGAAGAGTGGTAACCCTGCATTACCTTTTAAGATGCTTTGGAGAGTTTTTGAACAGCGAAGCATTGAAACGTTTGTAAATCTTTGATATTAAATCATGCTCAGTGGTTGTCAGGTGCATTCCTCCCTGGGTGTATTTCTCTTCTGTGTCAGTAAAGCTTTCATTGTATGTGTGTCTATTACCTGATATTGTATATCTTGTGTCTGGCATAGTATGGCCCTTGTGCCATAAAATCCCAAAACCAACCATGCTCTGTGGTACTGAATACTTACTAAATGTAAATTCAACTATAAAATACTTTATTACATACTACATTATATTATTAGTTCCAACTTCAAATTCATAACGGGCAAACCTTAAAATGAACAAATAGGCGAATGAATTGATGTTATTATTTACATTTAAGTCCTCAGTAAATTCTACCAAAGTGGTCTTTTTTGGCTTTCATCACATTATTCTATACCCCAAACCCTCTTTTTCTCACCCACCACTTTTTTTTACTTGAAATTGTATGTCTTGTGTTTGGCGCAGCTTGGCCAAACATTGCCCTTGTGTCATAAAACCACAAAACAACCAATCACCTTCAACTAATTCAAAGTGAAAACACATGATAGCAAATAAAAAATACACAAGTCAATAAATAAATTTTATTCCAAAAAACCTTTTCAAGCACAATATTTTCATTATTTGCTTAGATGATTTGATGCCATTAGTCATTTTTAAATGAAATGCAATTAAGTATAGACACAAGTTGGATCCAATGGATAGAGCCTTGTTATTTGGTGATCTATTTACTGAAGAGTTACAGTTCGAATGACATCATTTGTGTTCCAACATTTTTGATCAGTTCACATTCTACTGGAAATGAAGTGATCCCTACATATAGTTCAGCCAATCCCTGTCGATGATTACACAAATCTAGTAAGTAGATTTGAAAGAGGCAATCTGTTTCCTCCCACACTTCGCCCCCAAAGTGGTTATGTGCCCATTTGGGGACATTACCCCATGAGTCGGGCATTAGAATGTAGCTGAATGGAGAGAGCAAGAAGTAATAAATGTTCTTTAATATTTTGAGAGGAAAAACGTTGTTCTTTTAATGTAGCTAAATGGGCATTCCATGAATGAAGAGGTGAAAAGTTTTGTTTCAAATAAATGGAGCTTTAAAAAATTTTTAAATTGTATTCCTAGCTTTCTAATTACATTGAAACAAAGTATTTTGATTGGTCATTCCAACAGTTGTGCGCAAGATCATGGAAAATACCTAGACCAGGCTGGGGCAAGGTGTAAATCGCGGTCCACCGACAGATTCGTCACTTGACTATGATTCAAAATTACGAGTTGTCCTCAGTTCTTTCCCTTCGGGATTGATCCCGGTCCGTCGCCAATAGCCCGTGTGTTGCTCCAGTGCGACGTTGATTCAACCTGTCGCATAAAAGGACGAGTCATAATTTTTTTTAAGCCCGACCACTGACCTTTTCGGCCTTCAACACTACAAGGGGCGAAATAGCGACTATTTCTAAGGAAACATCCAGTGGATAAGCCGCCGTTGCTCCTAAGAAAAACTTACAAACATCTTTGCTTAGAAAACGCGACCTACTGGGTGGCAGACGAACGCTATGACCACTATTGGAGGAATTTTCAGTGTGCAAACGAACCAGATGGACTTCTGCTGTCCAAATGCTTTCACATTATACATATCAGGTATATCTTAAAATGTAGTTTATCGCCGTTTTGGCGTTTAATTTAAATGGTGTTAGTTCGGTAGGTGGGAATGTAGTTAATTAACGTCGCACTGGAGCAACACAGCGGGCAATTAACGACGGTCCGGGATCAATCCCGAAGGGAAAGACCCGATATGTCAGATCGGAATTCAATCTTTGGAATTTTTAATGGCGAAGTGCTGAAATAATATTCGATAAACAAACGAACTGACATCACTTTTAGAGTACGTATAGGAAACTTTCATCTCCGCAAAAGCACTACCTCTACTTATATTTAGCAGGCCGCGGTAGTCCGATTTGAAGAGTAGAGGATTAGCAACCGAAAGGTTGCGAATTCGGAACTCAATCCAACCAAAGACTGTTGTGAACGTGGAGGTTGGTGCGCGTTACATCTGTCGGGGCCTCAAATGTCCACGTTGGCGTGGTGTGGAAGTTTGGAGAGTGTGGCGCCAGCTCAGATGTTGACCTCATCATCTCACAGTGGTTCAAAATTACAAGGTGTCGGATCTTTCCCTTCGGGATTGATCCCGGACCGTCACCAATAACCGTTTGTGTTGCTCCAGTGCGACGTTAACGCAAATACCTACAGAAAATGCCTCTCGTATTGTGAACTACAAAACTTGTAGAAAATCTAAGAATACCTCTTGAGTCTGCCCAGTCCTGATCTAGACCAAACAAGCTTACAAACAAAAAGCTCAGCCTCTTTGGAGTGGTTAAGTAGACCTCCTAAGTAGACTAAATAACGGCGATATGTTCATGTGTTAGCCAAACTATATACAGAACATCTATGGAAGTACTTTTACGGCTGGGTACATTGGTTCCTGTGGCAAATGAGCGTATCTTCACACGGGCACATTAGAGTGTGGAGTTGCTCGACCCATCTGATCTCGTTATTGGGGTAGTAAAGCATCCTGTCCTGTGGTTCTGCACCCTGCATACAATGCTGACCAATCGTTCCTAAGGGCTGGCACTCTGGAATCGCGTACCTTTGCATCCCTGTAACGAAAAACGAAATCTGTAATCAGGAATTGTGATTTGAGGAACAGTTCATTGAAATTTGAGAAGTACGAGAGATGGGATTTTAAAATGAGGGACTTTCAGTGTTGCAAATAAACCAGACGATAGCAGATTTTACTTCTGTATCGAAAACAAAATCGGGGTTCAGTCACTCACTGTGCTAGCAACTTGAGAGTTCTTTCAGGTTCGATTCTTGTCAGGTGCGAACCTCCCTGGATGTATTTTTCTCTTCTGTGTTAGCGGATCTTTCCTGTGCGGATTGATCCTGGACCATCGCCAATAGCCCGTTGTGTTGCTCTAATGCGACGTTAATTACTTATCTACCTGTTCTGTGTCAGTAAAACTTTCTTTGTGTGTCCATTATTATGTCTTGTATCGGCGCAGCATGGCCAAATAAGGCCCTTTCGTCATAAGAAATCCAACCAACCAGCCAAAACAAAATCTAAGCAGGAATCATAATTTGAGGAAATTCATTGAAATTTGAGAAGTACCGAGGGCTGGGATTTATTGGTTTATCTTCGCGTCGAGAACTGCCCCGTAGTGACCAGCCTCTGGTACAAAAAAACCCTGTTCCAAACTCGCCAATTCGCATTTTTATTTCGCGGAATATATATTCCCCATGCTTTCAAGTCTCAATTCCAAATTTGGTTCCATTCCACTTTGTCGATATACTACAGATGCCTCCAAATAGTGAGTTATTTTATGGCCACACTGCACATCAGGTCGTTGATGGTTTATGAGGGGCATTTTCTGGTTAAGCCAAATACAGGTGCCGGTAGTGTTTCTGCGGCAATACGTGTTTGCTGTACGTATTCCGAACGGGACGTCACATGGATTGTTTTCCGAATATGATTTCAGCACATCGCCAATAAAAATTCCATAGAATTAATTCCGAATTGATATGTAATACTTGATTGGTCAACACAATTAGATTAAACGCCAAAAGTTGCCAGAACGGCTATTAACTCCATTTTAAAGTAACCGCTATACGTATTATGCGAAAACACTTACGCAGCAGAAGTAAAATTTTCGCAGACCGTCTGGTTTGTTTACTCTGAAAATCCCTCGCATTACATGCCTCGAGTGAATAATTTGTCTTTTTTGAAGCGTAGTGGCACGTGTCCTGCTTGCTTTACCCTAGATGCATCCCATTAAACATTTCCAATAATTAAAATAATATTTTGGAATGAATAGAAATGATTTCGATCAAAAGAGCAGTTTTAGTTAAAACTTAAGAACATGGAACCGTGTTTTGGAGTAACCCAGTTTTATATAAGGCGTGGCTGCATATAAGGAGTAACTTCTGGTGTGGGCAGCAATTCAACTTGTTTATTCACAGTTTGCAATTAAGTAAAAGATAATTCTATCTAATTGGCGATTAGTTTTAGTCGCTAGACAGATACTTAGATCGCTATGTTTGATGTCTTTCACTTGCGAGCAAGTGAAAGAGAATCATTGACCTTCTAATAAAATACACAAAAGATGTGGACGGAGTCGCTGTCGTAAGATCTCTGAAGGGTAAATCACGTGGACATACTAATCGACTTTGCGATTGGCTGTCGAATCGCCAGACTAGTGTTTTTGATCACTTTATCCAATCAATAATTTAGGATTCATGCTTTTAAACCACAACCACGTAACAGATCTTCAAACCTAGCAACTGAAAGAAATAAAAGCTGCGGCTTCATGCTTCGTCTATTTCATTATAAGGTCGATGAAGGGAATGTTATGAACAAACGACTGGTTACCATATTATCACCAATTGACGATGGTAATGCATTCTTGAGTCTAGATCCAATTTTATATAAGGCATGTTTGCATATAAAGGAGGTACTTTTAGTGCTGGCACCCCAATCCAATTTGTTTATTTACATTGTGCAATTACCTAAAAGGCAATTATGTCCAATTAGAGAACTCACCGAGCACGCAGCATTCTCCTGGACCGCAGTCACTGGGTTGAGAACATTCTCCTTCCATGAGAGTTCTCGAGAACGCCATCTGTAAATGAGACGTCAAGAATGAGTTAAGTTGGAAATACCATTGGGTGAGTTCATTACTTATTTAATGCAATACAAAAGAAATGGCTTCGTAAATATGCATAAACAAATATTTTTTGATGCATAAAATAAAATTTAAAAATAATATTTATCGTAATAACGGGTTTCAATTGTATTTATAATTCCTAAATATAAAGGAAAGTATATATTTAAAACAATTTCTTCAGACAAGCGGAAACCATAGAAGAAACAACATTATCATTTAACCATTTTTCTGGCATTTTTTAACACGTAAATAATTTAAAAAATGGAAATTTTTCATGTGTTTAGACAACGTGACTAGTAATCAATTCAGTACACAGTTCGACTTCGGCGAGTTTACATTTGAGTCGCGTGGTTTTGAACGAGTCTATTCCATAGAGGAAATATAAAAGTAGAGTGAGCAATGGTAACTTTTTTGTGCCCAGGATCATGTGACCAAAACTAGTAGTAACGTGACCCTTAGACTACTTTCGTCTGTTGAGTGGAACCTAACATTCATCATATGATTGATCCAGGAACGGAAGAAGACGCCCATCCATTGATTTATCCTATGGTTGGTTCATTGATTGATCATAATAGCAGTAAACTTTGGTCGTCGATTTCACCACTTTTGCCGCCACTCTAGAAATGCACATTCACACACTTACCCTTTCATAAGATGTTATACAACCAAATGAGTCATAAAATAGTCTTCAGATCTGAAGACGACTTATTTATAACTTTTAATTTTAAGTAGTCTTCAGATCTGAAGACTACTTAAAATTAAAAGTTATAAATTTCAAAAAAATATAGGTGAATAGATTGCATGTTCGCCATTTGGGCCAATTCGCAAAGATCTAATCAGAAAACAACGAGAAAACTGCACATTTTCAGTTAAATAAAAAAATTTAGAAAACCCTCAAAAAATAAAGTTTAACAATAAACAAAACAGAAATTTTTTCTTAAAGAAAGAAAATAGAAATAAAAATTTAATAGACGTTCTTAATTACAATAAATAGTTGTCAGATAAATAAAGGTTAAAGGTTATTGCTTAAATTATGTTTTCATCAAATAACCCACATGACAGCTTTGAACTAATGTTATGTTATACTCACCGAAGTGAAACAGAGGAGGAGGAACGCTAGAATTCCCTTCATATTTTCCTATAGGTTGAATATTTTCTGAAAAAATAAAACAAATATATATATACTCAAATCATACTCAAACTACATGTATTGCTTTTGACATTATAGGTATAATTACATTGACCTTCTAAGGAAATAGCAAGTGAGCAGAGTCGCTGCCGTAGATTTTAGAAGTGTAGGTCACGTGGGGTTGGGAATCTACTTGGGTCGATTGGCTATCGAAGCGCAATCCAGTGGTTTTTATCGCACCCCTCAAAAAGTCCAACATTAGGATTCTTGCTTCCTTCTAATACCACACGACCGTCACTCAGTGATCTTCAAACTCAACTCAACTCCACCATGGGATACCGACCCTACAAAGGGCTTACTGTAAAAGAAATTCCCATAACTTGTAAGATGATTAGATATGGACGAGGTATAATTCTTCTTCAATGCAAAGCTGAAGTTTTGAGTTATTTAATGCACACGTAGGTGCTGCTCTTGAAAAAGTTTACTGTGAAGGTTTTAGAGGCAAGAGACTGAATTCAAGTGTTATTTTTAGTGGGTTAGGCGTAAAGAAAATTTTGCACATAAAGAGACGACTGAATTTAAACCGATTGCTTCAGTTCAAACTTCCTGAAGGCCACAAATTGCACGATTTATGATTTTTCGATGTAGTAAGAGTGAACTGCCAGGTGTCAGTGCTATATTGCTGGTTCATGGATGTGGAGATGAGTTGTGATGGGACAGGTGATAATATTATGCGGGTCTGTGGGCTTCCATGCAACAGATGCAGAGGCCACTGCAATGAATATTCATTCGAAATAAACATTTCAGGAACTGGTTGTGGATCGTGTAATAGTGTGTGAACTCTGGGGTGAAGATGAGGCCCCTGACAGACCTTGGGGAAAAAATACGAAGGCTCTCCCGAGCGATCGGGAGAATTAACAGGTTGCGCGCACGTGCTCCGTCTGTTTTAATAGAAGGTTGAATTATAAATTCCGTTTTGAGTCACATCAGAACAGTGGTGCCAATAATGCTAGTGCCACCAACTCATACAAGTTTGTACTTCAAAGTGAATCCTTCCACCACGAAACTATAGTTATTGAAACACTACAAATTTATCTCTAAATGAATTCTGAATACAATTTAAAACGAAAATAATTTGAAACAATATGGACTACTCATTTTAAAATTAAATATATATTTTACTGTTTTTATAATTTTGAATGAACATCACGTCTTAATTTCTTTCACTCTCCAGGTGGTTGTCTGGACGAGGCATCTCGTCATTAGCAAAACTGACCAGATCTTGGACGAGATCATCTGAAGAAAACTGACCAGATCTTGATCTCGTCATCATAAAAAAGTCTGCAATATCTTGATGACTTGAGATGGAGAGATGAATACTGGAGATATCTCGACATTTGTAAAATTGGTCAGATCTTGATGGACGAGATATTTCGTCGAAACTACGTGGAGGGTTAAGGAATAAAACGCCCTTTCAGTCATGACCTCCTGAAGGAAGAGCAGTTCGTTTATCTTCATTTCTTATCAGCTCTAAAGGCAAAACCAAAAAACTATCTCCAAAATTATTAATTGTGCCGTGACGCACAATTATCCGATATTTCGTCTCTATTTCAGACTGCTGAATGGTTAAGAGTGCAACTCGTTAAGGATTGGTTGACCAGAGGGGAATAATCGCTTGCGATAATTACACCAAATACGACAACGTCACTAACCAAGCTCTCCCTTTTGCTGCTTCGAGCGTGACGTAAGTAGTGATGAACCCAAATCAGTAAATTAGAGCAGCCCATTATGCTTGTGAGACTTTTTACCGATATATTATGTATACTATTCTATAATCGACTTAAGCTGAACTTAATCTTCAGTTATGCAGTTGCTTTGAGCTGAAAGGAAAGGAAATATAAGAGACCCCTACCTCCGGGGTAGAGTTGTGAGGTAAACGAACAACACTGCACTACTCGGAAATCTCGAGGTTAACTTAAAGTTATTAAAAAACAACATTACATTAGTTCCACAGTCATGCAGTTGCTAATAGCTGCATGAAAAGGAAATATAGGTGACCCCAAGTTCTGGAGAGTGTCTTGAGGAAACTAAACTACTCAAAAATCTCGAGGTTAACAAACAACATTACATTATTTTCAGTCATGCAGTTGCTAATAACTGCAGGAAAAGGAAATATAGGTGACCCTTAGTTTTGGAGAATGTGTTGTGAGGTAAAAGCAACACTGCACTTCTCGGAAATCTCGAGGTTAACTTAAACTACGTTACATTAGTTTCACAGTCATGCAGTTGTTAAGAGCTGCAGGAAAAGGAAATATGGGTAACCCTTAGTTCAGGAGAGTGTTATCAGGTAAAAGAGCAACACTGCACTGTTCGGAAATCTCAAGGTTAACTTAAAGTTAACTCAAACAACATTACATTAGTTAAGCAATTATGCAGTTGCTAAGAGCTAAAGGAAATATAGGTGACCCTTAGTTCTGGACATTGTGTTGATAGGTAAAAACAACACCGCATTGTTCGGAAATCTCGAGGTTAACTTAAAGTTAACTCAAACAACATTACATTAGTTAAACAGTTATGCAGTTGCTAATAGCTAAAAAAAGGAAATATAAGTGACCCTAGTTCCAGACATAGTGTTGTGAGGGAAAAGCAACACTACTCTACGCTTAGAGTTAAGTACTAAAATTTAAATAAAAATATCGTAAATAGAGGCAAATTTTTTCATTTGACTAATTAGGTATAGGAAAACATTTTTATGGTTAGAAATTTCTTAGTATAGGGTCTATACAAAATTTAAATTCCTTATTTTTATTAGATAGAAAAAAATTCTGTTCCACATATTTCTACGGAAGGATTCATAAAGCAAGGAAACTCGTATCGAATTCACCTTGGATAACACTGACCTTTGGTTAATCGGAGCTCAGATAATCGGGGTTCTACTGTATGAAATCAAGAACAATTCACATGACAAAAATATTTTTAGAACGAAATATTTCAGAGGTCCCTTGCAGTTCTTATAATGAGAATATTTTGTATCTTTTTCGAGTTCATATTCATATATATTTGAAATTTTATTTCTTGCCTAACGTGACTGAAAAAACACAACAGCTGCAATTTTCAACTTTTTCAACCATGGCCCACATAAACTATTTACTAAAATTCTACTGAACAACAATAAAATATAATTGTTTGCCGATTCAACAAAAAACGTATAATTTTGATTGATTTTACACATACCCTTTCTGCTTCAAAGTGGTTGTATAAAAAATCTTTTCTAAATAATTTATTCATTGATATACTATATAATAAAAAACAATACCCCCCAATTTTTTTCCGGGTATGAAAATACAGATATTACTTTAAATTATTTATGAACACATTTTTCAAAAGTTCAAAATTACCCGTTGAAATGAAGTAAATCTTATATATGATCTAAGCTGTTTCACCATCCCTAAGGTACACCAGTTGAAAATAGCTGGTCCAATTAAAAATATTTAATTCTTGAATTCTCATTTAGTGAAATTTTTTGTGCATTTATTTGAGATCTATATGCTCTCACCATTATTTTACTAGACAATTTTTTATATCACATTACGAATAATTCCATAATAGAGAAAACATCTTACAACGAAAGATTTCAGAGGGCCTTGAGAATTCTATATATTGGGAATGTATATATTTTTCGCAATTTTACTCATACTTTAAATTTCTTACCTTGCGTGTCTGACTGGGTACTATAGAAGGTGATTTTTACTTACCCACAAAACTGCTAGTGTTAGCTAGTAATCCTCCACCGACACCACAAGAGTTATAAGACGGTCGCTATAAAAGTTTTAAACCATCGCTTTAACGATAAGTCGTCGAATCCGGAGTCCGGGTAAAAAAGCAAGCAAGCCGACGTGTCCGGCACATGACAAAACCTTGTCACAAAAGTTGCATAAACCTCAAGAAAGAAAAATTGATTTATTCCGTAGTCGTGACGTCAGAAGAAATAAGCATTGTTATATCCATTCAAGATGACCTCTGGGTCTGTAAAGAACACTTCGAAATTTTTAAGGTTGTATGGAAATTTTTCTTTTCCAGCAAAGCGAGAATGCACAAAAATGTTAATGGATTTGTTTGGATGAAATAATAAAATTTTACGATTTTTTTGGCAAAATTCCACCACCTTGGAAGAAAGTGCGTACGTGCAGCAAGTTATAGTGAATAGTCAGTATTGTTTGAGACGGTTTTATGTTTTGAAGCGAGGAAATACTTAGATTTTGTCTCCGAATTCATTTTTCTGGAAAGCATAATTCTTAAGAAACTAGTAGACCCGCAAATAGGTAGGTAAGTAGTTAATTAACGTCGTACTGGATCGACACAACGGGCTTTTGGCGACGATTCGAGATCAATCCCGAAAGGAAAAATCCAAGACCCGCTAATAGAATCTGCGCTGAACTTTCTTAATTACTTATTTATTATTGATGGCAAATTGTTATTATTCTCACTTCGAATCGTATTTCAATACACTTATAATGAATATAGTAGCATCCTAAATGAAACAAAATCATCCAAAAAATCTGTAACATTTCGTAAATTTTTACTGATGTCGATTGTTTCCAATGACAAAAAACGATATAGATGTATCTAGCGCCTCGTCTGGTGGCAACGCTCTTGGCGCACTTTTAGTAGCGAGTTATGGAAGATGTAGGTAACCCATCTTCATTACGGTTATTCCCGTTTTTATGGCAACCTCGGCAAGCAGAAAGATTTGTAAAGATTTATAAAGATTAAAAAAATATATTTTTTAAGATTTCATTCCTTGGCGACATAAGAAAGTGCGCCAAAAAACGCGCCAAGAGCGTTGCCACCAGACGAGGCGCTAGATACATCTGTACCCAAAAAGCACGCCTCACTCTAATTACCACAACTTGATTTGGGCGCCAACTTCAATTTCATCCAATTCCCTTGATCAAAATCGGTTCGGCATTTTTTGACGCCAAATCTTTTTCGCTCGCATTTTCTTTTCTGCGCTGATTACTATCTCCCAGATTTCTCATTACTCTTTGCTATCAGACTGCTGAAGAATTCCATTAGTGGCGAGCTTTTTCGTGTAGTTTTAGCAACACTATGCAGATCTAAAGCTCAAATTGCGCACTTACACTAAGCTGCAAAATCGGCGAATGAATTCTGTAATGGTCGATTTTACATTTATACCCGTTGTTGCCTATCGACAATAAGAAAATAACGTAAATTTCTGTACCACTACTGGTGCCAACTCGTGGAAGTTATAAGGAAGGCTGGGCAAATTAGATACCAATTGCTTCAAATATGCATTCGTGAGTGTTTACGGTAGGTAGGTAATTAATTAACATAAAAAATATTTTTGAAAACTGATATTTAATCCTTTAAGTGGTTTCGACCAGATATTTAGTCCATCAAGATCTGGTCAGTTTTGCTAATGATGAGATACCTCGTCGAGACAACCACCCCAGGAAGGTGTTAAACATTTAATTTTCCCTGCAAATTAATTCAACATTTGCTGCATTAATTTGAAGCCTGTTGGGTAGGATTGAAAATTACGCCTCAAATACCGGTAAATTATCGGATTTTTGATCTTTTTGATCGGTTGTATCTATACATATAAAGCAGAGTTGGCATCTGTCTGTCTGTTCTCTATATAAATATATACCTTTGACCACACCAAATTTGGTACACTTATACTTTGGACCCAGCGAGTAACGTGGAGTCTGCACCCCAAGACAAATAGAACGGGGGCTATTAACCCCCGTTCTATTTGTCTTGGGTGTGCAGAGGTGTAACGTCCCGTCATCCTGGACAGAGCACTTGCTAGGGGGCGCTCTCTCTCGGTTTGGCTGTGCTGATGACGTCAGAGTTAACATCTATAGGAGTCGTCTCTCAAGATGACCTTGGAGGTTTCTTAGAATCTTAGAGTATGGTGCAATCACAGATGGGTGCGGTTGCGCTGAAAATCGCTGAGAATCATATCGTTAATAGGGTAACGTAGGCTACATATTAACAACCCGAGCAACGCCGGGCAAATTCAGCTAGTGCACTTAGAACTTAAATCAGGTACTAGTTTCGCACTATAGGATTCAATGAAACAAAATTTAAAATGTATTAGAAGATAAATTAAAATTGTCCCCGTACTTAGCTGATAGTTACTTCCGTACAGAAAAATATGCACGGTATAATGATCACATGTTCAGGCAAACAGGTAGTTTCGAACTTAAACTCCATGCAAGGGGAGGATTGTAGAATCAAAGATCTGTAAAGTAATAGGTAGTTGAATTAACGTTGCACTAGTGCAACACAAGGGGCTATTGGCGACGGTTCGGTATCAATCCCGAAGGGAAAGAACCGAGGGCATCTCGTAAATTTGAATCGCGGTCAGATGACGAGTTTAAATATTTAACCCTCCTGATGGTTTTCTCACAAGTTATCTCATTAGCAAAACGGACGAGATCAACACACTTGAATTAAGTCTAAGGAATTTCCCAATGCAACTTCTAAATTTGATGTACAATTTCCAAATTTATTTAAAACGGATCTAGAAAAAAAAGTTATTCAAGAACTGTAGAACTTTTTTTGTGGCATTTCTCCTTTCTAATATTTATTTAACTTTAGACCTCACGACAAAAGTTTCTGTTCAGATTAGATTTCTCTAGGCACACACATCTGCCTGGGGTTCAGAATGTCCGTAATCTTAGTGAGCGGAGGGTCATTTGGTTTGGTAGATGGGTTTTATGGCTCAAGGGCCATATTCGACCAAGCTGTGCCAAACATCGGCAAACGTCAAATAATAGATATACACATTCATTCAAAATTTTACTGACACAGAAGAGAGAAATACACCCAGGGTAATTCACAGGAATCGTACCTTTGCCGCCAACAATTCGTAGGTTAGCGCAATGGGAAAACCCACTGGCTTTATTTGGATATTGAAAAACATACCACCTGTTAGTATACGCTGGCATTTCAAATACAGCAGTCGTATAAATTGATCAGTGTTAAAGCAATTGGTGTGTATGATCTTAAAAGAAGAGCAAGTAACGCAAAAAACAATAATGAAATATAATTAATAAGAAAACCGGGTGATGATGTTTCGGTAAAGTAAATGATTAATAATCTCCAAACACGATAATTACCGGCATTTCTTTACCGGTTTTTTTCACCTTGCCATTAGGAAGCACTGCACAGAGTAAGTTGGACCCATTCGTGAACACGCAACGCATATTCTACAAGGGCCGTCGACTTCTAGAGTGGAAAGGTCGATGCCAAAAAATTCACTTCGGGTCAGTCAACTGTCTTTGTCAAATGATGCAAATGGAAACCTTACCTCTTGTTAGCAAGTTGTCCTGGCAATCAGTCAGCAGGTCAGCACAGAGGGGGGAAAGGACAACGTTTTCCGAGCGAGTGGCACAAGAGGACTGATCAGACGACCTTGTAGTCAGGCAAGTGAAAGTGAGATCTGAACTTTCTTCACGAAGGTCATGGCTGGATTAGCATCATCACCCAAGACTCGTTTTCTGTTGACTCATCTGAAGCCCTGTGTCATCATACAACAACATACCGATCTTCTTATCACTGAAAGGTTGCACCCATTGGGAAACTTGCTCCTTCTGCGTTTATTTTTTTAGTGAACTTTGATTGCGATTCGTTGCATAAAATTTATCAACAATTACGTTTTATAACTAATTTCCTGTTATTAGTTGTTTTAATGACTGTCATGAGACAGTCATTAAAACAACTAATAAAACAACTGAAGATTGCATAAAACAAAACTAATAAAACAACTGAACTAATAAAACAACTGAAGATTGCATAAAACTAATGCATTTTTCATTAGTTTGGTTGCGTCCTTGACGAAAGTAGCTTCTGTGTTTATTTTTATGGAAACCAATCGGTGTGAATTTGAATCGCGGATGGAAATAGGGCATACTTCGCAGTTCATTGCATAAAATTTATCAACGCTTGCGTTTTATAACTAATTCTGTCATTGGTAATTTTAATGACTGTCTCATGTGAAGACTGCGTACAACAAACTAATGCATCATCACATCACTGAGGTTACTCCCACTGAGAAACTAATAGCCCGTTGTGTTGCTCCAGTGTGACATAAAAATACCTACCTACCCACTGAGAAACACCCTTCTGCGTTGATTTTTATCCAATGAAATCGCAGTGGATTTGAATCTTAGACGGTAATTGGGATACTTTACGATTCGTTACATAAAACTGATCAACCCGTATGTTTTATAATTAATTTCTTGTCCTTTGGGATTTTGTTATTCCAATGAATATCTTATCTGAAGACTGCATCCTCGTATAGCATAACAATGCATCTTTTCATCACTAAGAGGTTCTACTCACTGTGAAACTTTCATCTGCGTTGGCTTTTATAGAATACCATCTATGTCGATTTGAATCGTCGACGGATATTGGGATACTTTATGATTCGTTGCGTAAACTTGATCAACGCTTTTGTATTTTAATCAATACCCAGTCATTTGTTATTACATGACTTCTCATCTGAAGACTACATGTATTGCTGAGGTTGTACCCACAGTAAAACTTTTTTTCGCGTTGGTTTTTATCGAATGCAATCAACCGTGGAGATGAATCGTACGCGAAAATTGGGATACTTTGGCTGCGATTCGTAGACAGAAATTAGAATGTTGCCATTCGTTTCATGATATGGATGAAACGCTTGTGTTTTACAATTAAATGTCAGTGATGATTTTGTTATTTTAACGACTGTCTCATCTGAAGTCTGCGTGTAACATACCAATGCATCGTCTCATCACTGAGAAGTTGATCTTATTGAGAAACTCGATTCTTCCTCGTTTATTTTTATCTCATGTAATCGTTGTGGATTTCAATCGTAGTCGGAAATTGAGATACTTTGCCGATTCGTTATATAAAATTGATCAATTCTCATTTTATAATTAATTTTCTGTCATTGGTGAATTTGTTATTTCAATGAACGTCTCATCTGAAGACTGCATGCATTCTCTTAGAGTTTGTACCCACTGCGCAATTTGCTTCTTTCTTCCCATTAGTTTTTATCAGTACAGATTAGCAATGGTGTGGAGGCAAATCGTACACGTAAATTGGGATACTTTGCGATTCGTAGACGAAAATTGAGACTGCGATTCGTAGACGAAAATTGAGACACTGCGATTCGTTACATAAAATTGATCAAACGCTTATGTTTTATAATTATTTGAAAACGTCATTGGTGATTTTTTTATTTTAACGACTGTCTCATCTAAAGACTGCACATAGTATACGAATGCATCTTCCCAATTCTAAGAGGTAGATATGGTAGGTATTTTTAATTAACGTCGCACTGGAGCAACACAATGGGCTATTGGCAACGGTTCTGGATCAAACCCGAAGGGAAAGTTCCGAGGACACCACCACGTAATTTTGAATCACGGTCAGATGACGAGGTCACACCTGAGCTGGCACCTCACCCTCCAAACTTCCACACCACGCCAGCGTGAGAACATTTAAGGCCACGACAGATTTAACGTGCACCAACCCCCTTCGTACATGACGGTCTCTGGTTGGATTCGAACTCACAACCCTCCAGTTGTCACTGCACGCTTTGTGCAGTGAGGATATGGACTTGACCCATAGACTCCATTGCCTTGCTATTAAATTTTTTCAAGCTTTTGAACGTTATTGTGAGGCTAGATCCCGTATGGGTTAAACAGACTCTTTTCACCTGCACTTTTTAGTCTTGTACTTCAATCTTTGTCTGTGTGTAACATTTGAATTTCATGTGTTTCTTGTCATTTGTAAGCCGCGTTTGGATTTTCAACCGGAGGGTTGCGAGTTCGGAACTAGGTCCAGCCAAAGACCGTCGTGTACACGAGGGCTGATGCACGTTAATTCTGTCGTGGCCTCAATAATGTCGTGTCCGCACGTTAATACTGTCGTGGTCGTTGTAATGTCCTCACATTCACATGATGTGGAAGTTTAGAGAGTGGAACTTCCCTTCGGCATTGATCCCGGATCGTCGCCTATAGCCCGTTGTCTTGCTCCAGTGCGACTTTAATTCAACAATCACCTTGTAATTTGTGCTCTCTGTGCGTGTAAATTCTGTTATATTATTAAAACCCGCTATTGGAAGTAGAAGTAGACTGGTAATTAGAATTATTTCTCATTTCATAGCTCTATCTAGTCTTAAAATCTGCTGTAAGATGCATTTCAAATAATTGCGACAATTCGTAAGAAAATTCATGAAAAGCTGGAATATAATTTTCACTTTAATTGCAAAGATGTTGTCGAAAACATGGAACGACCGGTATTGCATCTTCCGATTACAGAAAGTAATTTATTGGTGGAGGCTCGTGACGTCACAGAGTCCGTCCTTACTGGCACGACTTCCTATTGTTGCGTTCTGTGACAAGGCACGTTTTACCAAATGACCACCATAAAACACGAGTCTTGCTCAGGTTATTCCATACAATGGATAAAAATAGGCACATTTTCATGGTTGCATTAGCATTTGGTCCATTATCACAGAGGAGGATTTCATCTTTGGACGTAGTGAATAAAAAGTTTTTCCTTTGTCTTGAGGTGTTGTCTTGTTTTCTTTCACTTTGAATGAATATAACCGAGTCGGCATAATGACCTCCTGTCTAAGATGATTTAATTTATTTTTGAGTTGCTTTGGGTAGGGATTCGATCTTTACGTTGAAAAACATTTTTAGTGCATAGCGTGATTCAAAATGAATGTTGTTTTTTGTTTCCTTTCACTTTGAATGAATGTAATTGAGTCAGCATACTGGCCCACTGACTAAGATAATTGGATCTGTTTTTGAAATGCTTTTATTTGTGATTTGATCTTTAAATGTGTTGAAAAACATTTTTATAATGCATCGAGTGATTCAAAATGAGTTTTGTGGTAGTTCAAATTTATTGAATAGTATGAATTTCCGTGCAAACAAACCAAATGCAAAGATTTTACTTTCGCTACCTGAATACTCTCACGGGCCATGGTAACCCAGTTGGTAGAGCAACGTATTAGCAACCGGAGAGTTACGAGTTCGAAACTCGGTCCAGTCAAAGACCATCGTGTTGACGGGGGCTGGTGCAAATTGAATCTGTCGTCGATTTTAATATCAATATAATTCATTAACGTACGGGACAGAGGAATCCACGTTATTTGTACAGGTGGCCCAAAAGTCACTAGACCATTTTAAAATATAACTTTTTTGCTATTAATTTTTTCAAATTTTGCTTCACATTATTTATATGTAATCCTTGGAAAATAGTTATGAAGAAATTAACGACAGAGCAACGAGTAAAAAGAATCCAATTTTATGTACAAAATTAATGGTCAATTGTGCTAACCTCTACGCTCACCAGACCTTACGGCTCCAGACTTTTACTTGTGAGGATATCTAAAAGAAGGAGTTTACCGTAACAAACCTAAAACCATCCAACAATTGAAGGCCTACATCCGTGAAGAAATTGAAGGAATAAGCCAAGAAACATTATGAGAGGTGAATGGAGCACTCTTTAGAAAGAGCCCGCCATTGCCAAGAACAAAATGGCGGACATTTGAAGGACATAATCTACAAAACTAATTCAAAATAATTTCCAAGAAGTATATTTATTGTTTATGAAAGAATAAATGAGCATTTTTAATACATAAAAGAATAATTTATTTTTAAATGGTCTATTGACTTTTGTGTCACCCTGCATGTTGGCGAATGGCCACTAACGGATATGAGCAATACAAAATCGACCGTTACGGGATTTATTCTCCAATTGCGCCACTTAGTTTAAATATGCTTCATTTGAGCTATGGAGCTGTATAGTGCAAAAACTGCATGTGAGTCCTCGCCTCTCTAATGAAATCCTTTGGCAGACTGATTACAGAAAGCAATGAGAGAAATCTGGAAGATAGAAACCAGCGCAGGAAAGAAAATACGAGCGAATATAGTTTCAGTGTTAGAAAATGCCCAATCGAATTCGAACTAGAATCTGTAGGTAGGTATTTAATTAACGTCGCACTGGAGCAACACAAAGGGCTATTGACGACGGTCAGTGATCCACCCCCGAAGGGAATGAACCGAGGACAACACCATTTAATTTTGAGCCACGGTCAGATGACGAGGCCACACCTGAACTGGCAACCTCACTCTCCAAACTTCCACACCATGCCAACGTGAGGACATTTGAGGCCCCGACAGATTTAACGTACACCAGTCCTCTTTGTACACGACCGTATTTGATTGGATTCGAACTCGCAACCCACCGGTTGCTAGTCCGTTATTCTTCCAACCGGGCTACCGCGGCCCAACAAGGGAATGGGAAAGAATTGAGTATACGTTTGGAACCTAGTTGTGGTAATTTGACTGATGTGTGCTTTTTTAAGTTAAACGGAGAGAGCAAAAGTTTCCTTACCTTCAAAGAGAATAGGCGGTGACTTTAAGATCAACAGGTAGTGACTGAATCGATGGATCTAATTTGGACGGGAATTATACCCAGGGCATTTTATATTGTCAACAGTGTCGCAATGGTGGCGTGTGCAAAACGAAGATGTGCACAAACATGTTGATTCAAAAGTAGTTTCCGGTTCCGCATGAAACTGGTAGACACAGATAAGATGGCTTACTTCCACGTAACTAGACTAAATATAAATTTTAGAACTGAGTGTTGGTATGGAACGGAATGATTGCACCACACAGGTGGCAAGGGAGAGATTGGACTGTCCTCTTGGAAATATTGATTTCAACACTGGAGCATCGTTATCGCTAAACGCAAGAATCCATTTCTGAAATAATTCCCATTAGACCATGGGATTACACAATTAGAACACATAAAATAAGGCTTTGAATGATTGGTTTGAGGGTAAATACTTCTATTATTTTTTCAATAACTAGGCCCTGTGCCTAGCATTTGCGTTAGTTTCTTAATTATGTATGTCTATTGATGACCGCCAGTGTGTTTATTCAAACACCACATCTTATTTAAATCCATTTGCAATCAATTTAAGCTTCGATGTTTACATTTCATGCCGCCAAATGATTTACATGATGATGCCTGTCTTCTGTTTGGCTCAGCATAGACAAATATGGCCCTTGCGCCATAAAAACCCAATCAACCGCCAAATGAAATAAAATTACTCGAAAAAATGATAGTCATACGCGTACTTCTTACTGGTGTCAATTCTTATTCCCATTAAATTACATGAAAAAAGTTTACACCTCAGTCATCCATTTCCATCCACCAAATAATTCCCATTAACCTATGATATTAGACAACTAGAACACATAAAATAATATTTTGAATGATTGGTTTATGGGTAAATAATTGAATTCCTTTTTTAATAAATATGAGATTACGTAATTAAGAAACTTCGCAAAGAATCTGCGCTAGTTTCTTAATTATGTAGTATATCTATTGATGACTTCTTGCGAGTTCGAAACACTGTCCAGCATTAACGGTAACAATGCTTTGAACTACATTTATTTATTATTGTCAAAATTAAAACTAAAACTCTCCATCGACAAATGTCGGTCCATTATTATTTAAAAAAAGCCAAAGCTACAACGTAATCCAATTTTCAAGATCAATAGTATTAAAATAACCTCTAACCTAAAATATCTGGGAATAGTTAGACAACGGGCTCATGTTGAGTGATCATATCATATTACTCTCATCCAGATGTCTGACGATAGGGGATCCCTTGGTAGAGTGAGAGAAGGGGGCTGGGGCGTCAGTGGCCAGCTCCAGAAAATTTGGTACCTAACGGTAATAGAAAAAATGAGCACTTATGGAGCTGGCATTTGGAACGGTGCCTTGACTTTCCAGCAACAACAGAAGTTGCATACGCTGCAGAGTCTTGCCAAAAATGACGGGTGCTTATGGCACCTCCCCAACTGACTCCCTGAATGCCGTCTGTGGGATCCCCCAGCACCACGTGACCCTGAAATCTTTATTTATTAAATTTAAAATTTCCAAAAGGCGGCTGCCCGACCCTGAGCTAGGTCTGTCACCTGACAATATAGTCTTCAATTGCCTTATAATTACAATACCAACCCCTATTATGATTTTGCATTTTAAGAACAAACTAATAAACCCAGATTACGAAGCGTACACCGATGGCTCCGGTATTGATGGCAATATAGGGCTCGATGTGCATCCTCGAAAACAATAAACCGATTAAAATATTGAAATTTAAACTCATAAATAACAACTCCGTCTTCCAGGCGGAGTTGTCCGCAATTTTCCAAGCGATATTATTTGCAATAGCCGAAAATAAGAAAATAAACATTTACAGTGGCAGTCTGAGCTCTATCCAGGCCCCTCAGATCCCTAATAATAAATAAACGCACCTAAACAAAATTAAAATGAAAATTGCCCCACATGCTAACCTTTTTGGCCTGGACTGGGTTCGGGCCCACGTGGGGATCGCTGGAAATGAACTGGCCGATCAGCACGCCAAGTTTGCCTCGTTCTGCGGCGAGGTGTTCTTTCTTACCTAAAAAGACAACTAAACATCTATATTACAAATAAATGACAGGAGCACCACAATAATTCAGTAAAGGGTCTCCAGCTGAAGAAATTCATGCCGGAGATCAGTACTGCAGCCCTCGTTGCGGACATCCACCTCAACTGGTTCCTCACAGGTCATGGCCCATTTGCGTCATACCTCCACAGGTTCAAAATTAAGGATACTGACCTCTGTGTTTGTGGGATGTTGGGAGACTCCGACCTCTACCTCTTCGCACTTTATCACACCATATTACAAAACCAAGCGAGGTAAATACGCCAATGTGGTTTGCAAGCGTATTAAAAAGTAAAATATCACGCTCTAAAATCAAATCTTGTGTGCTGGCGGCCGGAGAGGTGGCGGAAGGACTTCCCCATCCAGAAACTAATTCTTCTTGGTATGGTGGCTCTGATGTGGCTGATCCGGTGGTTTCCCTATGTCCTAGTGTAGGGGGTTATGGACTAGGTCCAGCCCCAATTTTAAATTTCAGAATTTTAAACTCCGATACTTTTAATATAATTTTATTATCATATTAATCATGTCCTGATAGGATTTAAATTATCTTAGACATTTTTAAATTTAATTGATTTTTGTGTTTTGATTTGTTTTATTTGTAAGTGCAGTGCCTTGAATGTACACACTGCAATTTTATTTCAATACATTATTCATCTGTATATTATACCATATATCACTTACATCTGCAGATATTCATGGATACATTGGCATTGGTTTTAAATAATTTTTATGTTTGCATTTTTTGCCTATAGTGTAATCTTAATCTCTTTTCTTTTGTTGGCTTCTTATATAAGCCACCAGGTGGTATATAGACCTGTTTCTTTATTTTAAAAATAGTGGTGATTTATATAAACCGCATTTGAAAAATTCTTTTCTCTTTTGGAACTTTATATTTATATTTCAAAATATTGACTTATATGTTGTTTATTATAGAGAAAGAAACGCCCTTGTAAACCGACGATGCTGTTGGTCATCGTTATTCTTGTTTGGTGTGCCATTGGCCCGTTTTGATTTTGTTCCTTTTGGCCTTTCTGTGTTGAATTTTGATGTTTTTTTAAAAGGGCAATAAATGGTGGAGCCCTGGATTTAGGGGCCGCACGTGATGGGATCGGGGTGTGCTATCCCGGTTCGCTGGGGCTGCGTTTCTTCTTGTTCCTCCTTTGTGTTGGCGGTGGAAGTCCGTTCCCCCTCTTCCCGTAAAAAGCTCCAAACCACGGGTGAGTTGGGAGGAGGTGGGTCTTGAAGCCCAATGTAGCACAGTCACATATTTGACCTTCCAAGTTGTTTTGACGAGATATTTCGTCCATCAAGATCTGACTAATTTTTCTAATGACGAGATATCTCGTCATCAAGAATGTCGATTGAATTCCAAATCATCAAGATATGCCAAATTATGAAGATCGGATCAGTTTTCTCCAAGGACGCGATATCTCGTCCATCAAGATCTGTTCAGTTTAGTTAATGAAGAGATGCCTCGTCGAGACAACCACTACGAGGGTTAAGATGTAATAAATGAAGTAACGTTCAAATGTAATAAATGAACAATGGATCTCAATTAATGAAAAGAGGAAAAGATGAGGTAAAAGTGTGTTGTACGTCATGCAGTGAACAAAAAATTATGTGGAGCAGGACAGCGCGAGGAAAGATTCTCCCTCTCAGTACCGACTATTGGGGAGGTTCTTCTACATTAAGCGTTGTTTATGATAGAAAACTATATAGTGAATCTTTCCCCGTCATGCGTGCGGGGACCTGCTAATAACCCAAACACATCAGGGATACGGAAGGAACGGTGAGTTAGAAGGGAGTTGTCCCTTAACTCTGCTTTCTTAATACTTTGGCCTGAGAAACAAAACCTGTACATCTAAAAAAACCTAAAACATCTGCGACGTCTTTACTGGTTGTGTTTTGCGACGACGCGATGCACTTGAAGCACGTGTAATAAAATATGTGATAACGACTTAATTGTTGGTATATTTCTGTTACTACAACGTGTATGAGACAGCTGTTATCTTTATGCGACAGAAAAACTGCCTCTTGCACTAGTTGGGTCATTTCCATGATTTAGACTTTTTTCTCAGTTCCTTTCAGAAAAATTCATATCTCCAGAGGTTGGTATTTCAGTGTCTGACTTAAAAACATGTTCACCAGGGACGTACAAAATTTATACGCTGCTCCACGTACTTGGTTTTGAAATTGTTACATCACAAGTCGCAAATCTCGCCTCAACCGCATTGTGTACGACCGTCGCTTTGCGTAGGAAGTGTCGACTCTTCAAATGAACAACCTGTTTCGTCTTGACCTTGACATTGACATGCTAGTAATTAGGGTGGAAAAAACGAACATTGGGGAAATCCTTGTTTGGTTCGGCCAACACCTCCATTCAGGAAAATTCGACGGTTTCCTTAGTAATTTAAAATAAAGAAACATTGAGTTTACGTCGGGTTTGTCCGATGATGACAATGAAAGCGTTATTGTGACGTAAAGTACGTGGTTTCAGCGACTTTAATATTTTTCTTTATGAAAACTACGAAATGATTGACTGCAGGCAAAATAAATGAGAAAGTAGTGATGGAATTATTCTAATACAAAAATACTCGAGTACTCTTTGAACGCAATTCTTTCTTGTATTCGAATACAGTAGTATTCATCCAAAATACTCGAATACCAGAATACTCGAATACCAAAGTATTCGGTTACCAAAGTATTCGAAAAACAAAATATTAATCCTAGGTATCCTTATACCAAAGCATTAATCCACAGTATTTGAACACTGAAGTACTCGAACACCAAATTATTCAAGTACTCGTCAGTATAATTATAATTATCAAGGATAATTGTTTTAGTAAATTCAGACATCTATCTGACACAGGAACTATAAAATATATTAAAACAATTTGCGTTTTTAACTTTTTTTAAGAGACAAACTTCGGATTGGTACTAGGAAAGGTGAGCTGGGGAGGGTCATCTACTTTAGATTGCAAGAAAATACTAGAAAGAAAAAATGCTCGAAAATGGCAGGGATACTGTATAATGTTAAAAGAAATCAATGAAATTTAATAGCTTAAAGATCCTCGGAAAAAAGCAATCTTGGATATGAACACAAACCTAAAAATGCAAATCAATGTAAAATATTCTGGTAATTTTTTAAATTTTTTATCCTTAAGTTTAAAGTTTAAAATAAGCAATTAAATGTATTTGAAATTTATCATAAAATTTTTTATGATAAATTTTACTATCGCATATCGTTTATTATCGAAATAACAAATTGTGTAATTGTCTTCTCGTGCAACATAAATTACTGTAACTTTTCCGATCACTAATCAAAAATTTCAGTCCTGAAAGTCAAATTGGCCCATTCAAATTATAACTGGGTATACCGAACATATATTAAATTTAATGTATGTGCTTTATATTAATCTATAAAAGAATCGTTATATACATCAATCTTATACGTATACGTTTCAGTCATCTAGTGATATAGTTATGTACGTTAACCATAAACCTATATCTTACATTTATATATAAATATATAGTTTAACACTTTTATATATGTTAAATTAAATGTAACGTATAAATATTAAATGACAAAATGTGTGATTTTGAATATTTAGCACTCCTGTTGGTTTGGCAAGGTATCTCGTCATTAGCAAAACTGATCAGATCTTGGTAGACGAGATATCTCGTCAATCGAAAAGAACTGGCCAGATTTTGATGTCATCATCATAAAAAATCGACAATATCTTGATGTCACGGTATCTCGTTATTAGCAAAATTGGTCAGATCTTGATGGACGAGATATCTCGTCGAAACCACTTACTTGAAGGGTTAATTTAAATCGTATTTATGAATTCGTATACCTAAAATGTAATATTAATAAATGTAATACCTAAAATACTATGTTATCAGTTAAGGGGGTATCGTAGGTACTCAAAAAATCCCGAAAAATTGCAATATTTTTTTACTGTTTAAAAAAATTCAGAATTTTCTGTTTCCAATGACACCAAATTCATTCATCTTTCTACGTTAAATAGAACCAATTATATTGCAATGTTAAAAATTGAATTACTGAAGTTGTCACCAGCCACGCCCATTTTCGTCTACACCCTACTGTAACATAAACAAACGAAAGTTAAACCTCTACATATCTATTTCTCTCAGTTGAAAATAATGTTTCTTTTGTAGGAGGAAAGTAGCGAAGTAAAATATATTAGCTAACACTTGTTAGTATCGTTTGGATTGCTTATTTTGAATGTAAATTGGATATTTGATGTGAAAAATTTAACGTTAGTTTCGATTTCGAAAACGGCTATTGGTGAATATGCTGTTAAATATATTTTGTTGTTAATAGATTTATATTTTATGTTATAATATATTATGGTCCAACAGCAGCAATTTTAATATTTTTCTTTGTATGTAAAAATGTTGATGAAATTTTTTTATATTTTTCAATTTTTTCAATTTATTTTTTTGTACATATATTAACATTTTGTTAAAATTTAAACTTGGAATATACTTCTTGTATGTGAAACATTACTGAAAAAATTTTCAGATGAATATCTTCATAAACAGCTATTTTGCATAATTTAAAAACTTTAATGCTTTTTTTCTCAGAAGTGATTTTTGATATTTGTATAAATTTAAATTGATATAAGTCAAATTCTACTGCACGGATATGAATGAAATTTGGAACAATTGTTATATATATCTTTCTTTAATTTGTTTTCAGCAATTGCTGAAATATGTGTTTGTTTTTTATTATGATTTTTGAAAACAATATTTGTGGTGTAAAATCACGTTTTGTACATTATTTTTTATTAATTTTTTCTGATTCATATTTAAAAAACTATGAAGACAATTTATTTCTTACATATTTTTATGTTAAAAAATGTTCAAATTAAAATTTTAGCCAAATTATTTTTTTGCTTATATCAAAAAGAAAACTTTTGAAATTTTAATTTTTTAAAATTAATTGTTTTTAATTTTTAAAATTTTGAATTAACATATTTGTATACTATACTTAAAATCTACCTGGAATACCAAAATTACAACTATAACTTCAAAATTGCAGATTTCAGCAATTTGGGTACCATACCCCCTTAAGCAATTTTAATTATTTCCTAAATTACTTTATCTATGAAAAATATTCAATTTTAATAATTTGATCGAACATTTATTTGATGTTATTTTAGTTACGCACCTGTTACACATTTCCTACCTCGAGTAGCTCTATCTGTCAAGAGAAGCAGACATATACTCAGCAAAACTTTTTTGCTCGCATATCAGCTGTTAATTTTCCCATCGGATGTTAAATCTCCATTCCCTAAGACGCTCAATATTAAAATACACACCGAAGCAACTGATAAATTTACAGCTTACAAGATGGAATTTTTCCTTCAAAATTTGTTGCTTATATAGCATTGTCGTAACACCATCATGCAAATCGTCAGTAAAAGTGTGCATTCAATTTACAGAATAGTTTGTAGTATACAGAGTTCACCGAAAAAATGGTTGGTAAGTATTCATACTTATTTTATTATTCCGAGACAGACCTATATCCAGAAAATATTTGGAGATTAGTGTAGGAAGGCATATAGGCTTTCAAAAAGGCAACCTATTAAGTATCTTTGAGATTAAACTTTAAAAAATTATTACTTTTTATTGTATACGTTACTAATTTGTTAGAAATGTTATTATCAAAGTAAAAAATGTTTAAACAGTGATTAGTAAAATTAATTAAAAAAATAAAATAAATTAAACCACTTACCGTCGCAAGATTCCGAGTAGTATGATATTACTTTTACTTTGCATCACATTTAATGACAAAATAACATGTTTATATTGGTTGAAAGAGCCTTATCGAAGATTCAATTGGTCAAGAAAGTCGAAACTGGTTTACAGTCATGTAGGGGGAGAGTATACAGGCTTTCAAAAAGGCAATCTATTGGGCCAATGGTTTTAGTATACATGTATTAAGTACTTTAGGAGTATACTTAAAGTATTAAATTACAATTCATTGGATACGGTATTAATTTGTTTGAATGGTAATTATGAAAACAACAAATGTCTAAGCAGCGGTCAGTAAAATTAATTTGAAATAAAATAAATTAACCCTCTGAACGTCACCAGATTTCCGAGTAGATTAGTACTGCTTTTATCTTATCATTAATGACTAAATAGCCGCATCTATATTGGTTGAAAGAATCTTAGGAAAGATTCTATTGGTTCAAGAAGATCAAAACTGGTTAGTTGTGCAAGGAAGACTAAAGGTAGCGACCTTTGATCTTTTTATATTTTAACATTTAAAATGATCCTATCGATCCTTTCCTTAAAATAGATTGGGATTGATCCCGGACCGTCACCAATAGCCTTTTGTGTTGCTCCCGTATGACGTTAATTAAAATACCTACCTACCTTAAAATAGAATCATTTGGAACGATTCCATTGGCCCATTTCGTAGAATAGAATCCTTTGGAAAGATTCTATTGGTCCTATTTAGTATAAGTTGATTGGTTGCTTATAGAGATGGAACTCTTTTTGGCGATAACAGTTTAAATAACAGTGTTTTTGCAAAACAAATGTTGGTTACTTTTATCGATAACTGCTAAATGCTATTGGAATAGCAGTAAAGTATAAAAAACTGAAGGCAGTAAAAATTTGAAAATTGTAAAAATATTTGATAAATTTTAAAATTTGCAATTACTAATTATTCAATGGTTAATTTAAACAGTTGATAACTGTTAAAACCAATCGTTTGTGCCGATTTTTAACCACAAACAATAATTGTTAAATTCAGTTTCTAACTGTTTGTGTTGCAAAACTGTTAATAACAGTAGTTAATAATAGATGTTACCACGTAAACCCCTATATCGCCGTTATACAGTGGCATATACCGCTGCTAACTGTTATCAATACAATCGTTCTAAGTATTTGATTAATAGGAAAGGATCAATACATTTCGGTTCAGTGTGTTCAAATTGCTAAAAAATAGCCGTGTTAACTCTGAGCGTCAAGATTTCAGAGTAGTGTAGCATTGCTATTACCCACAATACACTTAATGACTAAATAACCACATCTATTGGTTGAAAGAATTAATGGATTCTTTAGACAAATTCTATTGATTCTTTTCTCAGAAAAGAATTATTTGGAAATAATGTATTGTTACTTTTCTTAGAATAGAATTTTTTGGTAATAATGTATTAATCCTTTCCTTAGAATACAATCCTTTGGAAAGATTTTGATGCTCATTCCTTAGAATAGAATCCTTCGAAAACATTCTATTGGCCAAGATTGAAATTGTTTAGACGTCATGCAGAGAAGACTGTATGACGTCTAAAAGGACTGTATAAGTTCTTTCCTTAGATGGTAGGTATTTAATTAACGTCGCACTGGAGCAACACAACGAGCTATTGGCGACGGTCCGGGATCAAACCCGAAGGGAAAAGATTCGAGGACAACACCCCGTAATTTTTGAACCACGGTCAGATGACGAGGTCACAACTGAGCTGGCACCCCACTCCCCAAACTTTCCACACCATGCCAACATGAGGACATTTGAGTCCACGGCAGACTTAACGTCCACCAGCCCCCTCTGTACACGAAGGTCTTTGGTTGGATTCGAACTCGCAACCCTACGATTGCTAGTCCGTTATTCTTCCAACCGGGTATCGCGGCCTTCCTTTCCTTAGAATAAAATCCTTTGGAAAAATTTTAACTCTCGTTTCCTCCTTGTCTGAGGGTTAAAAGCTACCTAATAGAATAGGGAATGCATGGACCTTTGATCCTAATGCAAACAAAATTTCCTCGAATCTGTATGAGTTCCTGTGGAAGGGAACCACATTCGTGCACTATAACACATCTTTGCATACGTTCCTTTGTGGTGTTGCGTAGGATGCAATGAGACGTCCGAGAGCATCTCAAGCATGCTCATTGAATTGAGACTAGGTGACACTGATAGATTCAGAATTCAGAATTATCCGTAGTTTTTGGACATGTGTGTAGTAAAAATAGGAAAAAGGGATTTGTAAGGTAATGGGTTAATCCTCTGAGATATTCACACACATTATTCCACCTTGCAATCTGTAGTCTTCCTGCGTGGCATTTAATTAACTTGCGTAACTTTCGACCTTCTTGACGAATGGAACCTTTCCATATGATTCTATTATCAGGAAATGAGCAATATAATATTTCAAAAGGAGGCTATTTTAAAGAAAGGACCGATGGAGAATTTTTCCAAAGGATTCTATTCTAGGCAAATGAGCAATAGAATCTTTCCAAGGGATTGAAAGGAAAGGACCAATATAGAACCTTTACATAGGATTCTATTATTCCGAAATACGCACTATAATATTTACAAAGGAGGCTATTCTAAAGAAAGGACCGATGGAATATTTCCAAAGAATTCCATTCTAAGCAAATGATCAATAAAAAATATTTCCAAATGATTCTATACTAAAGAAAGAACCAATAGAATCTTTCAAATGATTCCATTCTAAGGAAATGAGAAATAGAATGTTTACAAGGGATTCTATTCTATGGAAAGGAGCAATAGAAGGAAAATTCAAAGGATTATGATATAAGGAAATATGTGAGCAATAGAATATTTCCAAATTATCATATTCTAAGGAAATGAGTAATATAATCGTTCCGAAGTATTCTATTCTTTGAAAAGAACCAATAGAATCTTTCTACAGGTTAAAAGAATGCATGGATTTTCTAGAAAGGTGTGCCCATTTATTCATTAAGTGTGTTGTGGAGTAAAACCAACACTAAACTACCCGGAAATTTCACGAAACTCGGAGAGTTAAAAACTAATATATTAACATTCATGTGTCTTATTTTTGTTTCAGTGACATGTGGTGTCGGGTCAATGCTGTATGTGCTTCCCATGTTGTTGGGACGTACATACGACATGAACAACGACGTAGTAGGAATCGATATTTACGAACAGAAGCATATAGACGATGCTAAGGTAAGGCATTTCTTGGTAATTTGAACTGTCCTACTGCTCTAAAAAGAAAGATTTTCTCAGGCAAGGCCACACATTGATCAGACATTCGACAATACATCCAAAACCTTCATGAGTACTATGTTCCTGTTCTCCAAGCAACCATTTTAGTAGCTACAGTCCCCAAAACTAGAAATGGGAATAATCGAATACAAAAGTACTTGTTTACTCTATTCTTTGTTCTAGATTGTCTCGTTCTTGAATACAGTTATATTTATATAAAGTTTTTGAATATCAAAGTATTTGAAATCCAAAATATTCATTCAAAGTAATCGAATACAAAAACACTCGAATACAAATGTACTCGAACACCAAAGCACTCGAGTACAAAAGTAACCAGATAGCAAAGTATTCGGATACTAAAGACTGGAATACCTGCGTACTTGAATTCGTTAAAAAGTATTCGCACCTATTCACCCGTCTTAAGTGATCGAATACCAAAGTATTCACACCAAGTACTCCAAAACCCAAAGAATTCGACCGATTTATTTTTATAAGAGAGCCTTATATCAGCCTTATATGGCCGATTTTTGTTATCGATTAATCGTTTTTTGGATATGTATGCGAATACTTATCCTATACGTGAAACTACTCGAATACCAAGTATTCGGTTCTGCCCATCTCTAGGAAAAAGCATTGTAGTGAGCGAAACAGGGGTGGACGGGCTGTTGGGTAGGTAGTTAATTAACGTCGCACTGGAGCAACATAACGGGCTATTGGCGAGGGTCCAGGATCGATCCTGAAGGGAATGATGCAAGGTTCCACGGCCATGTGTGGCCGTGCTACGCAAAACACAAGACAGGCGACGTTATATAAAGGACATATAAACGATAGTCGTAAACAGATAACGAGGTGAATAACTGAGCTGGCATCCCATTCTGGAGATATACCTGGGGTGAATGAATTGTTTGTTGACTGTTCATGCATTAGATTATAAGCCGAATGAATATAGGATAGGTAGTGGAATTTACCTGCAACACAACGGAGTATTTATCTGAGTGAATGTAGGAATTGATCGAATCGATCTTTGTTGTTGTGTCATCATATATTGTACTATAAAGTAAACGAATGATATTGTTTACCAGAATCGAGTTTTTGTTGATGCCATGTCATGGATTGAATTATAAAGTAAATGACTGATAGAGTTTGATTACATCGAATATTTGCTGTTGCCTGGTCATGTATTGCATTGAAAATTGAATGAATGATAGGGTGTGATGGAATCGAGCTTCTGTTCATGTCTCGTCATGTTTTAGAATCGATTATTTTCAGAAAAACCCGATCGTGAATCCCCTTGTGACGTCCGTGTACAGGATAATCGACCAGTCTCTCGAGAAGCGAGATTTTCTAGGGATCTCGGGCGAGCTGGCACTCAAGGTGTCTGCAGGACTCCTGGACATCAAAGGAGCAGGGGAGTACCTCAAGGATACGTCCAGCATCGACAATAGTATCGAAGTTCTCATCAAGATGACCTTTAACACTGTACGTAGATTTTACCATTGTTTGAAATATGTCTGGGAGTATTGCTATCCAACATGGCTATGTCTCCATGTTGTTGCTTGAAAGATAACGGCTGTTAAAATGATGTATTTGTACGAATCTAGGTAAAACTCAAGAACACGGTACCGTCCCATCGCCAAAACGGCGACTAAAATGTTCGTCGCCAAGCGGCATGGCTATTAGCATAGGTCGACGAAGGATTATCATATTCCAAAATTATTGCCATCTGGCGATGGAAATGTTTTTGCCAATTGGCGATGGTATCGTTTTCCTGAGTATCAACCAAATACCTTCCTTTGATACTAAACCTTCGACAATAGCCTCGAAGTTCTCATCAAGATGACCTTTAATACAGTACGTAGATTTTACCATTGTTTGAAGCATGTCTGGGAGTATTGCTATCCAACATGGCTATATCTCCATGTTGTTCCTTGCAGGATAACGACTATTAAAATGATATATTTGTACGAATCTAAGTAAAATTCAAGGGAACACGGTACCAGCCCATCGCCAAATTGGCGACTAAAATGTTTGTCACCAAGCGGAACGGCTATTAGCATAGGCCGACGACAGATTACCATATGCCAAAATTACTGCCACCTGGCGATGGAAAATTTGTTGCCAATTGGGCGATGGTATCATATTCCTAAGTCTAACCCGAATTTGGTATCGATCCCTGCATGATCTGATCGGTTTTGCTGACAAGATGCCTCGTCGAGACAACCACCAGGTGGATAAAATAAATATGCCCAGCAAAAATTCTCAACATTACTAATTTCATACTTATTCGGTTTTTATAGGCTCTTTTCGGGATTGTAATAAAAGGTACTTTCGAATTTCCGTATTTTCTTATTTTACATTAGAATAGTTGAAAAGCACTCATCAAGGGCATGGATGTTTTGAGGGCCCACAGGGCTCGAATCTTTCCCGAAATTATTTTGAAGACTTAGAAAGCTTTGAAAAACACACTGAAGCTAATTAGCTACTATCTCTAGGTGAATAGACGTCTGGACAATAGACTGAAAACAGTCAAAGGATAATGTTAAACGTAATGCTTGTTTTACATTTCGGTAGGCAAGTAGTTAATTAACGTCGCACTGGAGCAACACAATGGGCTATTGGCGACGGTCCGGGATGAATCCCCAAGGAACCACAGTCAGATGACGAGGTCAATACCTGAGCTGGCATCCCACTCTCCAAACTTGCACACCACACCAACGTGAGGACATTTGAGGCCACGACAGACTTAACGCGTTCTAGCCTCCGTGTACACGACGGTCTTTGGTTGGATCGAGTTTCGAACTCGCAACCCTCAGGTAATTTAAAAAGCTTTGGAAAACGCGTACTGAAGTCAGTTAGTTATTATCTAGCAGGTGAAATATGCGTCTGGATAAATCAATCAATAGACTGAAAACTGTCAAAAGATAATGCTAAACCAATGCTTGTTTAACTTTTCGGCATTTATAAACCGAGAGAAAGACTGAGTTATCTCAAACTGTTTTTTGAAGTGCGTTCAGAAAACAATTGATATCAAACAACTGCTTGATGAAGGACAGTCTTTTAGAAAACCAAATGTTTTTCAGAAGAGGGGTAGTCACTTGGACAATTCATACCTCAGGAAGTGACCTGACTGGGCTCTAGTGTAGATGTGGGTTGGTTGGGATTTTATGGTGCAAGGGTCATATTTGGCCATGCTCCAAATATAGCCCCTTTCACCATACCAAACACAAAACATACAATATCAAGTAATAGACATACACACAAAGGAAGTTTAACTGACACAAGTGAGAAACACACACAGGGAAGAACCAAATCTGACAATCGCACCTAAGCCGCCTACAACTAGCAAGTTCCTAGCACATACCCACTGAACCACGATCTCACCGTGTGTAGATGTAGGAGAAGAGCTGAAGCTTGCAGCATATTTTGAACATTGTAGATCAAATATACGTCTGAATTCGTCAGTAATCTGGAAACAGTCGAAATAGGTTATCAAACGCAATGTTCATTTAACATTACGGCATGTAGAGAACAAGGAAAAAGAATGAGTAGGTAGGGTAGTTAATTAACGTCCCACTAGAGCAACACAACGGTCTATTGGTGACGGTACTGGAAATTCAATGAAGACTGGGCAATCGAAATTACTTTCTTGATACGTGTTTGATGAAAGACATTAGAATGCTTCTGAAATAGGAGGCGGCTTGCTGAGGTTTGCATTTCTTCAGCTCATACCTCAGGAAGTGCCCTGATTTCGTAACGGTATCCACCAGCAAGCCTACTACCCTTTTACAAATGGACCAATCCAAGGTCATCTACCTTCTCACTAAGGAGCCGCGCAGTTTATGAACATGCGAATTCTTTCTTTCTCCAGATGATTGAGGAGATCAGTCTGGACGCAGAGCCACTCAAGTACTGGCAGCAACTTGACCGTCGCTCCGTGGGCACTCACGTGATCACCTCCTTAACCTATGGGGGCGAGGTGTACGCCTCGGTCAATTTCATCGCTCACAAGGCGGAATACTTCCAGGATATCAGAGTCAGAGTGGGCGCCATCATCTCCAATAAAGGAGCCTTCGACCTGGATGCACAAGGTCAGTTCTTGTTATTTTTGTATGATTTGAACATAAAATAATCGATTCGATTAAGCTTTTGTGATTGACCTCGTCTTTACTCAATTGTTTTATGTTTGTTCGTACTTAATTGTTTTTTTCATGTTTTAAATGCATAGTAATTAATTAAGTTTTGGCATTTGTCCTCGTCTTTTTCATTTTTTTTAATGTTCATGTTTTAAATATGTAGTAATTAATTAAGTTTTGGTATTTGTCCTCGTCTTTTCTCAATTTTTTCATGTTCCTGTTTTAAGGGGGCTCTCTCTTTCTCTCTTACGACCGCTCTATTAGAATAGAAATTTAGGTCATTTTCAAAGCTAAGTAATTTTTTAAGTATTGCATGAAATGGAATACTTTTTTCTTTATGTTCCTACCTCTTTAAGGTATAAAATGCATTCTACAACCAACAATTAAATACTAGCTTGAGTTTTTGTATCGGGCTCGTTAATGTATAGCTTCATTGTGAGCAAATGTTTGATGAACAGTACTTGCGCGCAAGATTGAACATAAGCAAATAGATGTATACAAATGAATTTTAGTGTATATTATTCAATAAATATGACAGATTGCACTAAAACCAGAAAATATTTAAAAAATATTTTTTTACCAATAATGTTTCATTGATGCAGTAAATATTCTGATACGACGACAACAATTACTTCACGGAAGTTCCAAAACAATGCAATTATTCCAATATTCTGGTTTTAGAACAAACATGTACCTATAACGAATACGTCTACCATTTTTTAAACCATTTGCTCAAATAGTACTTTAGATATCATGCGCGCATTTAGATATCATTGTCTCAACGAGGTATCACATCATTACCATCTCGCAACCCCCTAGATTAGGACAAAACAGACCAGATCTTGATGGCCGAGATATCTCGTCATTAGAAGACTGACCTGAGATCTTGATCTAGTAATCATAAAACAATCTGCAATATCTTGATGACGAGATATCTCGTCCTTTGAAGACTGACCTGATCTTAATCTCGTCATCATAAAAAAATCGGGCAATATCTTGATGATGAGATAGATCTAGATATTAACAAAATTAGTCAGATCTTGATGGACTAGATACCTCGCTGAAGCCACTTGAAGGGTTAAATGTTAAAAAAATGTTACATTTCCCAATCAAGTCACCGACTTCGATACAGGTGACCCATGACGCGATATATCTGACCTTAAGCACTAATACAAGCTACCATTATCTTGTGGACATTTAGCAAAACTGGATTTGCTGGCGAGGAACATCAGCAGTATGGCGAAGATGGAGATAAACTACTTTGGCACGGTGCCACTGGACGGTGTACCCACCACTCTCAAGGGTGTGAGTACCCTGGTCGCCAAGTTCAAGGAGCAGGTGGAAAAAGTGAATAATGGCAACGGGGTGATCCTCTGTGCGGGATTAAGGGAGCTCTCCGAATGGGACTCCAAATTTACATTCATCAAGAACATGTGAGTTCTCCCTTTATGTATCCTCTATAGATGTATCTGTGAAGTTTTTATTGCTTACTGCATTTGTGGTTGGTTTTGGGGTTTTATGGCACAAGGGTCATATTTGGCCGAGTTGCGTCAAACACAAGACAGGTAGGTGGTTAATAAACGTCACACTGGAGCAGTGGTTCTTAACCTTTTTAGTGATCGGCACCCCCCTGAATCTAAAAATAAGTTCTCGCACCCCCTTGAATAATGTGTTTCTATTTATTTAGGAAACTACTTCTATTGCAAGATAATTTATTTATTGAAAAATAAACACATACATTTACATATGCGTACAAAACAATATCTCAATTTTTAATGACTACGTTGTTGTTTATCAATAATAATACTTTTGAAGCGAGGCTCCTTTTTTGAAAGATCCATATGTGGCTCCTTTTTTGAAAGAGCCACGCGTAAGTTATCACGCATTTAAACGATTACTGGCTTTGGTTTTTGTGCAAAAGTGATGAAAATCCCATTTCACACAGGTAGGTGGTGGCAAACGGTAAAAGTACCCGCAATGCTGCTTTTGCCAGCTGTTGATAAGGTTCTAACTGTGTACACCATAATTGTTCCAAGTCCAGTTTTTCAAATTCCTTTTGACTACGTGCATTGGCTCGTATTCCAATAAGATCGTCCTTCATTGAATCGCTGTCGTCCATCGAAACTTCTCTCGCACCCCCAAAAATACTTTCTCGCACCCCCAGGGGTGCACACACCCCTGGGGGTGCGAGAAAGTATTTTTGACCCCAGGTTAAGAACCACCTCACTGGAAGAAAACAGGCTCTTGGCGACGATCCGAGATCTATCCAGAAGGGAAAAATACAAGGACAATGAAATTTCAATTTTGAACCACGGTCAGATGACGAGACCAACACCTGAGCTCTCAGCCCTCTCTCTCCAGACTTCCACACCACGCCAAAATGAGGACATTTGAGGCCACGACAGATTTAACTTGCATATCCCCGTGTACACGATTGACTGGACCGAGTTTCGAACTCGCAACCCTGGTTTTTCATCCGTTGCTCTTCCAACTGGGCTACAGCTGCCCAACACAAGACAGAAAATGTCGAGTAATTGTGAAAAGAAAGAATAGAGAGGAGAAAGTCGAGAAAGTTCGCTTGCACATCTTGGGGTCGCGACGACCCCCATATTTACTAGAGGCAGTAAACCCCATGGGAAAAGAATAAATCATTAAGGTAGCTCGGGGGCGAGAAGTCGTTACACACTTAAAGAAGATGTGTCTCTCAGGAGACTCTTATGAAATAAGCGTATAATATAATTTTTTAAAAAATTTATGCTTTGAATGATTGGACTGATCTTAGTGTTATAAGACGGTTGGTCCGAAAACAGATAAGCTGCGTAAAATTAAAGATTATAAAGGTTAAAAAATAGAAAGCATCATAAAGCTAAAAATGAAAAATCTTACATATTGTAGTGATTCTCTGGGTAGCGTGGTAGATTCAAATCTACAGAGAACAGTCTGGCTTAAATAACAAACGATAATTTTATTTAAAACAATTTCTTGACTATATTAGAATCTATTTACACGACACTTTCACGCCTCTGCTAACTGGATGCGACAGGGTGTCGAAATCTCAGGACGTACGAAAGTCTCTGAGTTGGAGAAAGGTATCTCAACAGTCTCTAGATGAAACTCTACTCGTCGGGTGACGATTTCACAAGATCAGCACTGGATCCTCACTGGACGACGGGACAAGGCAGGTTCACTGCCGGACGAGAAGTCGGTACCGAACACTCCGCAGGTCGTCGGTTCGGCACAATCAGGGATCGGCTCCACTGGGGTCGTCGGGTCAGTACAAGACAGCACGGCTCCGCTGGGGTCGTCGGATCGGCACAAGACAGGCACGGCTCCGCTGGGGTCGTCGGATCGGCACAAGACAGGCACGGCTCCGCTGGGGTCGCTGGTTCAAGTCTCGAACGAGAAATAAGCAGGAACTCGAGATAGGCAGCCTACGCCAGGCTACAAGAACGCGTCCTCTCAGGGTGAGAGAACCGTCTTCCAAATTATTAAGAGCTCCTTAATGGGGTTGACCGCTTAAAGGGTCACTGAGCTAAGACGCTAGCTCGGGAAACAAACAAGACTCGAGATGGGCAGCCTACGCCGGCTACAAGAACGCGTCCTCTCAGGTTGAGAGAACCGTCTTCAAAAAATATATTTTCTCCCTAAGGAGTGACCGCTCAAAGGGTCGCTGAGTTAAGCTGATCGATCGAGATCACAAGCAAGAACTGACGATTCGACTCCCTGCTTTTCCTTTTGAAACCTCCCAGCCTTTGTTCGCTGGTGGTTCTCGATTCGTTCGTTCTTGATTGGTTCTTACTTTTAATTGGTTCGTTTTTACTTTGCTCATTTTTGAGGTTGCTGATTCGGTAGAGACTCTCTGACGTAAAATGGGATCAGCTACTTAGCGCAGGTGGCTTGATTACCTAGCAGGTGGACTTAATCACCCGGCAGGTGCACTCCTAAACACCTGGGCTCTTTTCGGAACGAATCCCCTTTTGTCCTCTTCGATCCAAGTCCCGACCGTCTGGCGCCAGAGAGATGGAAATGTATTGTCCGGCTCTTTTACGACCTGTCGGCGAGTTTGCCTTTGGGAGGGATAATTGAGGGGTCCATCAATGAATCCTCACAACCCCTCCCCCCTAAGAAAGATTTTGTGGTATGGCAAAATCTATAAGGCAAGGGTTAGACATGGCAACTCGACACATCATTAGAGGCAACAATTTTAAGAATTTATATACAAAATTTTAACATGATTTCAACACTTAAATTTCAAGTTACATCTACTATTTACAATACTCTTACATCCTACTCTTGTGATACAATTATATTTTATCACATAAGTTCAATCAAATACTGGGGTTTATGTACAATTTAAATCGGTACTTTTGGTACGATTTAATTTTCCGACAGCATTCTGCTCAGACAATCTGCATGTTGGTTGTCCTTCCCAGCCCTATGGATGATCTGGTAATTGAAGGGCTGTAAAGCCAACGCCCACCTCATCAATCTCGGGTTATTCCCGGAGTTATTCTTTAAAAATACTAACGGATTGTGGTCCGTTTCAATAGTGAAGCGTTGTCCGTCCAAGTAATGCCGCAGCTTTTTAATTGCGTAAATAATGCCTGCGCATTCTTTTTCGGTAGTGCAGAATTTCTTTTCTGTGTCGGTAAACTTCCGGCTTAAATATACACTGCTGGCCACCCAAATTGCAACACCAAGAAAGACAAGAGATATCACAACAAAATTTATTTTGTAGATAACATGTTGACCAAGTATCAAATGATTAAATTTATAGACTTCTGTGAAGTGTGGTTCCTGCCAAAATCAGTAGCCAGAGTAGCCGCCATTGTTGGAGATCACCGCTGCCACACGCCTCGGCATTGATTCAAAGAGACTTTGGATGTGTTCTTGGGGTACAGCAGACCAAGCAGCTTCCACACGTTGCCAAAGTTGATCTGGTGTGGCAGCTGGGGATGTATTCTGGGTCAATCGTTGAGCAACCATGGACCACATGTTTTCTATCGGCGAAAGATCCGGAGAGCGAGCTGGCCAGGGAAGCAATTCAATCTGGCGATTGACGAAGAACCCTTGGACAATGCGTGCCACGTGTGGTCGCGCATTATCCTGTTGAAATATGGCTGTGGACAAGCCCTGAAGGTAAGGAAGGACAACTGGCTCCAACACCTCGGAGATGTAGCGCTGGCTGTTTAAAGTACCGGCAATGCGTACTAGAGGAGTGCGAGAGTGATATCCAATACCGCCCCATACCATAATACCCGGTGCAGGACCAGTGTGGCGGTGCATAACGCAGCTGTTCAGCATCCTCTCTCCACGGTGTCTCCAGACTCGAATCCGACCATCGTGGTGTTGCAGACAGAAGCGTGACTCGTCAGTAAAGACAATTTCATTCCATTCTGCCGTCCACATCCTTCTTTCATCGCACCATTGGCGTCGGAAACGTCTGTGGTTCTGCGTCAAGGGTAGACGAAGCAATGGACGTCTTGCGGACAGACCACTCTGCTGTAAACGGCGTCGAATGGTACGCGCAGACACTGGATGATGCGGTACAGACTGAATGTGCTGTGCTATGGTTCGTGATGTGGCTGAGCGATCCGTCACTGCCATACGCACAATATGCCTGTCATCACGTGAAATGGTGCACTGAGGTGGATGCGATCGAACACGTCGGTCCGTCGTACCCTCCTGCATCCAACGATCACATATCCGCATTACAGTTGTTTGGTTTCGTCCAACACGACTACCGATTTCCCTGAAAGATAATCCACAATCTCGGTAGGCCACTATCCTTCCTCTGTCGAACTCGGATACTTGATCAAAAGATGATCGCTGTTTTCTACGAGGCATAATTGATCGTTTTTTTGAAAAAACCACAAGAAAAACACAATTGCCGTACTTGAAATCGTCGAAATCTCCAAGCCTTAAATAGCGCTTTGAAGTGGCGCCACAGGCGCGCGCGATGTGCGTCTGCGCTGAAATTCTAATCATTTGCATATCTCACCTCCGCTAATGCATGTTGTAAATTTCATATTATTTGCATGCTTCCTTCAGGGTGTTGCATTTACGGTGGCCAGCAGTGTAATATCGGGTGATCAACTTTATCTGGCCCTTTTTGTGCCATGATTACCCCGATTCCTTGGTTGGAAGCGTCAGTTTGGAGGATAAATTCCTTTGAGAAGTCTGGGGCGTACAACACCTGCTTCTCAGTGAGTTTCGTTCTCAGCTCTCGGAAAGCTGAGTCGCATTCCGTGGACCACTCTACCTCCTCCCTTCTATTCTTAACAACGTAATTGGTCTCCGAAAGCTGTTTCTCTATAGTTCCCGGACCAACCCATTTTACGGCGAATTTTGTTTGTTGGCAAGATGACAATACTAAGACGCGATCGCCTACTTTAAACTCGCGCTTCACCGATCCTTTGTCATAGTACGACTTCCTTTTAACTTTTGCGTCCGTTTCGGTTGCGGTGGCTACCTGTTGACACCGTCGCAATCGATTTATCAACTGGAATACGTACTCCGTGACAATGTCTTCACATGGGGGACTTTGGCACCATTTGTCAAATAAAATGGATTCGGGCATTCTCAAATTCTTCCCGTAAATTAGCTCTGCGGGGCTAAAACCGGTTGACGCATGGGTTACGTTCCGCAAAGCCAAGAGAGCCGATGGAAGTACGTCCTCCCAATTTTCTTTTAGCTCCAGGCACATCGCTTTCAAAAGTCTCTTTAGGGTCCGGTGGAACCGTTCCACCGGGTTCGTTTGTGGATGATAGATCGAACTACGCACCACCTTAATCCCAAACCTCTCAAAGAAGGTAGTTGTTAGGTTACTAGTGAAATACGTAGCATTGTCCAGTTGTAGTTCTTTGGGGAAACCTATTCTACTAAAGATAGCAAGCAAGGCGTCAGTGACGGTTTCTGAGTTCACTGCTGATAAAGGAATAGCTTCCGGGTATTTGGAAGCAAGGCAAATAGCCGTCAGGAGATATTTGTTCCCTTTCGGTGATATTGGCAAGGGACCCACAATGTCTACATTCATCTTCGCGAACACTTCGGTGATCACGGGCACTAACTTAAGGGGCGCTCTCTTTTGTTCCGAGGATTTCCCGACTTTCTGACAAGCATCGCACGATTTCACATATTCCTCGATCTCCTTAATACACTGGGGCCAGAAATAATAGCGCAACAGCTTATCTTTAGTTTTCGTATTGCCCATGTGGGATCCGAACCCATCATGACAAAGGCTTAAAATTTTATTTTTATATATAGCGGGTATTAATAGCTGCCTCCGCTCTTCGCCTCGATGATCCTTAGACTGCCTAAAGAGTAGCTCTTTTTCAATCACGAACTCACTCGTTTTATTTTGCCTGACCTTATCCCAAATAGATTTGAGTTCGGGACAATTCTGCTGTTCCTTGGCAAAAGTTTCAGCGTGAATGCCTACTAATTCGATTTCCGAATTTTCCTGTAAGGGTGGTAACTCTATCCCCAAATTTTCGTCCTCTAGTTCATTTTCGGGTTCCGTTACCTCAAGTGGATCTATTTCTGTCTGGTTTTCCTCAACTACAGTCTGTTCAGGGCTCAGACGTTTGGTTTGACTCCTAGTCATAATCGCGTTTACCAGTTCTGGTTTTACTCTTTGCGATTCAATTAATTCCTGGGTGGAATTTCCTAAGAGGTAATGTCGCATTTCGACGGATTTACCTACTATTGCTGCCTTAGTCCTAATTACGCCGAGTTCTGGACTTTCGATTTTAATTCTTGCCAAAGGTAGGCACTTGAAGTGGTTGTCCAGAGGTTGCTTAACCCAAATGTGCTCGCCTGTAAAATCCTCAGGTTTCACCAAGTCTAGGGGTCCCAGGTCAATGGTTGTTCCTGAATCACGCATGTCAACATCATTTATTTTGGCCTTGCTTAAATAAGGCTCAAATGAGGGAGCAAAATTTGCGCTCGTAGCAAGATTATTTAAGGGTTCCGCTACTTTCTTTAACTCGGGGCATTGAGGGCGTATATGACCAGGTAAGTTACAATTAAAACAAACGGGGCCACTACGTTTCTCAAATTCCCTTGTCCGCCATTCTGTGTTGGTTCCCTTACTTCCCGATCTCCAGTCCTTTCCGTGATTTTTCTCCCCCCCGAATTTCTTTCCCTGATTCGGCTTTTCAATAGGTTTTGGGCGGTCGAGAGCCCTTTTCTCCGGTAGTTTGGAGAACACCTGTTTCTTGACTCGACGGGTTGACTCGTACGCGTCTAGCTTCTCAGCCAATGCGCTCGGTTCGGTCAACTCGCCCCATTGATCAATAAAGTGGTCCTTTATGTCGGCCGGTACCCTTCTTTTCATTTGATCAGCGATCATCAGATTCTTAAGAGAATCAAAATCCTCAACTTGGATTCCGCTAAGCCACCCTTCTAGATAGCTTCTTAGTTCGAAGATCATGTCCTTCCATAAAGAGCCATTTTGTCTCTGATGCGTTTGAAATTTGCATCTAAAGGATTCTGCGCTAAGCTAGAATCTAGCGAGAAGTACGGACTTTACATGATCATAATCATCACTCAATTCCTCGGGTTCACGAATAATAATCTCCGCGATTTCAATCGGCAACAGACTAAGCAGCTGTGAGACCAATTCGTCATACTCGATTTTTAATTTTCTACTCTGGCGTTCAAAAAGCGTTAAGAACAAGGCCATATCTATTTTGTCAGCATCAAACTTTTGCATGACTGATTTAATGTTTTTAGACGGTTTCCCGCTATCATGGCTAGACGAACTTAAACTATTTACTTCTCCCGATTGTTGTAATCTTAGCTTCTCTAGTTCGAAAGCCCTTTCCGCAGCTAATTTTTCCTCTTCCTTAGCTAATTTTTCCTCTTCCTTAGCTAATTTTTCCTCTTCCTTAGCCAATTCCCTCTCTTCTCTAGCCTCGGCCAATTTCCTCTCTTCTATGATATTAACTATCATATCTTTAGCGCTTTCCTCGCTAAAATCATTGCATCCCTGTATTTTCCTTGCTAGATCGATGATTCGATCGTCGGAACCAAACTCAACATTAAACTCGTATGCTAATTTCTGCAAGTCTACCTTTTTCTGCTTAGTTAAAAACGCCATGGTTCTACACTAAATTTTCCCAGTGACACAATTACAAAATTCAATCACCAAATATTCTGAACTTCAATTTTCAAATAACAATACACACATAAAATAATAATACACAATGCAGTCAATTTCCTAAGCCTTAACTATTTTCCAGACTCATGCAATATTAAAATATTTTTACTTAAAATAATACACAATAATAATCTCTACTACAAGTTCACTAAATTTCATTCAACTTGACTAGGTAGTTCACAATTGCGTAGATACTTCACAATCTAAGTTAATTTAACTATGTGCTAAAGGTACAAGATCATCCACAGCCCTGGAACTTATTCGAGCAATTGCTAAACTGACAATTTCCAAATCTTCACTACAAATTTACTGCAATTATTAAATCCTAACGTTTCCGCGAATTTGCATACACTAGTAATCAGAATTTCTTTAGAATGGATTCCACAATTAAATCAATTTAAAAATTTAAACACTCTTCACAACAGTTTTTTTTCTCAACAATTTAAAACAATAATCTATTAAATTGCCTCTAAAGAAATGCCAAGCTTACCTTGTCTGACGACTGGCTCTGCTTTTTCGACAGGTCTCTGCTCTGCCTCTGTTGGGATGTCAGACGGGCGTTCGTTTTTTTTTCTTTCACTGGCACACTAGCACTTTTTTTCAACACTGGACAGGATGTCTTTCACGTTGTAGCAGTTCTGGATGGTTCTGCTTTTTCTCACTTCACAACTCTTCTTGAGTTTGCCTCTGGACTGGATGTCCTCACGTAATAAATCCTGGGTGGGCTTACTACGCAAAAGGTGTGGTTGCCAATTTTTTATTTAATGGCTAACAATCCCACCGCTGCCACCAATAATTTAAGTAGACTGTAGTGATTCTCTGGGTAGCGTGGTAGATTCAAATCTACAGAGAACAGTCTGGCTTAAATAACAAACGATAATTTTATTTAAAACAATTTCTTGACTATATTAGAATCTATTTACACGACACTTTCACGCCTCTGCTAACTGGATGCGACAGGGTGTCGAAATCTCAGGACGTACGAAAGTCTCTGAGTTGGAGAAAGGTATCTCAACAGTCTCTAGATGAAACTCTACTCGTCGGGTGACGATTTCACAAGATCAGCACTGGATCCTCACTGGACGACGGGACAAGGCAGGTTCACTGCCGGACGAGAAGTCGGTACCGAACTCTCCGCAGGTCGTCGGTTCGGCACAATCAGGGATCGGCTCCACTGGGGTCGTCGGGTCAGTACAAGACAGCACGGCTCCGCTGGGGTCGTCGGATCGGCACAAGACAGGCACGGCTCCGCTGGGGTCGTCGGATCGGCACAAGACAGGCACGGCTCCGCTGGGGTCGCTGGTTCAAGTCTCGAACGAGAAATAAGCAGGAACTCGAGATAGGCAGCCTACGCCAGGCTACAAGAACGCGTCCTCTCAGGGTGAGAGAACCGTCTTCCAAATTATTAAGAGCTCCTTAATGGGGTTGACCGCTCAAAGGGTCACTGAGCTAAGACGCTAGCTCGGGAAACAAACAAGACTCGAGATGGGCAGCCTACGCCGGCTACAAGAACGCGTCCTCTCAGGTTGAGAGAACCGTCTTCAAAAAATATATTTTCTCCCTAAGGAGTGACCGCTCAAAGGGTCGCTGAGTTAAGCTGATCGATCGAGATCACAAGCAAGAACTGACGATTCGACTCCCTGCTTTTCCTTTTGAAACCTCCCAGCCTTTGTTCGCTGGTGGTTCTCGATTCGTTCGTTCCTGATTGGTTCTTACTTTTAATTGGTTCGTTTTTACTTTGCTCATTTTTGAGGTTGCTGATTCGGTAGAGACTCTCTGACGTAAAATGGGATCAGCTACTTAGCGCAGGTGGCTTGATTACCTAGCAGGTGGACTTAATCACCCGGCAGGTGCACTCCTAAACACCTGGGCTCTTTTCGGAACGAATCCCCTTTTGTCCTCTTCGATCCAAGTCCCGACCGTCTGGCGCCAGAGAGATGGAAATGTATTGTCCGGCTCTTTTACGACCTGTCGGCGAGTTTGCCTTTGGCGCCAGAGAGATGGAAATGTATTGTCCGGCTCTTTTACGACCTGTCGGCGAGTTTGCCTTTGGGAGGGATAATTGAGGGGTCCATCAATGAATCCTCACAATATATATGAACTGAATCAGAAGCACACATTTAATATAGATTCATATTTTTTTGAAAATATCAGCTATCTAATTAAAATATGAAATAAATGCTACTTAAAATATGAAATATGAGCAGCGACACGGCGTCAATAGGTATTAGCAAATTAAGAAACTTTAGCGCAGAGACTGTTAGTTTGTTAAGTCAGCAGTGTATATCAGTACGTTTGTAGTCCGTAGTTCCATGCTTGTTCATTTTTGTTTCACGATTTCTTTTCAGGCAGCTGTTGGATGCTTTGGATGAGTTCAATTTTTTCTTCAACAACCTGCGGGAGGCGAAATCGCTCCTGAAAACACACATCAACTCCTTACCTGAGACGGTCTCCGACGACTACACGAAAAAGGTATTGATTTTCCAAAGTAAATGAAATTAACATCCCATTTCGCTTTTAACATTGTTACACTCTATCAGAGAGTTAATCCTTCGTGTGACTCGTACAGTTCGGAGTGATCGCGGCGTTTCACACGCCAATTCTTCCCAAAACCAAAACTCAAAATGCATCTGTACGACCCCTTTGCAAACCAGCTAATCACCAACCATGGAAGGTTCCCGGAGTATTTCTTCTGCATCGGATACTCGACGTCTGCTGTTTATGTGGTGAAGTAGGTGATTCTCTTCACTGCATGCTAGACTGATGGCTTGCGACGTACCTACGAGGGCTTGAATTCATCAGATATCAACATCATATTCGGGATACGTCGCGTGGTGAACAAGCCTTGTCATCTGCTTTCGCACCCTGGACACACTGCCCGACGGGGTTGCCGAATATTTCCTTGTCAACGAAAATGTTTTAAAATATCCACAAAATTGCTGTAATTTATTGCTGGCATATGAATTCTTCAAGGCTCTTGACTTCTGCACATTCTCACAATCAGAAACATTGGGCATCACCTGAAGCGTCTTTGAATGATAATTCGCTTGGGTAAATTTGTGTGGCAAACTCCTAGTCCACCTCCAAGAGTACGGATAATGGTTCGAGCATCACAACCATGACGATGTGTGTAAGTTCACGTAATTTCACTCAAAGCCCTGTAAATTTAAGCCCGAGCCAGGCTATAAATGGCAGGACGAACAAATAGGGATAAGGCCCTATCCATTCCCGTTTAACCCTCTGGATACGGGGACCGACCGAACAGGCCGAAAGTTTCGAGTACCCTTGTTACAAAAGGTTCGAATTCTTTCAGACCTCAAACTCCTGAGGAATCGCCGAAGCCCATTACGATTTCCATCCCCTATTTTCTGTGCTACAAAGAGATCCGCGAGTGAATAGCCTTATCTCCCCGTTGACAAAGATGTCAGGGTTATCGATGGGGAGCCTCGCAAATTGTTTATTCTCGAGCATCTAGTCTGAGAGGTTAAATGAAAAGAGATACACTTAAAAAGTTAGTGCCACCTTTTCAGTTTACCCGGGAAGAATCTGTCCCTTCTATGCATACCCACGACCCGACAATAGAAACCGGCACATTAGGTGATAATGGGACAACACATATTCCCTCTCCTCCTGGGGTAAAGCATTGTAAAGGCCGTTTCGGCCGGTTTCAGTAAGTTGCCTGTAAAGCCGTCGGGCCGGCTGCCGTAACCAAAGAAGGAAAAGATACTCTGCCCCGACGTATGCAGAGGGTTAAAGATGCCAATTAAGGTCCATGTAAGGTTGACCTGAAGGGCACCTACCTATTCTGTATATGTACATAGTAAGAAAATTTCGAACCTGCTGTAGGCAAGCTATGTCTGATTTTCGTTTCCACGACCTTGCGAGAAACGATTCTCGCTATTGACTCGTCGAGACCTTTATGCAAATATCCTCGGGGCCTTCTCAACATCCGAAGTGACATCAGCTAGTCAAAATAGACGGAGCAATTGCCCGCAGCTTCATGTTATTTCTTCCAGTTGCTCGGTTTGAAGATCTGTCACTTGGTTATGGGTAAAAGCATGAATCCTATATTATTGATTGGTTAAACTGATTATCCACCTTGATCAAAAACGCTAGTCCGCAATTCGATAGCCAATCGGCTTAGTCGTTTCGTAAGTCCACATGATTTACCCCTCAGAGATCTTACGACAACAACTCCGCCCACATGGTCCGTCTATTTCATTAGAAGGTCGATGGTCGGAGCGAAAGGGCTGCGCACCAACTAAAAGATGAAATCAATATCTCATTTCGCTTTTAGCATTGTTACATTATCATTTCTTTGTCAACTGCAAGCGATTAACCTTCCAAGTGGTTCCCCGAGAGTAGTTAAGGGGTTTCTGTGGTCGAAAAACACGATAGTCAAAATAAAATTTATAGCTGCAAAACACGACTAACACAAGATGGTCTGGAAACGTTCTTCTAATTAAAGTTATTTTTATGTTTCTTTTACAAAAGGTGATCGATTTTTCGACCCGTCTGACGTCCACCCTCGAAGTGTTCTATAAGGTGATCGGAAACCTGAACCTGACTCTAGGATCCTATCAGTTGAATCCGGCAGAAAAAGCGTTCGACCACAACTCCAAAATGGCAGGTGACAGTCGGTTCACTAAGGAGATTAAGAAAATCAAAAGCGAATATGTAAGTATAGTTTCCAAGTATTTATATTTATTAATACCGTCAAACAGATTACTCCAGTTACGTGACAGCGAAATAAGATCAAAAGTACAAAACATGTAAGATTAAGAATCTGGTGATGCGTGACGGTAGGAAACAGATGGGTACACCCAATGCGCAGTTGTTCGAGTGATGAAATTATCAGAATTCAGAGTACAACATTTAACAATTCAACAATTTTCGGGGTCTTTCGCCTTCGGGTCCATGTGACTTTCACCTTAAGGTGGTAAAATGTGTTAAGCTATCATATTTGATACTATCACTTATGATGTTGAGTTTGTGACTCAGATACAGGAAAAATCTTGATATTTTATATAGAAATATAATACATGAAGTAGACTTACTATACGTTATACTTTGCTATATGTAAAGAATATAAATAATAAATGTAAACATTCCTTTTTTTATTTTATTTTAATAAAGTAGTTTTTATATTAGTGTTTTACTATGATATTTGATACTGCCATTTATGATGTTCAGTTTGTTTCTCAAATAACACCTCATGCAGGTCTTGATATTTTATTTAGAAATGCAGAAAATAGACGTGTTACACATGTATTACACTTTGCTATATGAAAGGATGTAAATGATAAATGTAAGCATCTATTTTATTTTATTTTAATAAAGTACTTTTAATATTTCAGGATGAAAAAGGTGACTATCCATCTCTTATTCCTACCAACAACAAGATGTAACGTATGTTTTTATTCTCGGTATTAGCATAAGAGGAAAGGAATATTGCGTCTCCGGTAGGAAGGTGCATGACCTTTGAGAAATACATTTGTGAAAAGGTAGTTAAACTCGTAAGGGAAAGACCGTCATACTCAATAATAAATAGCAACGACGAAAATAATTATTTGTTTCGACAACTCTTAATCACTGCAATTACTTCAGGCAACGAACAATAAGCTCGGAGCAAAATACTACACTAAAGACATCAATCATAGGAACGCATTACTTACGTTTAACCTGCCTTCTAATTTTACGAATAGATTCGTCCAAACCACGTATGATAAATCTGTCGTGGCCTCAAATGTCCTCACATTGGCGTGGTTTGGAAGGTGGGGTACAGCTCAACTGTTGTCATCTGACCGTGGATCAAAATTACGAGTTATCCTCGGAGTTTTCTCTTCGGGATTGATCCCTGACTGTCGCCAATAGCCTGTTGGGTCGATATAGTGTGATGTTAATGACCTACCTAAACAAGAAAGAACTTTTACAGAGGATATTTGACAAGACTGCAATTCCCAGTCTATTATTTCTGTTTTATTCAATTTTCATTTTATGACCATTGCATTTCATGTAAATACAAAACTTCGTGATATCGTAGCTAGCAGCTCAAGAATCCCTTTATGAAGTAATACTTAATTACCCACCTTTTGTACCCCCAATCAAGATGAGATACTGTAACAGAAATGTGTGTTTTGTCTTTTAGTCGAAGACCCCTACAAACCCCGTGGCATGTATGTCCGATGGGGTAAAAAAGCATGTCGTACCAAAGCCTCCAACAAAGTGTATTCCGGTTACATGGCATCTTTCACAGAGCATGGCATTGGAGCCGGATCCAATTACCAGTGCCTGCCGGAGAAACCGGACTTCAAGCTGCCTTCGGATTACACTGGATTTAATGACAGAACCAGCAAGCTGGCAGGTGTCAGGTAAAGTGTAACCTCTGACTTCGATAAGAAATATGTTTTAGATGTTCGTGAAGGGGTTTCCCTGAATTATTTATTTACCATCTAAACACGACACTGGATGAAAGAAAACCACTATACAGTAGAATCCATATAAGCCCGGCAACTCCTGATAAGAAAAATTGAAATTCCATAAACCATCGACCGTAATCGACCGATACCATCTACCATTCCGTAAATCCATCGACCTTCTAATGAAATAAAGAGTATGTGGACCGGTTGGTTGATAGTTTTGGGATTTTATGGCGCAACGGCTATATTTGGCCATGCTGCGCCAGACACAAAGTATACAATATCAAGTAATAGACATACACACAATGAAAGTTTTACTGACACAGAAGAAAGAAATACACTCAGAGAGGAATGCAACTGATAGGAATAGAACCTGCGCCGCCTACAACTCGGAGTGTAGGCGGCGCAGTGGGTATGTCCACTGTGCTAGCAGTGGACATACCCACTGAGCCACGACGGCCCAGAGCTTGTGGGCCTATAGATGCGTGAGAGATAATACAAGTTTACCCTTTCCAGGTACCGGTCCATGTCAATGTTCAAGGAAGGCAAGTCGGTTGAGAGAAAGGTGGTTCCCTGCGTCGTCTGCGAGACCCCGATGCGGCCCACGATCCAGACGTTCCCGGCCCTCCATATCTGCCCAGGCGACTGGGTCCGAGAGTTCTCGGGCTATCTCGTCGCCACTGACAAGATGAAGAACCGGGCCGAGTTCGTATGTATTGACAAGGAACCGGACAGCTTCGAATCCAGTAAGATGGGTAGCAACGAGCCGGAGATCATGCCTGTCATGATGGGAGGGGAGTCCGGCATTGACAAGGATGTGTCCGTGCCCTGCGTCGTCTGCTCCAAGTAATTGGGAAGTGGCAGGACCATTTTGACTATGCTTCATTTATGGCCAACTAATTACTTATCTACGATTTATATCACATGATTTCGGTAGTCAGCGAAGTCTGTTGATGTGATTTCATGACACTGTATCCATAAGTCAATGAGTAATTATTAGCTGGGAAATTATTTTTATAGTACTGAGTATTTATTTTATGTTTACATTCGTTTTTATTGTTGATAAAGGACTATTGTCCTTTTAACGCAAATGTTAAGCACAAGTGTCATCAATTGCGTATATTCATCGAAATAAAGCTAATTTATTTACTGTAATGACTTCCTTAATTTCGCATTTGTACTATACATGGTGATATCACCAAATACTTTTCTTTAAGGCTTTTCATAAATTATCGCTTTATCATTTCTCGCTAGGTTCCCCTGGGTCGAGATAGCCCAGTTAGAAGAGAAACGGATTAACAACTGGAGGATGGCGAGTTCGAAGCTCGGTCCAGCCAAAGACTATCGTGTACACGGGGCTGGTGCAAGTAAAATCTGTCGTAGCCTCAAATGTCCTCACGTTGGCGTGGTATGGAAATAAGGAGAGTAGGTTGCGAGCTCATGTGCTCTCGTCATCTGACCCTGATTCAAAATTAGGAGGCGTTGTTCTCGGGCCTTCGACAATAGCCCGTTGTGTTGCTTCAGTGCGACGTTAATTAACCTACCGCTAAGTTCCCACAAGCTTCACAATTTTCAACAATACACAGTTTCGTCGTCGAATTTCGAAGTGACATGAAAATCTATTATCGGTACCAGGTCTAGTCGTTTGGCCTATTCGCTGCCGGATTAGTTTGTAAAGTTTTGATTTCTAAGAGATTAAAGTTTCCCAGATTTTAATTCATGTCTTCGGAAATAATCTTTCTATGAAGTTTAATTTTCATTACGTTACTGCTAAAAGACCTAAACAAAATCTAGGTATCATTTCTGCTTAAAATAAATTTTGGTATCAATGAGAATTAAATCACTATTAAAAAATTATCAGCAATCTTGATATTTTTAGATGTAAATTGATTCAGGACCTTTTGTGACTACAAATTTCAGCTCTTTTCCCCCAAAAGTCTTAAACTTTGTCATACTTTAATTGTTTATAAAACATTTTTATAAACAATTAAAATATTCTTCTGAATATTTCTGAATTATGCAATAGAATAAATGGCATCATTAAGGTTGGTTGAGTTTTACACACAAGCAGCAAACGCCATATTTGGCCATACTGTGCAAACAACATAGACAACGTGAAGTAAATGGATATAAACAAAGAAACTGTTGATACAGCTGAAAGAAATACATCCAGGAATGAATCGAACCTGTCGCCTACAACTCATTGATTATTAGCACAGTGGGCAAACCCACTGAGCCACGAGGCATATCATTTTGAAAATAGCAATAATGAAAATTGTTTTTAATAAAAATGCCTATTTTAATGTTATTGGAGCATCAATAAACAGCAAACTGTGACATATTACTTTTTAAATACGAATCCTAGAGGTCTGAAAGTATGTGCAATGATGCATAATAGTGTAGAATATATTACACGCTAATATGAAAATAATTAGATTTTTACCTTTTCAACATTATCGTATCTTCACTGCTATACACTCCTGAACTACGATTAAATTGAAAACTATTCAACCTAAACACTATTTAACTCCCTGAGCGTCGCGAATAGTATATATAGCATTTAACCACAACACACATAATAATTTGATGGGTACATCTACTGGTTGTAGGAATCCTAGTCAAGATTCTGTTTTCAAGAAGGTTCAAACTGCTTAAAAGTCATACTGTGAAGACTGCAGATGTCAGAACGGATATACGCGTGTGAACTATAGAGGAGATATAAAATCAGAGGAGTAATGGCAACCTTTTTATGTACCCAGGATCACGTGACCAAAATTAGCAATAACGTAACCCTCAGATTACTTTCGTCTGCCAGGTGGAAACGAACATTCATCATCTGATTGGTCCGTGGGATTGGAGAAGGCTACCATTCATTGTCTCATCATCTGATTGGTACACGTGACATAGTAGCAGACTTTGGCAATTTCACAATTTTTGTCACTACTGTAAAGAAATGAGCATTCACACATCTGCCCTGACATTAGATGCAGTATCGCCAAGAGAGGCGATAAAACTCCAAATTGGCCAATCAAGCCATTCTTTTGCAGAGCAGTCATATAACTATTAATCGATATTTTGGTCACACATATTAAAACTTTTCCCAATAGCAATGCTCAATCTACTTATATTTTCCTCTATGGAGTAAACCCCTCTGAAGGTCAATTTCTGTATCCAGAAATAAATCCTGTTGAATATATTGACATACTCTGGGGAATACAAACGAGTAAAACAAATTACTTTACTATTATTTAAAAATTAAAAATTAAATACGTGTAAAATATTGAATACGATATAAACCCAAGAAGCGAATGCTAAAAGGTTTTACATGTACTTATCACTTATGTTTAAGTACGGCCAATACAACTTTAGTTTATAATTTATTTCAAGGGGGAAATCTCTTAGCATATACTACTGATAAGCAGTTAGCAGGTGTATGTTCACGCGGATTGGTTTTTATCGAAAAGGATTTGATGAGATAAGACATTGGAATCTTTTTTTGTAACAATCACGTTTTGCTGTGGAGTAACGGAGTGATATATGTCGGTTTAATTTGTTTTTAGAAATTTGCTTATAACTTCGGAGAAAGTAATATTTATCTATAATTACATTTTAAAAGTTTTCACAGGACAAAAGAAAAGTAAGTGCGTGTTTCTTTATTAAAATTAGTATAATTAGCAGAGACCCGCTGAAAACTGTCTTTACATAAAAATGTCAGAAGTCTAAAAACATGCAAATTGTTTTTAAAACTCTAAATATCGACATTTAATCAACTGAGTGAATGTAGTAAAAATAATTTTGGTACAAGTACAGTATTTATTTTTCAACGACACAAATAGAAAATTCAAAAATTGTGAAATTTTGCAGTTTTTGTCTTTTTCAATATTTATAAGGAATTAAATATATATTTCAAAGATTGAAAAAATATGAATTGAAGTATTTTTTAAAACTACTAATATAGAGTACTGGATAAAAGATATGATCATAATTAAGCTAATTCATACTGTTTTTTATAATCACATTTTTGAAACAATTTCTTTGTGATAAATATTTCTTTGTGTGTTAGCAGGGATGAAGCGATCGCATAGTTTTGGCCCAATGATAGACATTTATGTCTTTATCACCAATTTTACGCATCTTTTGACCACCAGTGTGGCAAGTATACCAAAGAAACTCAAAAGTTTGTGTAGGCGAGGAATTTATTCCAGATTAGAGTTGATCATTTATAACATTTATTAAGATAAAGGTAAGCTACTCAGTCTTGCAAATTACTTGTTTTGGTAAAATAAACTGCATCAAAGTTTATTTTGAAGTTTAAAAATTTTATTTGTTTGCTTGTCATTTTCTCTCTAGCACTCAAAATATTTCTTAGTCCATTTATTGAATATATGGTGGCGTTCTTCATTGATCATTGTAAGGAGCATATTCTGATTAAAAGAAGTATGCACTTTATTTAATGATTTGGTGAATAACAGTTTTTAGTTCGTCATTTAAATAACAAGGATGCATGTATCGTTTTAAAAACATTCAAAGCTAAAGCTCCATCTTTGCAAGAAAGATGGTGCTTTATCACATACCACATTAATCCATAAACTCAATGACGATTCTTCACACATCTTAGGATGCGATTTGCTATTGTCAGCCATTGAGCCATTGTGATAATTCTGCAGGTTGACCATTAGTTAAATTAAAAAATCATTGTTCAAAGATATAGCTTTGCGAGTTGTATAAATATCGCTAATCTAAATTTATATTCTGTTGGTTGACCTCGTATAGATCACAAGAAATTGTCAGAATGTACGTTAGGTTTCTGTATTCGGTTCATGCTTTTGTGATTGCCCCCGAATATTCATTAGCGTTTTCAGATGCTCCATCCAAGTGTTGAAATAAATGCTTCAGAATCAATTCGTTTTCAAGTCTTACCCGGAACACAATATTGACCACACACCTTTGTAAGTATTTTAAACACTCTAATTCTCTATTTCTACTAGTTATAACATCATTTATAGTTATCTTATTTTTACCAATTGCGACTTTATTTACGATTACCTTATTTTTATTAGAATCTTTGGCCTTTAATATTTTTGATGTCGAAGGTTAGATTCTCTAATTTGTAATGTTGGTAACTTTTGGCAGCATCACGTACTTATTTCACTAATTCGGTAGTCAGGTATACATTTTGAGCTAGACACACCTTTATGTTTCTTTCTTCCCTTTCACAACAAACCAACATAATTCCTTTCTAAAATTGTATTCGTTTCGGCAAAATCTATCGAACCTATTGCCATTTTAAGTAATGTTCTATGGTCAGTTCTGGTTGTTCTATAAGTGGTACTTTTTGAATCTTACTAGAAAATGTAGAAAACAGGGCATATTTACATGAAACAATGTCAAACAAGGCCTTTGATGGCCCTTAAAAGTTTCCACTAGCTAATCATTGATAGTATTATGTTTCACTTTAGGATACCTTAAAAGAACTATTTGTCACAGAACGTATACTGTATGCTGGTATTTTAGTTCAAGTTTAACAAGCAAATTTTATTTTAAAACGCCCTCCATTGTTCATCAAACTGAAGGCAGAAGTTTATGTGGATTGCCGGCATTCTATTTGAAACCTCGTAGTCACAGTTTTTGAATAACTCATTTTTATTTTAATAATTCGCAAAACAAAAGTACCTGCTGGTGGCTCACGTTCAATAGTATTACTCTCAGAATCAATTTGTTAAAGGTATTATAACTTTTGGAACAGGGGTGGGGGCTGGTGTTAGTTATTAAAGTGTTTGCAGCTGCAACAGTGATTCCAAGTGGGTAACTGGAACGCTGAGCGTGGGCGGAAATCTCTGCAGGTCGAAGAATATTGTTCCTAACGTTTAATATAAGTATTTCGATCTTTGTGCATACGAAGGACATTGGTTAACGTAGACAGAGTGTTGTACATGCTTTTAAATTCTCTAAAATATATTAATTAGGTATTACAAATTAAAATAATATTATTTTAAAAATCGTGTTTACAAAGTGACTTTTTTCCAATTTTTAGCACATTTCGTTATTAAATGCTCGGTAGAGGGCTAAAGACTTTTCCTACTTTATTGCAAAAGCGATTTTCGAAAAAAAAATTCGGCCCACCCTAATGTTCATTTGAGGTGGAATAAAAACTTGTTTCATTATTAGAATTTGTTTCGGTGGAATACGATTTTTTAAGCCCACCCTAATGTGCTTTCTATATATTCTGGAGTGTACATGTTGAAAATAATAGAATTCTAAATAGAAAACAATAAAATTATCTTTACTATCTTAATACCGCAACCTTCATAATTTCCAATAGTACGTATCTAGTTTATCGTCGAATTTATATAAAAATTTATTTTTGGTACCAAGTATTTTTGGCAACGACTTGGCTAAATGATTAGAAAATCATTTAGCCAAGTCGTTGCAGGATTATAAGTGTGTAAAGTTTTGAATACTAAGAGATAAGTTTCCCGGATTTTAATTCATGTCTCCGGAAATAATTTTCCTGCCGCGTTGATTTCTCATTACGCTACAGTGAAGACAAACAAAATCTACGTAACATTTCTGTTTGAAATAAATCTTAGCATATAATACGAATTAAACTATTAAATATGAATATCAATCGTGATATTTTCAGATGTAAATTGATTCAGGATTTTTTACGACTACAAAATTTCAGCCCCTTTTTTAGGAAAGTCGAAAGTTAAGAAAGCAGTATGGATATAAAACACGCTGTGTGGTAAATTAGTGTTTTTAACCAATTAAAAATTAAGTAGTCAATACTTTTGGGACCAAGTTCTTAACATTGAGTTTTAACTCAAATACTACATCGAAGGAAAATTTTAAGAAACTGTCCAATAGTTTCTCCTGTGGACTTAACTGGCACACCGCGTGTATTGTCTTCTAGTAACGCAAATTCAACTGCACATCATCGTAAATATGATATGTAGTTAAGTTTGTTACCGTTATTATTTTTTCCATCTATGGTAGCTCAAGTTGTACTTTGCAAAAAAAGTAATGAGACAAAGTATGATTGTCGAGTTACTGTGAAAAGATCAGACGGGAAAATTGGGCAAACAAAATTGGTACATCCACTTTCAAATAGGAAAACCTACCTGAGAATTTAGATACAAAAACTTGTTGAATGTGGCAGTGATAAGGATGAGAGTATTCTGGTTTAAGAAGGAAAGTTTTATTGTAAGAATCGTGTACCGAAAATATTTTGAAATTTATTAATGTGCAAAATAAATTTAATGCATTTGAAAACAAATGTTAAACATGAAAGGCATTCTTTTATTTTATTTACGCACCAATTAAATATATGTTATTGATATAGAATACTTTCGTGTGTTTCTATCAAATTCTTGAGGTGCATCAAATTGGGTGCCGGTTTTTCGAATAGAAAATTTTTACTTTTTTAATAACTTTTCCAATGTTACTCGAAATACGTTTTAAGTTTGATAAATTATCCATACACATATGAATTTTAGCTTTCTCATAATTTGTCATTAGATTAATTCAAAAAACCATTTGGGCAATCTTAAAATCAGGTGTTCCATATTGCGTACATTATCTATGTGAGAAATCTATTTTGATTCACCATGCGAATCGGCAAGTATCAATTCTTGTAGTTCGTCTCAAATTGAAAAGGTAGGTAGTTAATTAGTGTCGCACCGGAACAACACAAAGGGCTATTGGCGACGGTCCGGGATTGAAAAGACCTTGCTATTCTATGGATTAAATACAAGAACACAGTACCAATTGATCGCCAATTGGCAATAATTACCATCACCAATTGACGATAGTTTTATACATCACCATAGACGGTTTCCGTCATAGATTTGCTGCATGCACTTTCACTTGCGTGTAAGTGCAAGCCATCCAACATGGTGGCCTATCCAAATAAGCTTTTGACGATGACAATTTTAGTCGTCAATTTAGTGAGGGATTGATACCATGTACTCTCTCTTGACTTTTACACAGTTACCGCGTTTATACAGTCCTCTTTTAATAATGTCCATTTCCCATTTGTCATGGTAAATGGGTGTTAGACGTCAAAAGAATATCGCTCCATATAAGTTCATACCAAATCACCTATAAATGGAGTTGAATGCAAGCATTCAAGAAGTACTTCCGTAGCAAACTTTCCTTTCATCTCGCTTCCTTTCCCCCCCTCCCCCCCAACTATGTTCATATAGTTCATTTCAACTATCTGCCAACAGAGCTTTCGAATCTTGCCCTTTCCCCGTCTCACCCACTTTGATGCATATTGCTGTCACAGAATCGATTTAACTCTCCTAGTGGTCGTCTCGACGAGGTATCTCGTGATTGGCAAAACTGACCATATCTTGATGGACGAGATACTTCGTCATTATAAGGAAACTGACCAAATCTTGATCTCGTCATCATAAAAAAAAATCGGCAATATCTTGATGACAATATAGCTCATCATAAGCAAAATTGGTCAGATCTTGATGGACGAGATATCTCGTCGAAACCACTTGGAGGGATAAGCTGGGTGTTTGTGACGCAAGGGCCATATTTGGTCAAGCTGCGCTAAACAACAGACAACGTCAAGTAATGGACATACAGACGAAAGGAGAGGCTTACCGACACAAGATAGACAAGATAGCTCACTGAACCACGGATGCCCCGCCAATAGGGATTGTTTTTTCTCTCCAACTCTACATGTCTACTATATATCTGTAAACTAGATAAGTACCATATTTTTCATTTCTTTCAGCCGAAAACATGATTATCCGGATGGTGTATGTCCTTCCCATGATCTTAGGACGCACTTACGATGTCGCCAAGGATACTATAGGGGTGGATATATTTTCGCCCAAAGACATCGCAGCGCCAAGAGTAAGATCTTCATTTTATCACTTAAACGTCTTAGGGATTCACTAATTCGCAGTCATTTTTTTTAACTTAACTTTACAATCACTTTTACTTTGACTTATGCATTCGAAAACATTCTATTATTCAATTTTAAAAGGCGAGTTAGTTTGAAAATTTCAAATTTGAGTTTGGTTGAGAATTGCGTTTACTCTATCTACTCCATTTCATATAAAGGGTCGCTGTAGGCCGATTGGAAGAGTAAGGGACTAGCAACGGGTTGCGAATTCGAATCCAACCAAAGACCGTCGTGTAGAAAGAGGGCTGGTGCACTGTCGTGACCTCAAATGTCCTCAAGTTGGTGTGGTGTTGAAATTTGGAGAGTGGGGTGACATTTGAAATGTGACCTCGTCATCTAAAAGTGGTTCAAAATTACGTGGTGTTGTCCTCGGATCTTTTACTTCAGGTTTGATCCCGGACCGTCGTCAATAGCCCGTTGTGTTGCTCCAGTGCGACGTTAATTAAATACCTACCTACCTACCATTTCATATTATGGGTGTGCCCAAAATAACTCATTATTTTATTTAAATTGGTAACGCTTATGCACGTTAAGTCTGTCATGGACTCAAATGTCCTCACGTTAGCGTGGTGTGGAGAGTGGGTTGACATTTCAGATGTGACCTCGTCATCTGACCGTGGTCAAAATTACGAGGCATTGTCTTTGGATCTTTGGAGGTATCGATCTCATCATCTGACCATATTCGGTATTGTCCTCGGATCTTTTCTTTCGAGATTAGTCCAGGACCATAGCCAATAGCCCTTCGTGATGCGTTGCTTCAGTGCTATGTTAATTAACTACAAACCTAGCTACCTCAATCACATCTAAAATTTCACCATCAAAGCTTATCTGTAAAAAGCAAAGTAATGCCATAGACTACAGATTCTAACACGACACTCATAAATGCTGCATGATACTACTGACCTCTATAAGACCCATTGAGGATGACTGGTACTCTTCCTATTTGTAGGTTATCCAAGAATCATTCTATCGCTCCAACTTCAAGACAGTGGAGAGCTCTTCCGATGTAAAAGACGTTCTGGAGATCAACGGAGACCTCTCCCTCAAGATCAAGAGCGGAATGCTGGACGTCCAGGGTTTCGGAGCGTACGTCAAGAGCACCACAAAAGTCCAGAACTCTGTAGATATTTTAGTGAAAGTCAGCTTCAGAACGGTTAGTATTGAAAAGAAGCATCTTTAACCCTCCAAGTGGTTTCGACGAGGTATTTCGTCCATAAAGACCTGACCAGTTTCGCTAATGGTACTTTGGTTGTCAATTGTTTCTGATGAATACCACTGTATTCGAATACGACAAAGAATCGAGTACAACGAATTCGATAAAGAATCGAATACAACGAATACGATGAAGAATCGAGTACAACGAATACTTTTAACTATCGAGAACATGAATGCTTTTGTATTAGAATATTATCATCTCTATTTAAAAGAAATCACGTGATTCATTATTTTCAAAATGCGTTTTAATTTGCAGTGCGATACTTGAGTGTGATGCACTATATTCTATATAGGGACCACGGTAGCACAGTTGGAAGAGCAACGGATTAGCAACCGGAGGGTTGCGAATCCAGTCAAAGACCGTCCTGTACACTGGGGCTTGTGCACATTAAATCTGTCGTGTCCTCAAATGTCCCCATGTTGGCGGGGCATGGAAGTTTGGAGAGTGTTGGTGGTAGCTCCGGTGTTCTTGTCACTTGACCGTGGTTCAAAATTACGAGGCGTTGTTCTTGGATCTTTCCCCTGCGGCATTAATCCCGGACTGTCGCCAATAGCCAGTTGTGTTTCTTCAGTTTGGCGTTAATTAACTACATACTTCGAGTACTTTGGTATCCTAGTACTTAAGTATCCGATTACTTTGGTGTTCGATTACTTTTGATAAGTACTAATGCATTCGAATACGAGAAAGAATCGAGTACAATGGATACTTTTGTATTCGAATATTCTCATCCCTATTTGAAAGACACCACGTGATTCGCTGTTTAAAAATAAGCTTTGATATCAAGTGTGGGACCTGAGCTCCTCTGCCTATCCAATGTTATTGTATCTTGTTTGGTAAAGTTTGGAATACAGTGAAATTCTTTGTAGGGATGATGCTTTGTTCTCTCACATAGGTGTCCAAGAGTCTACCACACTCTGCTCGGCCGATGGCCGACTGGTCAAAAGGCATGAAGTCGGAGCACCTAGGCACTCATTTTGTACAGAGTATCCTTTACGGAGGAGATTTGATCGCTTGTATTCGTTTCAAGGCCGCAAAAGCAGAGGATCTGCAAGATATCAGGGGCATCATCAAATTGTCCATCTCATCAGGCAGTGCTCTGGACCTCGTTGCTGGAGGTAAGTGCTCTCTATACTCTGAGAAAGATGCTATTTCAGTCACATGGCTTTGTCGCATCAAAGTTTATAATAAAATTTAAAAAAAAAATGTTTTTTGCTTTCCATTCTCCCTAGCACAGAATTTTCCTTAGTCCCAGTTAACGAATATGGTGGCGCATCATCGTAAAGAGCTTATTCTCGGGGCGAAAAAAAAGCATGCATTTTGTTTAATGACTGGATGAATAACAACTTTTAGTCCGTCACTTAACTAACGATGATGCATGTTTAAAAACATTCAACGCTTCATCTTTGCAGGAAACATGGTTCTTTAATCACACCACAATAATACAAGAGCTCCATAATAAATTCCGAAATAGTTTTTAAGCTAAATGACGATTCTTTCACATGTGATACCTTAGGATGCGATTTGCTGTTGTTAGTCATCGAGCCTGTGATAATTTTGTAGGTTGGAAAATAGTTAATTTCAAAGAACATTTTTTAAAGGATATGGCTTTGCAATTTTGTATAAATATCGTTAATCTAAGCTTATATCATGTTTATCGACATCGGATAGATAGCTAGAAATTGTGACAGATTGTACATTATTTTGTATGTGGTTCATATTTTCCCGATTGCTACCGAATATTTTTAAGGACTTTCAGATATTTCATCTAAATTTTGAAATAAGTTGCGGTACTCTTTTAAGTGTTTTAAGTACTTCGATTTCCCTTTTCTACCTGTTATAACTTCATCTAGTTTTCTAATCTTTACTAGTTGTTACTTTATTTACGATTACCTTATTTGCATTAGAATCTTTAGGCTCCAATATTTTTGATGTCGAAGATTAGGTTCTCTAGTCAGTAATATTGGTAACTATATATTTTATATATTTCTAAATGCAACTTTTAATGCCTCATGAATACTGGATTCTTTGTCAGAATGTTGGTATTTTCATGTTATCAGAATGTTGGTCGTGTTTAACAAGCAAATAATATTTTAAAGCGCCTTCGATTGTTGGTAAAACTGAAAATAGAAGTTTAGGTGGATTGCCGAAAATAAAGCATTCTACTTGATGTCTCGTAGTAACTGTTTTGGGAATAACTCATTTTTATTTTAATAATATATGTAACTCTCCGAATTAACTTTCAAAAAGTATTAGGACTCTTGGTATAGGGGTGGGGGCTGGTGTTACTTACTTAAGTGTTTGCAGCTACAACAGTGATTCCAAGAGGGTAAGTTGAAGCTGAGTTTGTGCGGAAATCTCTGCAGATTGAGCAATATAGTTCAGGAAGTCTGATATACTTATTTCGATCTTTTTGGGACATGGTTAATGTAGATAAAGTGTTGTACATGCTTTTTCATTCTCTAAAATATATTTATTAGGTACAAATTAAAATATTTATCATTTTAAAAATCGTGTTACAAAATGCCTTCTTTCCCACCTTTTAGCCCATTTCGTCATTATTAAACGCTCGGTAGCATTAAAGACGGAGAGTAAAAACTTTTTTAAATACAGGCATTTATTTAAAGGTGAGAGGCAACACTTCTATCCTATTGCAAAAGCGATTTCGAAAAAAATATTTCTTCCCAACCTAATGGATATGTACTTTTTGTGTGGACTCATCACTGCTTAGAATTACAATTTCATGTAATTTTCTATTGCTATCAAACCTCATTTAATTTAAACAAGAGATCTTCATTTCTCATGTGCAGGGGAACTTGAAATGCTGGACAAAAAGCTGAATAGCAAGGCCACCATGGAGATCAGCTACTTCGCAACTGTCCCACTAGAGGGCGTCCCCAACACCATCGAAGGTCTGCGAGATCTCGTAAAACAGTTCGAGAACCACGTAAAGAAAGTTGAAAACGGAATCGGGGTTCCAGTCGAAGTGGAACTCGCGGAACTCTCCACATTCGACTCGAGAATCGATTACATCAAGAATTTGTGAGTCCGAATTTCAGATTTAAATAGGAGAAAGGTATGAGTGTTACACATTAACCCTCCAAGTGGTTCCGACGAGATACCTCGTTCATCAAGGTCTGACTTATTTTGAAATGGCGAGACATCTCGTCATCAAGATATTGCCGATTTCTTTATGAGGACTAGATCAAGATCTGGCCAGTTTTCTTCTAATGACGAGATATCTCGTCCATAAATATCTGGTCAGTTTTGCTTTGACTAGATACTCCGTCGAGACAACCACCAGACTGGTTAAAAGAGTAAGGTTTTAGCTGTGCGATAACGTACAGTGTACATTTAAGAAATATTCTTCACCTACGTTTACAAATGAATTTTCTTTACACTTTATTACCATATAGTTTTTTAATATATTGCCGTGTGATCTTCAATTATATGTCGCGATCCCACTGAATTTAAAATTAAGTTACCCAAGCAAATATCAATTACCTATTATCACAATTACCCTGCATCAAGATAGAACATCAGGTTAACAATTAAATCATTTACATGTTTAACATGTAAAATTATATGAACTTTAATTGAAAGTGTTTAAATACTCTTAAGCCACTAACTATGGATGAAATTTCATTAAGATTTTGCTATAATGGGTTACTTTATCTTTGTAATTTCTATCTTTTCACATTTTCTATATACAACGCGAATTTTTTTCCCATTACCAACACATAGTTTTATGACAACGAAAAGTTTTATTTTTCATCTCCAAGAACAATTCGTCTCCTGTTAATCAATAGAGATAATTAGTATCAATAGTGATTATGTTAACCCTCCAAGTAGTTTCGACGAGATATCTCATCAAGATCAGACTTATTGTGCTAAAGACGAGATATCTCGTCCATCAAGATGTTGCCGATTTTGTGACGAGGACGAGATATATCGACCACAAAGATCTGGTAAATTTTTCTTATGTCGAGATATCTTGTCCATCAAGATCTGCTCAATTTTGCTAATAAGGAGATACCTTCTCGAGGACAATCATCAGGAGGGTTAATAAATTGGTTAAGAGGGATGATGAAAAAAGATCTTTACAGTACAGTGTTTCAAAACTTGTCAAGTAACCTTAATTGAAAACATCCATAATATTTCCCATTCTATTATAGAGGTATATTGAAGTGGACGCTCAGAAATCAATTATTGTAATATGAATGAGCTGTGAATTTTATACCATGCACTTTATTGGAAAGAATTAACATCAGTAAGAATACGTTTGAGAACTGTACACAAATACAGTTTTATATTTTTGCCTAATTTTATTTTATTTGGAAATGAAATGGGCATATCTATGACAATTAAGAACATTTAGCACAAATGCTATGCAAGGGTCGGCTAGTTTATGAATATTTCCCTTGTGTTTGTAAGTGTTATTGAAGTTGTACATGTTACCAACAAATGCCCGATTTGTATTCCTGCCTAATTCCATTTCATTTTTACGGATGAAATGGGCATATCTATGAAAATTAAGAAAGAAATTTTAGCGCAAAGGCTATGCAAGACTCGGCTAGTTTATAAATATTTCCTTTGTGTTTATGTGTTATTAAAATTGTACATGTTACCAACAAATACCGTTTTATATTTCTGCCTAATTCTATTTCATTTGGACGGATGGAATGGGTATATCTATGACAATTAAGAAATTTTAGGGCAAATGCTATGCAAAGGTTGGCTAGTTTATAAATACTTCCTTGTGTTTATAAGTGTTATTAAAGTTGTATAGGTTACCAAATGAAAAGAGAAAATGTATACATTTGGTACAAGTGAAACATTAAGTATTTAGGATACAAATTTTTGGTTCATGAAGGATCTGTCTTCAACTTAGTACTTAGTACATTTAACTTAGTATTTAGTTATCTAACTTAGTACTTAGTTATCCAACTTAGCCTCGGAGAGTGAAGATGTCGGGGCCCTAAAAAACTTTTTAGAATGATTGTAAGCGGGATCTAATGCGAACTGTCAGTTAAAATTATAAACTAAACGTCTTATCTGAGTAGTTTAAGTACATTCTTGTCTCTCTACTGTTGATGATAGCTTTAGCACAGAGCCCGTTCTAGAAGACAACTTAATTTAACTTTCCGTCTGTTTTAGGGATTTGGAAACAGAACTAGAATTCTTTGAGGAATACTACGATGATCTGAAGAGTTCGAAGACTCAACTGCAATCCTGGTTGCATGAGTTGCCAGGGACATTGAGTAAAGAAGAAGAAAAGCAGGTAAGAAATCAATTAAATAAAAAAATCGATAAAGGAAAATTTGGGTACTTAAACATCAAAGATTTTGAACCTTAAACCTTTAAAAAGTTTTCTCACGTGAATATTAAAAATAATAGCAAAATCATAATACTAAATGGAAACGAAAAACAATGAATTAATTTTACTGCATATGATAATGGTGTAAAATATTAGTTTGATAAATTTGTTAATAGTTTTTATTGTTAAATGCTTATTGTTTGCTCATTGTGAACTGTCTGACTTGATACTTGAAATTTGGAATTTTCTATTTCATTCATTTTTCTTTTCTATTTCATTCACCGTTTTTTCTATTTCATTCATTTTTCTTTTTGTTTTACTCACCGTTCTTTTCAATTTCATTGACTTTTCTTTTTTGCTTTATTCACTTTTCTCATCTTATTCTTCATTTTATTCTCCTTTATTTTCTGTTTTATTAACTTTTCTTTTCTAGTTTATTCCCTTTTGTTATCTATTTTGTTTTTCTTTATTTTCCATTGTATTCATTTTCTTATCTATTTTTATTAATTTTTTATCCATTTTCTTATCTATTTTATTCATTTTCTTATCTATTTTGTTCAATTTTCTTATCTATTTTATTCATTTTTCTCATCCATTTTATTCTCCTTTATTTTCTGTTTTAACTTTTCTTTTCTATTTTATTCATTTTCTCATCCACTTTATTCTCCTTTATTTTCTATTTTAACTTTTCTTTTCTATTTTATCTATTTTTCTTATCTATTTTACTCACTTTTCTATTTTATCCACTTTTCTTATCTATTTTAATCTTCTTTATTTTCTATTTTACTCAGATATCGCAATTCAGCGGAAGGTTGAGTGTCGTCCTGCGGTCTTTTTCTTCGACCATCGGCACGCTGGACCTGGAGAAGGGCTCGTGGCAGTTGGACGCAGCCAAAGAAGCCTACAAAGAGGGCAAGGGACTCGGGATGGCCGGGAAATTCCGAAGGGAGCTCAACAAAATGCTCAGGAAGGTATCGCATCATAAAGCGTTGATTGTCTGAGCTCGGTACAGTCGACGCTCGCTTGAACGAATGTCCATTTTAAAAAATTCGCCTGATTTCACGAACTTTCATTAAGTCTTGCTCCGGTATACAGGGTGTCCCAAAAATGTTGTTCCGCAATTTATCTTTTTAACATTTGGAGATAAGTAGGCAATGTAAATTGCAAAAGTGCACCAAATAAGGTAAGTAATTAAGATATGTGAATAAAATTATCACGTAATAACAATTTAAGCGGATACAGTTTTTAATGTGTATACAACCCCTCTAGATAAAAATCCGAGATAGCAAAAATGTTCCTTACTTGTATCCCTATCGTTAGTAAAAAAACCATATTTCTGTAGGTTGAATAGTAACGGAGATACAAGAGTTTCCATTTTTAAGGGGGCCGTATCTAATTTAGAACGATGGCCAAAAATGAAGAGCTAAGTTCTGCATTGCTGCGGATGGAAAACATTTTGAACATGCGTTGTAAATTTCCTTTTATTTTTATTTAAACAATTTTTTCTACAATATTTTTATTGAAGATTACATTGTCTACTATTATTTAGTGCGATTTTCATCTGCAGTTGCAATACTACATTACTTTGCACAATGTTGCACTTTCTGACCGAAAAAAAATGCTTTTTAGCATTGTGTATACGGTCCCTAATCTGACTGCTTGAACAGCTGTGCACAAGCGGTATAAGTCAACTTTTTTGCGTCATTATACCTCCGTTACTGTTCAACCTACAGAAATGCAGTTTTCTGCTAACGATAGGGATGCAGGTAAGGAACATTTTTGCTATCTCGGATTTTTATCTAGAGGGGTTGTATACAAATTAAAAACTGAATCCGTTTAAATTGTTATCACGTGATAATTCTATTCACATATCTTAATTACCTACCTTATTTGGACTTTTTGCAATTTACATTTCCTACCTATCTCCAATTGGTAAAAAGATAAATTGCGGAACAACCTTTTTGGGACACCCTGTATGATAAGAGGACAGATTTTAATTCCTTTTGCAATTTACATTGCCTATCTCCAATTGGTAAAAAGATAAATTGCAAAACAACCTTTTTGGGACACCCTGTATAATAAGAGGACAGATTTTAATTCCTTTTTCGTAATTATTGAACTCTTAATGTTCACCAAAAGGAGCGTCGACTGTATAAAGAGTATTCTGCGGTTGTAGTTAAGAAGACAGTATCTCTAATTTTGGTCGTTTAAACCTCCGAGTGGTTTCGACGAGATATCTCGACCATCAAGATCTGACCAATTTTGTTAATGACAAGATACCTCGTCATCAGAATATTGCCGATTTTCTGATGATGCTGAGATCAAGGTCTGGCCAGTTTGACTTCTAATGACGAGATACCTCATCGAGATAACCATCAGAAGGGTTAAGTTAACGGTTAAAACTTTGCGTGTGAAAGTATCTGATACCTGATAACTCTAGAAACGGTAAGAGTATTCTATCAACAGTAAAGGAATAATATTGCTATCAGTATCAGATGCTTATGTAGAGAGAATGTGGCAAACTTCAACCCTAAATGGCTATACTTGGAAACAGTGGCGCAATGTGATTCAGCCACCTCCAAAAAGCAATAGAAAAATTAAATTTTCATCGTTTTGAAACGTTATTTCTTGATAGTTTAGGCGATGTGCTAAAAGATTCTTCACCAATCTCTAATGAAAGTTTTGCTTTTTATTGGAGTAAGGGTCATATTCGGCCAAGCTACGGCAAACTTAAGACATATATGATCAAATAATGGGCATTCACATACAAGGAAAAGTATGGAAATTTGGATTCATGGACAATAAATTTAAGCTACACTATATTAGTTTTTCCATGTTAGTGAGTTTTGTTCGCTTCTCTTAAATGTTTGAGCTGAAGGATTGGTTGGGTTTTTCTGTCGCAAGGGCCATATTTGCCATGCTGCGCTACAATATCAAGTAATAGACATACACACACAATGAAAGTTTTTCTGACACAGAAGAGAGAAATTCATCAGGGATTAATCGAGCCTGCACCAGCAACAAGAGCTGAAGGGAAAGAAACATAACCAAAATGTGTGCAGGACAAGCTACTCCCAGGTCCTGGTGGACGCAGCTTGTGCTATTTAGGACCTTGCGCCATGAAATCCAAATTCCAATCCCGGTTCCTGGTAAGATAAATTTCAAGTTTTACCGTTAACTTAAACCTCCTGGTGGTTGCCTCAACGATGTACCTCGTCATTCGCAAAACTGACCAGATCTTGATGGACGAGATATCTCATCATCAGAAGAGATCTGATCAAATCCTGATCTCGTCATCATAAAGAAATCGGCAATACCCTGATTTGGTCAGAATTTGATGGACGTGATACCTCGTATAAACCACTTGGAGAATTAACAGTGGGATAGGGGTGGCCATTGGCGGTATGCTGCCTAAATAAAGGGGTCTGAGACAGGAAGTAACAAGTGCCACGTGTATTTTTAGGCGGCTAAAATAGGCATAAAGTTCTACTTTATCTATAGGGTTATCGTAAATTTTTGCCCGTTTTACATGATCATAACACCCTAAGAGGAAGTGTGTGCGTTTAACCCTTCAAGTGGTTTCGACGAGTTACCTCATCCATTAAGATCGGACAAATTTTGCTAACGACGAGATAGCACGTCATCAAGGTATTATCGATTTTTTATGATGACGAGATCAATAACGTTCATTTTTGATGTAATGACGAGATATCCATCGATCTGGTCAGTTTTGATGATGGCGAGATACCTCATCAAGACAACCACAAGAAGTGAAGGTTGTTGATCCAGGTTGTGAAGTTGGGGTAGTACGCCCGAACATAAAATTGGTGGTACAGTACCCTGATATGGTGGTATAGCCCCTTCCAAATAACAATTCGGGGTGTTGGCTTGCTTGGAGATACTGCTTTCTTGATTATCAAGCTAACATTTCATCTGAACTCTTATTGAAAGTTTGTTAAATGTGCATTTTTTGTTTCTAACTGCCATTTATTTCTATTTTGTTACAGGTTAATTCAAGTAAGTCTTAGACGTAAAATATATGCACAGGAGAAAATTTATGTCACAAAACGTCACATGGGAGCGAGCATACGAAATTTTCTGAACTTGTTATAGGGAGAATAAAAGTGAATGGAGTAAACTTTTAAGAGTAAGAAATATAAGAATATTATATTGCCTTAAGTTCCACAGATTCAAAGAACCAGTGACTCTCCACCTTTCCTATTCGGATGATCCCAGACAACAGAAATAAAAAAACGTACATTAGCAAAACGTCTACTTAAAATTAAAATTACCCTAAAATTTGGTTGACTGAAAAACCATGATACACAAGAACATGAATTTCAGCTTATCAAAATTATCAACTGTTTTTTAAATTGCGTTTGTCACTATTATATTCCCAATTCGTTTCTATAAAGGCTTTTTACCCAGGAATCTACATACGCATAATTTAAAGCGTATTGTTTCACTGCAAATCGGTAAATTATTAAGTTATGAATGTTGTAAATTAAAATAGTTGATTGGGTAATTAAGGTCCAATATATGACCATAAATTCCATATGACCATATTTGGCCAAGTTGTGCAATACACAAGATCAAGTAATGGACACACACATACACAAGGAAAGTTTTACTGATACGAAGATAGGTAGGTAGGTAATTGAATTTATGTTGCACAGGAGCAACACAACGGACTATAGGCTACAGTCTGGGATCCATCCCGAAGGGAAGGATCCAACGAAAACATTTCTTTAATTTTGAATCACTATCAGATGACAAGGTCAATATTTGAGCTGGCAGCCCACTCGCCAGACTGAGGACATTTCACACCACGACAGATTTAGCGTACACCAGCCTCCACGTACACGACGATCTCTTGGTTGGATTGAATTTCGATCTCGCAACCCACTAATCCACGGCTTTATCAACTGGGCTATCACTGCCCTGACACGAAAAGAGAAATATACCAAGAATACGTTATAGGAATTGAATATGCGTCGTCAACCACTTGCAAATATAATATAGACATATGTCATTAAGGCAACCATTAGAAGGGTAGGTAAGTAATTAGTTAACGTCAAACTGGAGCAAAACAACGGGCTATTGGCAACGGTCCGGGATCAACCCCGAAGGGGAAGATATCAGGACAACACCTCGAAATTTTGAACCACGGTCAGATTACGAGGTCACACCTGAACTGGAGCCACACACTCCAAACTGCCACACCACGCCAACGTGAGGCCATCTAGGGCTACGAGAGATTTGACGTGCACCCGCCTCCACGTACACGACGGTCTTTGTTTCGATCGAATTCAGAACTCGCAACTCTTCGGTTGCTAATCTGCTACTCTTCCAACCGGGATACCACGGCCCCCATTAAGAAGGTTGTGACAAGGAAAACCTTAAGCTTCATTTTCTCAATTAAATGAACTAAATTGATTTGGAATAGTAAACAATACTCGTTGGAGCATGTTTATGGATATTAGAATTTTACTTTCTTACATCCATCGGTAGGATGTGGGGTGCAAATTCCGACCGTGACCGTGACCATGGCCAAAAAATGACCATGGTTCAAAATTACGAGGATGTCCTTGGATCCTACGGGATTGATCCTGGACCTTCGCCAATAGCCCGCTGTATTTCTCCAATGCGACGTTAATTAACTACCGACCATAGGTAAGAAGGACGGCAGCGACCTCCATAAGACAAAAAGCAGATCGCCACTCACAGGTTAAAGACAAAACTGTCCACAAATGCAACAAAAACTCAAATGTCGAAGCTCAGTCCGACAGATTACACATTAACAATACTTGCTATAGTATTATCTGAAGCATGAAACTCCGGATGACACCATTGCACAACGTTTTGCCACTTCTTTTCCATTCCAGGACTGGAAATACCCGTCGAGTATTCCTCGGTCTACACCCACTACGGTTCTAGTCAATGCATAGACGACAAAGCCACATCCCTGATATATTCTGGCTACCTGGCCTCTTCCCCCAGGAACCACATCGGAGCAGGATACAACTACCTGTGCATGCCGAAGGAACCACACCTGGAGGATAATACGGCCGTTCTGAATGACAGCACCCTGGCTGGTGTCAAGTACGGACTCCTGCAGACTGCACCTTTTCGTATCTGGGAGGATTCCACTGTGCTGAAGGGCGTGGTCTGTGCAGTGTGTTTGGTGCACAGGCAGACTGCATTCACCTCTTTTGGTAAGTCTACTTTCTACTACCGTGTAATTTAAAGACTATATTCAAGTCTGACCTTTAGGATTAACGGTTCTCAACGAGCAGCGTATAAAAGTAGAATGCCAGTATACTGAAGGGTGTGGTCTGTGCAGTGTGCTTCACAAGGCACACTGCACAGACCACAGACAGACTGAGTTCCCACAGGCATACTGCTTTCACCCTTTTTGGTAATTCTGCTTTCGGTTTGAATCAACAAAAGACGATTAATACTTTCCTGTGCTAGTAAAGACTAGTATCTCCAATGGTGTTTAGGATTAACGGTTCTTAACATGTAATGCATAAAAATAGGATGCCAGTATACTGTAGGATGTGGTCTGTGCAGTCTACTTCAACAAGCACACTGCTCAGACCAAATCCTTCAGACAGACTGCGTTCATTTTCATTAGTAATTCTGTTTTTAGTTTGAATCCTAGAAGATTAATACTTTTCCATGCTAATAAAGAAGGCAGCATCTCTAAAGTTTAGGCTTTAGATTGACTGCTCTTAACATGCAATATATAAAAGTAGGATAGCAGTGTACTGAAGGGTGTGTTCAGTCTGTGCTATGTACTTGGTTCACAGTTAGACTGTGTTCACCTTCTTTAATAATTATACTTTCAGTTTGAATCTACCATAGAAGATTAATACTTTTCAGTGCTAATAAAGAAGGCAACATTTACAAAGTCTAGATTTTAGATTGACTGTTCTTAACTCTCCTGGTGGTTGTCTCGACGATATATCTTATTAGAAAAACCATTAGCAGATCTTGATGGACGAGATATCTCGTCATTAGAACAAAACTGACCAGATCTTAATCTCCTCATCATGAGAAATCGGCAATATCTTGCTGACGAGATATCCTGTCATTAGCACAATTTTTCATACCTTGATGGACGAGATATCCTGTCATTAGCAAAATTTTAATTTCTTGATGGACGAGATATCCTGTTATTAGCAAAATTTTTCATATCTTGATGGACGAGATATCTCGTCGAAAACACATGAAGGGTTAATTTGCAGTACATAAAGTAGGATAGCAGTGTGCTGGAGGGTGTGGTCGGTCTGTGCAATGTGCTTGGTGCACAGGTACATTAACCTTGTTTGGTAATTCTCCGTTCAGTGTTTAATATACAACATAATATATATTTTCCCATACTAATAAAGAAGACATCTGCAAGTTTGGCCTCATGGATTAACGGTACTCAGCATGCAGTATATGAAACTACTCATTCAGCTAAAAAAACGCAAGAGTAATTTAATCAAAAGTTCATACCATTATCCTACCATTTAGTACTATAACGTATGACATGGTCATGTTCCCAATTTCTTGGTATCCCTCAAAGCACCCTGGACTGTCATTGCATTTTAAAGGTTCACGACCACATCAAATTTCTCGGACAAGACCTGGAGCAGGGATGCGCAGAATAGTTAAGACCAAGGGGGCCAGATAGATTCACCGTGATTTATGGCAGTGCAGCAAAAACATTATTTTTTCATATATATTGTTACAAAGAAAGATAATAAAATATGAATAACGAATTTAATTTGATGCGTGACAGTGGACTGAATTGACAATTTTTTACTTGTTTGGATTGATTTTTGCAGTAGCCAAGCGCATAATTAATTCTAAACTTTCATTAGTCAAGCGGTTCCTGTTTTTGGATTTGTTAATATTCATGACTGAAAAAGTTTGTTCCCAGATATATGTACCGCGCCTGGCATCCAGCTACTTTGTTGTGCGCATGTGCGATTTTTAAAATTTACTTTCGTGTGACTTTTTAAAGTTAAAATAACACATGGTGGTGGCAGACTTGTGTTTTTGATCATGGTGGATAATCACTTTAACCAATCAATAATTTGGGATTCTTGCTTTTACCCAAAACCACGTCGTGACAGATCTTCCAACTGACAAACTGGGAGAAATAACATGAAGCTGCGGGCACATTCTCAGTCTATTTCATTTTAAGGTCGACGCATCAAGAAAGGTAGCTTTGTAGCAGGTGTCAAATACAGACTCCCTCAGACGGTACATTTCCGTGTCTGGGAGGATGCCAGTGTGCTAAAGAGTGTGGTCTGTGCAATGTGCTTGATAGACTGGGGCTAGGAAATTAGTAACAACAGCAACACTATGCAGTGGTAGTCATGCATAGTCATGCCTGTGCCAGACATAAGAGACATATCAACCGGAATATGCATGACTGGAAACAAATTTTGCGCTTTTTTCTAGGTCATAAAGAGTGCTTCTCTGGGCAAGGCAGCTGGAAGCTGCAGTACTCCGGCTACCTTATGGCGGCCTCGGACATCGAACGCTCGCAGAACGTGTGCGTAGATTCGAAGCTGGAGGCCCACCAGGAGAGCTACATGGGTCAACACGAGCAGAGCCTCAACTTCGCTCTCATGAAACACGAAAACGGAACAGCGAACTTTGTCCCCTGTGCTGTGTGTTCTAAATAAATAAATTACCATTCATGACTGTTTTTCACTACTTTAATACACAAAACACCTTGTATTTTTAAAAAGATCAGGAGATAAAAATCAATTCACATACATTTTAAATCCAAGATTTGGGTCATTTTACACCAGGGAGTTGTTGCATCAGTCTGCCAACCAGTAGGTCCCGGGTTTGAATACTTGTTTTTAGGTAGGTAGGTAGTTGAATTAACGTCACACTGGAGAAACACAGCGGACTATTGGCGACGGTCCGAGATCAATCTCGAAGGGAAAGATCCGAAGGCAGCACTTCGTCATTTTGAAACACGGTCAGATGACGAGGTCAACACCTGAGCTTGCACCCCACTCTCCATACATCCACGCCACGCCAACGGGAGAACGCGTGAGGCCACGATAGATTTAACCTGAACCAAACCTCAGGTACACTTCGGCCTTTGGTTGGATCGAGTCTCGAACTCGCAACCCTCTGGTTGCTAATCCGCTTCTCTTCAAACCGGGCTGAGACCCTAAGTTCGTAAGAACATGAATGTTAATGATTGTAACAGTAGCTTACTCATTAGATGCTCCCTCACAAATAGCCACCAGTTCGCCCTTTGTAGTGTAAGAGGTGAGTGTTTGGACGTTAGAAATTAAACTCCATCCAGGTTGCTTTTACTCGTATAACAAGTTCCCAGAGATGTTGAAAGCCTGAAACTTTCAAAGAATGCCCTTAAGAATTTTTCAAATGCGGTCTTGAAATTTGAAGGAAGATCTCCAAAAAGTTTGTATTAGTTTTCAAAATAATAAATGAAATCAATTTTTACAATTCATGAACTTTAATTTTGTCGATAAAGGGCACGTAAAACCTTAGAAAAAAGAAAACACAAGCAGATACCTGCTCATTTCCCTCTTTTTAGACATCACTTTAAAAATGAGCAATGGGGATTCTGTTTCCATAAATTGTATTGAGCTACCAGTGCCTTGAACAAAGTAGTCAGAACTAGTAACTAGTATGTTTCAAGCACTTCTCAGTTGCTAATCCTGGTTCTTATGTTGCAATTTAAAAACAATCTAAATGAAGAAATTTCATAAAATTGACAGTAAATGCCTGTCAATGACGTAAAACCTTCATTCCATTCAAGTACTTCCTGACTTCCAACTTCAATCTCTGTGCCCTCCATGAAGAAATGGATAGGTCCATCTCCCCCTTACAGTTTTCTTTGCTTTTCGTAGACTTTATGATCTTTACTGGGAGGCGAGGGGGCCCGTAAAGACTCTAGACTTTCATCTTATTGCCTTGCTCCGTGTTATTATTGTCTGTATCCTTTTTTTGGCTATTTCTATTGCAAAAGATTAATTGGAAATAAAAAATGCCTCAAGGCGAACGAAGGCTCTGGAAATATGAAAAAGTGCCCACCCTCAAATATTCGAAAGAACTGAAAGAAACTGCCTATAAAGAGAGAAGCACAAAACTATAAATATTTAACTCCCAGTACTGCTTATAACAGTACACACTCAACAAATTCACAAAAAACATAGAACGGCACTTTACATCCACAAAACTATAGGTCATAAAAGTAATAATGTTCTTAGAGTAAGTCAAAAAATGTTCTTAAAATTGATTTTCCTTTTAAACAAGTAATGAAATAAGATACGAGAAATTGTATAAGTTACGGTAAGATATTATCGAGATTGTGGATTGGGGTGACTTAAATAGAGATTAATAAGTCGAAAGCAATTGTCATCGTGGTGTAACGTTTTACTGTAAATGCTAAGACAATAACTAGTATATTCAGACATTTGAATCCAATCTAAGAAAACTGCAGCTTCAAGGAAGCATCCGTCGTCTTATTCTTCCATATTTAATCGATTTTAAAAAATCCATAGGAGAGAGTATTAGAAAGAGTAGCAGACTAGAAGCCGGAGGGTTGCGAGTTCAAAACTAGATCCAACCAAAGACTGGTTGGATCTGGTTTTGAAGGAGGTGCACGTGTGGACTGGTGCACGAAGAGAACTGGTGAACGTTAAATCTGTTATGGCCTCAAATGTCCTCACGTTAGCGTGGTGTGGAAGTTTGGAAAGTGAGGTGCCAGCTCAGGTGTTGACCTCGTCATCTGAACATGATTTAAATTGACGAATTATAGAACTCGCGATTTGCATTTCCCTTCGCGATTGATTGAGGACCATCGCCCATATCCCGTTGTGTTGCTCCAGTGCGACGTTATTTTAGCTACCCTACCCCTTAAAGAATACATTAGATTAACTGGTAGGGGATAATGCCTCAAGGACCATACTTGGTCAAACTGCACCAAACGTCAAGAAAATAAGGATCCATTAAAATTCGAAATACTTCGAAGTACGTTGAGTAGAGGGATTCAACTGTAATTTGTATTCAATGTGTGTGTGACTCCCGTTCCTACAGTAAATTGTCCTTTAAACAGGAACATATAAGTAATGGTGATTAACTTATCATTTTGTGAACTATGGAGTGTGCTGTTGATAATAAATTTTGTTAAATTTTACGAGTTTTATTCTTTATTGTTCAGCTTCCACAGACGTAGGAATGGAGGAATAGAAATTCTGACTTAAATGACGAGTTCCTACTACTTTGAGCCTCCTTCTTCAGATTAAACTTTTGGTAAGAGATCGACCATGCAAATCCCTTACCAAAAGTTCCATCACAAGAAGGGGCTTGAAGTAGCAGGATCTCTTCATTTAAGTTAGTGTGATGTAAAATGTTAAATTAACAGCTTTGATGCTCCGGAATAAATTGAGACAGTCATTTAGCATCAAACCAGTATGTTCCTGAGGTATGATCTACCTTCGTGCATATCTTAGAAAGCTAATGTGAAAACTACTACTTTTATTTCTTAGTGTAATACCTTCGACATTTAGGCTTACGTTACATTTTTTTTCGCACGAGTCCCTGAAAACAGGCAGCGCACAATTCTCAGCACAGAACGAACTATATCGTCCATTTTATTGACGATCTGGTTAGCTTTTCTTTACTAATAGCTAATACCGCGCACGCGTCAACCCTCAACCGAGTTTAAGGCACGCACAGGTTTGATATCGGAGGATCAAAAATTGGAGCCGAAACAAAATAGCTGACAGTTCTTGCTAAGGAAGCGGTGACAAAGATACACCAAAACACACCAAACCGCCTTTCCCAGCTTCACACCTGAAGACACTAGAGACCACGTTCTCCAACTGTGTCAGGTAGAATGGAACAGACAATACAAGCCGCTCAACATACGATCTCTTCCCAAACGTTTCCATGGATACCCGAGTCAAAAATAGACTTTTATTTTAGTAATATACCGGGCCATGTTACATTCCCCAGCGCCCTCAGCGGCACATCTCCATTAGGTGTACACGGACATCATGTACAGGAAGAACCTGAGTGATCTTTCCTGTTCCCATGGGGTCTATTTACTATCTTTAGTAAACACGGGTGTCGCGGAATACACCCAAGCGATAGTTTTCTACTTTCATCCCACTACTATGTTCTCAATCCCTTTCACCATTTCTTTCTTTAATTGGCTTTGTCCTGTGTTTGGCTCAATTTGGCTAAATATGGCACTTGCTCCATAAAACCCCCAAACAGCCAATCCATTCCCCAGTATCTCTACAGATTCGGATTATCTCATACCAACCATGTAAGAAACTGTATTCCTGTATGGAACACCTACGCACTATGCCTTAAAGTGCTCCCTAACAAGCCAAATCCACCTGTGTTGCTCACTTCCATGCCCCACTCCAGGATGTTTCAACCTAGAACTATAACATAGGAAGGAAGTACAGAGAGAAAGTGTTCCCTAACAAGCCAAATCCACCTGCGTTGCTCACTTCCATGCCCCACTCCGGGATGTTTCAACCTAGAACTATAACATAGGAAGGAAGTACAGAGAGAAAGTGTTCCCTAACAAGCCAAATCCACCTGCGTTGCTCACTTCCATGCCCCACTCCGGGATGTTTCAACCTAGAACTATAACATAGGAAGGAAGTACAGAGAGAAAGTGTTCCCTAACAAGCCAAATCCACCTGCGTTGCTCACTTCCATGCCCCACTCCGGGATGTTTCAACCTAGAACTATAACATAGGAAGGAAGTACAGAGAGAAAGTGTTCCCTAACAAGCCAAATCCACCTGCGTTGCTCACTTCCATGCCCCACTCCGGGATGTTTCAACCTAGAACTATAACATAGGAAGGAAGTACAGAGAGAAAGTGTTCCCTAACAAGCCAAATCCACCTGCGTTGCTCACTTCCATGCCCCACTCCGGGATGTTTCAACCTAGAACTATAACATAGGAAGGAAGTACAGAGAGAAAGTGTTCCCTAACAAGCCAAATCCACCTGCGTTGCTCACTTCCATGCCCCACTCCGGGATGTTTCAACCTAGAACTATAACATAGGAAGGAAGTACAGAGAGAAAGTGTTCCCTAACAAGCCAAATCCACCTGCGTTGCTCACTTCCATGCCCCACTCCGGGATGTTTCAACCTAGAACTATAACATAGGAAGGAAGTACAGAGAGAAAGTGTTCCCTAACAAGCCAAATCCACCTGCGTTGCTCACTTCCATGCCCCACTCCAGGATGTTTCAACCTAGAACTATAACATAGGAAGGAAGTACAGAGAGAAAGTGTTCCCTAACAAGCCAAATCCACCTGCGTTGCTCACTTCCATGCCCCACTCCAGGATGTTTCAACCTAGAACTATAACATAGGAAGGAAGTACAGAGAGAAAGTGTTCCCTAACAAGCCAAATCCACCTGCGTTGCTCACTTCCATGCCCCACTCCGGGATGTTTCAACCTAGAACTATAACATAGGAAGGAAGTACAGAGAGAAAGTGTTCCCTAACAAGCCAAATCCACCTGCGTTGCTCACTTCCATGCCCCACTCCAGGATGTTTCAACCTAGAACTATAACATAGGAAGGAAGTACAGAGAGAAAGTGTTCCCTAACAAGCCAAATCCACCTGCGTTGCTCACTTCCATGCCCCACTCCAGGATGTTTCAACCTAGAACTATAACATAGGAAGGAAGTACAGAGAGAAAGTGTTCCCTAACAAGCCAAATCCACCTGCGTTGCTCACTTCCATGCCCCACTCCAGGATGTTTCAACCTAGAACTATAACATAGGAAGGAAGTACAGAGAGAAAGTGTTCCCTAACAAGCCAAATCCACCTGCGTTGCTCACTTCCATGCCCCACTCCGGGATGTTTCAACCTAGAACTATAACATAGGAAGGAAGTACAGAGAGAAAGTGTTCCCTAACAAGCCAAATCCACCTGCGTTGCTCACTTCCATGCCCCACTCCGGGATGTTTCAACCTAGAACTATAACATAGGAAGGAAGTACAGAGAGAAAGTGTTCCCTAACAAGCCAAATCCACCTGCGTTGCTCACTTCCATGCCCCACTCCAGGATGTTTCAACCTAGAACTATAACATAGGAAGGAAGTACAGAGAGAAAGTGTTCCCTAACAAGCCAAATCCACCTGCGTTGCTCACTTCCATGCCCCACTCCAGGATGTTTCAACCTAGAACTATAACATAGGAAGGAAGTACAGAGAGAAAGTGTTCCCTAACAAGCCAAATCCACCTGCGTTGCTCACTTCCATGCCCCACTCCAGGATGTTTCAACCTAGAACTATAACATAGGAAGGAAGTACAGAGAGAAAGTGTTCCCTAACAAGCCAAATCCACCTGCGTTGCTCACTTCCATGCCCCACTCCAGGATGTTTCAACCTAGAACTATAACATAGGAAGGAAGTACAGAGAGAAAGTGTTCCCTAACAAGCCAAATCCACCTGCGTTGCTCACTTCCATGCCCCACTCCAGGATGTTTCAACCTAGAACTATAACATAGGAAGGAAGAACAGAGAGAAAGTGCTCCCTAACAAGCCAAATCCACCTGCGTTGCTCACTTCCATGCCCCACTCCGGGATGTTTCAACCTAGAACTATAACATAGGAAGGAAGTACAGAGAGAAAGTGTTCCCTAACAAGCCAAATCCACCTGCGTTGCTCACTTCCATGCCCCACTCCGGGATGTTTCAACCTAGAACTATAACATAGGAAGGAAGTACAGAGAGAAAGTGTTCCCTAACAAGCCAAATCCACCTGCGTTGCTCACTTCCATGCCCCACTCCGGGATGTTTCAACCTAGAACTATAACATAGGAAGGAAGTACAGAGAGAAAGTGTTCCCTAACAAGCCAAATCCACCTGCGTTGCTCACTTCCATGCCCCACTCCAGGATGTTTCAACCTAGAACTATAACATAGGAAGGAAGTACAGAGAGAAAGTGTTCCCTAACAAGCCAAATCCACCTGCGTTGCTCACTTCCATGCCCCACTCCGGGATGTTTCAACCTAGAACTATAACATAGGAAGGAAGTACAGAGAGAAAGTGTTCCCTAACAAGCCAAATCCACCTGCGTTGCTCACTTCCATGCCCCACTCCAGGATGTTTCAACCTAGAACTATAACATAGGAAGGAAGTACAGAGAGAAAGTGTTCCCTAACAAGCCAAATCCACCTGCGTTGCTCACTTCCATGCCCCACTCCAGGATGTTTCAACCTAGAACTATAACATAGGAAGGAAGTACAGAGAGAAAGTGTTCCCTAACAAGCCAAATCCACCTGCGTTGCTCACTTCCATGCCCCACTCCGGGATGTTTCAACCTAGAACTATAACATAGGAAGGAAGTACAGAGAGAAAGTGTTCCCTAACAAGCCAAATCCACCTGCGTTGCTCACTTCCATGCCCCACTCCAGGATGTTTCAACCTAGAACTATAACATAGGAAGGAAGTACAGAGAGAAAGTGTTCCCTAACAAGCCAAATCCACCTGCGTTGCTCACTTCCATGCCCCACTCCAGGATGTTTCAACCTAGAACTATAACATAGGAAGGAAGTACAGAGAGAAAGTGTTCCCTAACAAGCCAAATCCACCTGCGTTGCTCACTTCCATGCCCCACTCCAGGATGTTTCAACCTAGAACTATAACATAGGAAGGAAGTACAGAGAGAAAGTGTTCCCTAACAAGCCAAATCCACCTGCGTTGCTCACTTCCATGCCCCACTCCAGGATGTTTCAACCTAGAACTATAACATAGGAAGGAAGTACAGAGAGAAAGTGTTCCCTAACAAGCCAAATCCACCTGCGTTGCTCACTTCCATGCCCCACTCCGGGATGTTTCAACCTAGAACTATAACATAGGAAGGAAGTACAGAGAGAAAGTGTTCCCTAACAAGCCAAATCCACCTGCGTTGCTCACTTCCATGCCCCACTCCAGGATGTTTCAACCTAGAACTATAACATAGGAAGGAAGTACAGAGAGAAAGTGTTCCCTAACAAGCCAAATCCACCTGCGTTGCTCACTTCCATGCCCCACTCCAGGATGTTTCAACCTAGAACTATAACATAGGAAGGAAGTACAGAGAGAAAGTGTTCCCTAACAAGCCAAATCCACCTGCGTTGCTCACTTCCATGCCCCACTCCAGGGATGTTTCAACCTAGAACTATAACATAGGAAGGAAGTACAGAGAGAAAGTGTTCCCTAACAAGCCAAATCCACCTGCGTTGCTCACTTCCATGCCCCACTCCAGGATGTTTCAACCTAGAACTATAACATAGGAAGGAAGTACAGAGAGAAAGTGTTCCCTAACAAGCCAAATCCACCTGCGTTGCTCACTTCCATGCCCCACTCCAGGATGTTTCAACCTAGAACTATAACATAGGAAGGAAGTACAGAGAGAAAGTGTTCCCTAACAAGCCAAATCCACCTGCGTTGCTCACTTCCATGCCCCACTCCAGGATGTTTCAACCTAGAACTATAACATAGGAAGGAAGTACAGAGAGAAAGTGTTCCCTAACAAGCCAAATCCACCTGCGTTGCTCACTTCCATGCCCCACTCCAGGGATGTTTCAACCTAGAACTATAACATAGGAAGGAAGTACAGAGAGAAAGTGTTCCCTAACAAGCCAAATCCACCTGCGTTGCTCACTTCCATGCCCCACTCCAGGGATGTTTCAACCTAGAACTATAACATAGGAAGGAAGTACAGAGAGAAAGTGTTCCCTAACAAGCCAAATCCACCTGCGTTGCTCACTTCCATGCCCCACTCCAGGATGTTTCAACCTAGAACTATAACATAGGAAGGAAGTACAGAGAGAAAGTGTTCCCTAACAAGCCAAATCCACCTGCGTTGCTCACTTCCATGCCCCACTCCAGGATGTTTCAACCTAGAACTATAACATAGGAAGGAAGTACAGAGAGAAAGTGTTCCCTAACAAGCCAAATCCACCTGCGTTGCTCACTTCCATGCCCCACTCCAGGGATGTTTCAACCTAGAACTATAACATAGGAAGGAAGTACAGAGAGAAAGTGTTCCCTAACAAGCCAAATCCACCTGCGTTGCTCACTTCCATGCCCCACTCCAGGATGTTTCAACCTAGAACTATAACATAGGAAGGAAGTACAGAGAGAAAGTGTTCCCTAACAAGCCAAATCCACCTGCGTTGCTCACTTCCATGCCCCACTCCAGGATGTTTCAACCTAGAACTATAACATAGGAAGGAAGTACAGAGAGAAAGTGTTCCCTAACAAGCCAAATCCACCTGCGTTGCTCACTTCCATGCCCCACTCCAGGATGTTTCAACCTAGAACTATAACATAGGAAGGAAGTACAGAGAGAAAGTGTTCCCTAACAAGCCAAATCCACCTGCGTTGCTCACTTCCATGCCCCACTCCAGGGATGTTTCAACCTAGAACTATAACATAGGAAGGAAGTACAGAGAGAAAGTGTTCCCTAACAAGCCAAATCCACCTGCGTTGCTCACTTCCATGCCCCACTCCAGGGATGTTTCAACCTAGAACTATAACATAGGAAGGAAGTACAGAGAGAAAGTGTTCCCTAACAAGCCAAATCCACCTGCGTTGCTCACTTCCATGCCCCACTCCAGGATGTTTCAACCTAGAACTATAACATAGGAAGGAAGTACAGAGAGAAAGTGTTCCCTAACAAGCCAAATCCACCTGCGTTGCTCACTTCCATGCCCCACTCCAGGATGTTTCAACCTAGAACTATAACATAGGAAGGAAGTACAGAGAGAAAGTGTTCCCTAACAAGCCAAATCCACCTGCGTTGCTCACTTCCATGCCCCACTCCGGGATGTTTCAACCTAGAACTATAACATAGGAAGGAAGTACAGAGAGAAAGTGTTCCCTAACAAGCCAAATCCACCTGCGTTGCTCACTTCCATGCCCCACTCCAGGATGTTTCAACCTAGAACTATAACATAGGAAGGAAGTACAGAGAGAAAGTGTTCCCTAACAAGCCAAATCCACCTGCGTTGCTCACTTCCATGCCCCACTCCAGGATGTTTCAACCTAGAACTATAACATAGGAAGGAAGTACAGAGAGAAAGTGTTCCCTAACAAGCCAAATCCACCTGCGTTGCTCACTTCCATGCCCCACTCCAGGATGTTTCAACCTAGAACTATAACATAGGAAGGAAGTACAGAGAGAAAGTGTTCCCTAACAAGCCAAATCCACCTGCGTTGCTCACTTCCATGCCCCACTCCAGGATGTTTCAACCTAGAACTATAACATAGGAAGGAAGTACAGAGAGAAAGTGTTCCCTAACAAGCCAAATCCACCTGCGTTGCTCACTTCCATGCCCCACTCCAGGGATGTTTCAACCTAGAACTATAACATAGGAAGGAAGTACAGAGAGAAAGTGTTCCCTAACAAGCCAAATCCACCTGCGTTGCTCACTTCCATGCCCCACTCCAGGGATGTTTCAACCTAGAACTATAACATAGGAAGGAAGTACAGAGAGAAAGTGTTCCCTAACAAGCCAAATCCACCTGCGTTGCTCACTTCCATGCCCCACTCCAGGATGTTTCAACCTAGAACTATAACATAGGAAGGAAGTACAGAGAGAAAGTGTTCCCTAACAAGCCAAATCCACCTGCGTTGCTCACTTCCATGCCCCACTCCGGGATGTTTCAACCTAGAACTATAACATAGGAAGGAAGTACAGAGAGAAAGTGTTCCCTAACAAGCCAAATCCACCTGCGTTGCTCACTTCCATGCCCCACTCCAGGATGTTTCAACCTAGAACTATAACATAGGAAGGAAGTACAGAGAGAAAGTGTTCCCTAACAAGCCAAATCCACCTGCGTTGCTCACTTCCATGCCCCACTCCAGGATGTTTCAACCTAGAACTATAACATAGGAAGGAAGTACAGAGAGAAAGTGTTCCCTAACAAGCCAAATCCACCTGCGTTGCTCACTTCCATGCCCCACTCCAGGATGTTTCAACCTAGAACTATAACATAGGAAGGAAGTACAGAGAGAAAGTGTTCCCTAACAAGCCAAATCCACCTGCGTTGCTCACTTCCATGCCCCACTCCAGGATGTTTCAACCTAGAACTATAACATAGGAAGGAAGTACAGAGAGAAAGTGTTCCCTAACAAGCCAAATCCACCTGCGTTGCTCACTTCCATGCCCCCACTCCGGGATGTTTCAACCTAGAACTATAACATAGGAAGGAAGTACAGAGAGAAAGTGTTCCCTAACAAGCCAAATCCACCTGCGTTGCTCACTTCCATGCCCCACTCCAGGATGTTTCAACCTAGAACTATAACATAGGAAGGAAGTACAGAGAGAAAGTGTTCCCTAACAAGCCAAATCCACCTGCGTTGCTCACTTCCATGCCCCACTCCAGGGATGTTTCAACCTAGAACTATAACATAGGAAGGAAGTACAGAGAGAAAGTGTTCCCTAACAAGCCAAATCCACCTGCGTTGCTCACTTCCATGCCCCACTCCGGGATGTTTCAACCTAGAACTATAACATAGGAAGGAAGTACAGAGAGAAAGTGTTCCCTAACAAGCCAAATCCACCTGCGTTGCTCACTTCCATGCCCCACTCCAGGATGTTTCAACCTAGAACTATAACATAGGAAGGAAGTACAGAGAGAAAGTGTTCCCTAACAAGCCAAATCCACCTGCGTTGCTCACTTCCATGCCCCACTCCAGGATGTTTCAACCTAGAACTATAACATAGGAAGGAAGTACAGAGAGAAAGTGTTCCCTAACAAGCCAAATCCACCTGCGTTGCTCACTTCCATGCCCCACTCCGGGATGTTTCAACCTAGAACTATAACATAGGAAGGAAGTACAGAGAGAAAGTGTTCCCTAACAAGCCAAATCCACCTGCGTTGCTCACTTCCATGCCCCACTCCAGGATGTTTCAACCTAGAACTATAACATAGGAAGGAAGTACAGAGAGAAAGTGTTCCCTAACAAGCCAAATCCACCTGCGTTGCTCACTTCCATGCCCCACTCCAGGATGTTTCAACCTAGAACTATAACATAGGAAGGAAGTACAGAGAGAAAGTGTTCCCTAACAAGCCAAATCCACCTGCGTTGCTCACTTCCATGCCCCACTCCAGGATGTTTCAACCTAGAACTATAACATAGGAAGGAAGTACAGAGAGAAAGTGTTCCCTAACAAGCCAAATCCACCTGCGTTGCTCACTTCCATGCCCCCACTCCAGGATGTTTCAACCTAGAACTATAACATAGGAAGGAAGTACAGAGAGAAAGTGTTCCCTAACAAGCCAAATCCACCTGCGTTGCTCACTTCCATGCCCCACTCCAGGATGTTTCAACCTAGAACTATAACATAGGAAGGAAGTACAGAGAGAAAGTGTTCCCTAACAAGCCAAATCCACCTGCGTTGCTCACTTCCATGCCCCACTCCAGGATGTTTCAACCTAGAACTATAACATAGGAAGGAAGTACAGAGAGAAAGTGTTCCCTAACAAGCCAAATCCACCTGCGTTGCTCACTTCCATGCCCCACTCCAGGATGTTTCAACCTAGAACTATAACATAGGAAGGAAGTACAGAGAGAAAGTGTTCCCTAACAAGCCAAATCCACCTGCGTTGCTCACTTCCATGCCCCACTCCAGGATGTTTCAACCTAGAACTATAACATAGGAAGGAAGTACAGAGAGAAAGTGTTCCCTAACAAGCCAAATCCACCTGCGTTGCTCACTTCCATGCCCCACTCCAGGATGTTTCAACCTAGAACTATAACATAGGAAGGAAGTACAGAGAGAAAGTGTTCCCTAACAAGCCAAATCCACCTGCGTTGCTCACTTCCATGCCCCACTCCGGGATGTTTCAACCTAGAACTATAACATAGGAAGGAAGTACAGAGAGAAAGTGTTCCCTAACAAGCCAAATCCACCTGCGTTGCTCACTTCCATGCCCCACTCCAGGATGTTTCAACCTAGAACTATAACATAGGAAGGAAGTACAGAGAGAAAGTGTTCCCTAACAAGCCAAATCCACCTGCGTTGCTCACTTCCATGCCCCACTCCAGGATGTTTCAACCTAGAACAATAACATAGGAAGGAAGTACAGAGAGAAAGTGTTCCCTAACAAGCCAAATCCACCTGCGTTGCTCACTTCCATGCCCCACTCCAGGATGTTTCAACCTAGAACTATAACATAGGAAGGAAGTACAGAGAGAAAGTGTTCCCTAACAAGCCAAATCCACCTGCGTTGCTCACTTCCATGCCCCACTCCGGGATGTTTCAACCTAGAACTATAACATAGGAAGGAAGTACAGAGAGAAAGTGTTCCCTAACAAGCCAAATCCACCTGCGTTGCTCACTTCCATGCCCCACTCCAGGGATGTTTCAACCTAGAACTATAACATAGGAAGGAAGTACAGAGAGAAAGTGTTCCCTAACAAGCCAAATCCACCTGCGTTGCTCACTTCCATGCCCCACTCCAGGATGTTTCAACCTAGAACTATAACATAGGAAGGAAGTACAGAGAGAAAGTGTTCCCTAACAAGCCAAATCCACCTGCGTTGCTCACTTCCATGCCCCACTCCAGGATGTTTCAACCTAGAACTATAACATAGGAAGGAAGTACAGAGAGAAAGTGTTCCCTAACAAGCCAAATCCACCTGCGTTGCTCACTTCCATGCCCCACTCCAGGATGTTTCAACCTAGAACTATAACATAGGAAGGAAGTACAGAGAGAAAGTGTTCCCTAACAAGCCAAATCCACCTGCGTTGCTCACTTCCATGCCCCACTCCGGGATGTTTCAACCTAGAACTATAACATAGGAAGGAAGTACAGAGAGAAAGTGTTCCCTAACAAGCCAAATCCACCTGCGTTGCTCACTTCCATGCCCCACTCCGGGATGTTTCAACCTAGAACTATAACATAGGAAGGAAGTACAGAGAGAAAGTGTTCCCTAACAAGCCAAATCCACCTGCGTTGCTCACTTCCATGCCCCACTCCGGATGTTTCAACCTAGAACTATAACATAGGAAGGAAGTACAGAGAGAAAGTGTTCCCTAACAAGCCAAATCCACCTGCGTTGCTCACTTCCATGCCCCACTCCAGGGATGTTTCAACCTAGAACTATAACATAGGAAGGAAGTACAGAGAGAAAGTGTTCCCTAACAAGCCAAATCCACCTGCGTTGCTCACTTCCATGCCCCACTCCAGGGATGTTTCAACCTAGAACTATAACATAGGAAGGAAGTACAGAGAGAAAGTGTTCCCTAACAAGCCAAATCCACCTGCGTTGCTCACTTCCATGCCCCACTCCAGGATGTTTCAACCTAGAACTATAACATAGGAAGGAAGTACAGAGAGAAAGTGTTCCCCTAACAAGCCAAATCCACCTGCGTTGCTCACTTCCATGCCCCACTCCAGGATGTTTCAACCTAGAACTATAACATAGGAAGGAAGTACAGAGAGAAAGTGTTCCCTAACAAGCCAAATCCACCTGCGTTGCTCACTTCCATGCCCCACTCCAGGGATGTTTCAACCTAGAACTATAACATAGGAAGGAAGTACAGAGAGAAAGTGTTCCCTAACAAGCCAAATCCACCTGCGTTGCTCACTTCCATGCCCCACTCCAGGGATGTTTCAACCTAGAACTATAACATAGGAAGGAAGTACAGAGAGAAAGTGTTCCCTAACAAGCCAAATCCACCTGCGTTGCTCACTTCCATGCCCCACTCCGAGGATGTTTCAACCTAGAACTATAACATAGGAAGGGAAGTACAGAGAGAAAGTGTTCCCTAACAAGCCAAATCCACCTGCGTTGCTCACTTCCATGCCCCACTCCGGATGTTTCAACCTAGAACTATAACATAGGAAGGAAGTACAGAGAGAAAGTGTTCCCTAACAAGCCAAATCCACCTGCGTTGCTCACTTCCATGCCCCACTCCGGGATGTTTCAACCTAGAACTATAACATAGGAAGGAAGTACAGAGAGAAAGTGTTCCCTAACAAGCCAAATCCCACCTGCGTTGCTCACTTCCCATGCCCCCACTCCGG